>JAQMRL010000017.1:6806419-7406419 GCA_035578175.1 Catonia carolina | reverse complement strand
GTAAAAACGAGGAGGTGAAGTGTTTTACAATTTGCCTTCCTCACCGAGTAGAAACAGTATGCTTATCAACATGACATGCACACCGAAAAGCAAATGACACATTCACTTCATTGATTACAGAGTATGGCTGTATAGTGAAATGCATTAGTCTCAGAGGAGATAACTGTGACTAGTGACCTCTACCTCTTCCGTTCTTAAGTTAGTTCAGTCATAAAATTAGCTGACTATGTGATAAGAAATAGAACTATTTTTTGTAGCCCTGGAACCAACAGATCGAGTGCAATTAGTTTAACAATCCACCTGCCCATTCTGAGCAAAACTATGTGTTCCACAAACAAATGCTACGTTTACAACTTGAATTTTATACACTTTTACTCTTCAACGCTATTTAAGTCAGCAATCTTAAAAAAACCTTTTTTCCACGTGATGACAGCCTCTCCAAAACTTTCAGTAGACATGGCGCCTACCCTATCTTCTAGAGCATAAAACATTTAGTAAATGAGGCGACTTCAAAAAAAATCGTAAGAGCAGTTTTTAAAGAATCGCAAAATATATGAAAAAATTACACGAAAAACTACTACTTCCACTATTTAAACGATTTTAATGAAAATTTTCGTGTCGGGTCCTCTAGTGGTACCTAAATGAAGTTTCAACTATCAACTTTGTACAATGTTCCATTCTAGAGATATTTTGTTCACACGCGCGCGCGCACACACAAACACACACAGATAAATTGCTAAAAACATGTTTTGTTGGGTTCAGGGGGTCTAAACACGTGTATATCCGATGAAAACTCGATTACAAAAAATCGACATTAAAACAATACGTTCCTTGTTGTATACTATATTCACGTAGGCAAAAGTAAAAAAATCTAAAAAGTCAAAGTAAGTAAAATATCTGGTGTGAAACACTCACTCAACTTTCTCTTCCCAATGCAAATAATGAACAATATAACCTAACATTAGTAATAAAACATTAGAAATAAACAAAAAAACTAACGTCAATAAACACCACCCTGATTTTCACATGAGTGAAAGACGCAAAATAAAAATAAACTTCAGTTTGGCTTAAAAATACAGAAACTCGCTCACTCACTCTAAACTAGGCTCTGTAGAGAAAAATGCTCTCATTGAAGTTGTAGATCTTTTAATTTCCTGTAAAATGCTAAAGCTGAAATCGTACAAAAATCGAATTTTAACAAGTTTTCGTGAGAAAAACTAACAAATTGCTAATTACCGCTAAACTAAGCGCTATACAAAAAAACGTTGTAAATAAAAGTTTTAGGATTTTAAATTGTCTACAACTCTTATTACCTATATACATTTTTGCGTTAAAATGCATAATTAAGCCGCAATCTTTAAAAAAACAATAGTATTACGTGAAAACAGCCTCCCCAAAAATTTCAGCAGACATGACGCCTACCTCTGCTTGTCGAGCTTAAAAAATTTAGTAAATGAGGCGACTTTTAAAAAAATCGTAGGACCATTTTTGAGAAAATCGCAAAAAAGTGAAAAATGACACGAATCAACTACTACTTCCGGTTGACCGATTTTGATGAAAATATTCGTGTTGGGTTCTTTTATCTAGTGGTACCTAACTTAAGTTTCAAGTTTCAACTTTGTACGATGTTCCATTCTTGAGATATTTGGTTCACACGCGCGCGTGCACAGACCAATTGCTAAAAACATGTTTTGTTCGGTTCAGGGGTCTACAAACGTGTATATCCGATGAAAACTCGATTACGAAAAATCGACATGAAAAAAATACTGTCCTTGCTATATATTCACGTAGGCAAGATAAAGTAAAAATACAAAAACTAAATAACATAGTTTAATGTTTTAATAATCTTATTATAAAAGATTATTTGCATAACATTTTGGAGCAGACAAGTAGGAATATGATGAAAACAGTACAGGAGTGCAAAAAGGATTTAAACAATATCTTCTTGTTTCCATACAAGACGAAGCAAAACACCGTTGTTTTATCTGGGATAAAGTAAGCACACAAAATGAAAAACAAATAACGAAGTTTGCAACTCGGATTATTATTGGACTGAGGCGAAGATCACCAATGTTACCTTACCAAACAACCAAGGTATTAATAATCCTACTTCTACTTCAAACCATCATCGTGATCCTTCACCAAAATTTCCTTAGGAAAAGGCGGCTTTCTTATACATTTTCATTTTCACGAAAATCACTTTTCCCATGAATACCTATCTCTAATGAAACCTACAAAAGTCTCACTCTTACAGTAAGACTGTATGATAGATTTGACTGAAAATTTCGATTTTCGATTATTTACATTCTCTTACTGCCCATAATAAACAGGTGGAGTGTCAGATTATTTGCATTCAATCTGTTCGTTGCAGGGCTAAAATAAATAGTTCTGTTTCTTATCACATAGTCAGCCAATTAAATGACTGATCATTTAAGAACAGAAGAGGTAGAGGTGTTAAAGACACTAGTCAGAGTTACCTCCTCTGATAGTAATGAATTTTACTATACAGCCAGACCCTGTGGTGAATGAAGTGAAGGTGTCATTTGCAGAGTGGAAAATATGTGCTTTTCAGAGGGCCCAGCATGCTGATAAGAATACTTTTCCACTCAGTGAGGAAGGCACTGGTAAACCACCTCACTCCTCGTTTTACTTAGTAAAACCTCTACGGGTTCAAACCAGCCTTTTGGCTGATGACCTAAACAACAACAACTTTCTCTTGCCTATATGAATATATACGAAGGAAAGTATTGTTTTCATGCCGATTTTTCGAAAACGAGTTTTTACCGGATCTACACGTTTTCACACGCCCTGAACCCAAAAAAACATGTTTGTAGCGATTGGTCTGTGTGTGTGCGCGCGCGCGCTTGTGAATATGTGTAAGTGTGAACAGAATATCTCAAGAACGGAACATCGTACGGACTTGAAACTTAAGTTACATACCACAACCGGACCCGACACGAACATTTTCATCAAAATCAGTCAACCGGAAGTAGTAGTTTACTCGTGTCATTTTTCACTTTTTTGCGATTTTCTCAAAAACTGCTAATAGTTTTGTTAAAATCGGATGGTATACTAAATTTTTTATGTTCTACAAGATAGGATAGGCGTCATGTTTGCTGAAATTCTTCGTGAGGCTGTTTTCACGAAAAATGGTTTTTTTAAAATTGCGGCTTTTAATATTCATTTTAGTGCAAAAATTTATTTAATAAAAGTTGTGCAAAATTTAAAATACAACTTTTATTTTAAACATTTTTTTTTTGTATAACGCTTAGTTTAGCGGTAATGAGCGATTTTCTGTTTTTTTTTCTCACGAAAACGTGTGAAAAATCGATTTTTTTTAAAGATTCCGGCCTCAATGAAATTTTCATATTTACCAAGTTTCATTTTGACGACAAAAAAGTATAAAATCAAATTTATAGTAAATTAAAAGATCTACAACTTTTATTTAGAGCATTTATCTCTATAGAGCCCAGTTTAGCGTGAAAGAGTGATTTTCCGAATTTTTTATCTAAACTGAGGTTGATTTTTATTTTGCGTCTTTCACTAATGATTAAAATTAGGTTATTGTTATTGAGGTTAGTTTTTTTGTTTATTTCTAATGTTTTATTACTAATGTTAGGTTTTTTATTAATTGTATGCATTGGTAAAAGAAAGTTGTGTGTGTTTCACACCAGATTTTTTTGGAGATCCAAAGATTTAACAAACTCGAGCGTGTATGATTATAAAACCTGCAGTAAGCTTACAGTACAACTGGTCAAATATTTTCAGAAAAAAATATTAAATCAATTTATGCAAGTTTATTTATAATTTAATTACACTACAATATAGTACATTTGACGAAATTAGTTTAAATTAAAAAATCTGGTGTGAAACACTCACACAACTTTTTCTTGCCAATGCAAATAATTAACAATAAACCTAACATTAGTAATAAAATATTAGAAATAAACAAAAAACTAACCTCAAAAAACATTAGTGAAATACGCAAAATTAAAATCGACCTAAGTTTGGCTTAAAAATACGGAAAATCGCTCCTACACGCTAAACTAGGCACTGTATCCTACAAAAAAAGCTTTAAATAAAAATTGTAGATCTTTTAATTTTCTACAAATTTTATATTACACAATTTTGTCGTAAAATGCATTGTAAGGCCGAAATCTTAAAAAAATCGATTTTTCACACGTTTTCGTGAGAAAAACAGAAAATCGCTAATTACCGCTAAACTAAGCGTTCTACAAAAAAATGTTTGAAATAAAAGTTGTAGAATTTTACATTCTCTACAACTTTATTATATAACGTTTTGCGCTAAAATGCATATTAAAGCCGCAATCTTAAAAATAAAATGTTTTTACGTAAAAACAGCCTCAAGCAGAATTTCAGCAAACATGGCGCCTACCCTATATTGTAGAGCATAAAAAATGTAGTAAACCAGTTGATTTTTAAAAAAAATCGTAGGACTAGTTTTTGAGAAAATCGCAAAAAAGTGAAAAATTATACGAATAAACTACTACTTCCGGTTGACCGATTTTGATGAAAGAGTTCGTGTCGGGTCCGGTAGTGATATGTAACTTAAGTTTCAAGTTTCAAGTTCGTACGATGTTCCGTTCTTGAGATATTCTGTTCACATACACACACACAACACACACACACAGACCAATCGCTAAAAAACCAAGTTTTTTGGGTTCAGGGGGTCTGAAAACGTATAGATCCGGTGAAAACTCGATTTCGAAAAATCGACATGAAACAATACTTTCCTTCCTTATTATATTCATATAGGCAAGAGAAAGTAAAAAACCAGACCCGTTAAAAAGTAAACAATCAAACTTTGTTAAATAAATTATCATAAACTTTTTAACTACTATCAAAATCCAATTTATTTTTTTAATATCGCAGTTAACTGTTACAAATTTATAATTGCGAAAGTAATTCATGCATTAATAAACCGGTGAAAACTTCTTTAAAGAAAGTTTATATTACTGCTAATAATAAACAACAAAAAGAAATAGAATTTGTATTTTGCAAAGGACGGGGGAAAATTAGTTCCTTTTTTCATAGGATATTAAAAGTGAACGCATGTACACAATATGTTGTTTCCTTTTCCCCTCGACAGATAGCGCAGTTGAGTTGTTCCTTACTTTGATATTTTGTTATTATTACGGATATAATTGTAATTAATCATTTTCTTTCGTAGTTATTAAAATAGTAAAGTAGGAAAGCAGTTTTGTTTTTAATTTGTTGGCTACACTGTAATAAATAAATTCATCTTTTTCCTTGTTCCGTAATCCTCGCTTCGTTTCCATCATCAACATCGTAGCGTCCGTGTATTTTTCCATTCCTTCTTATATTCGCTTTACTGATTTTCACTTTTCAGTTGGCTGCACTGATTCCATCTTGTCTTGTCCTTTTTCTGTATGTTGTATATACAAAAGTCTCATACCCTTTCTGTTAAATGGACAAAGTTTTCTGCAATCTAAATTCTTATACTATCCTTCCTACTTTTTTAACGCCTTCAAAATTACTTTGTTGTTATATTCTTTTTATTCGTTGTTCTTTTAGTAGAAAAAAATGTGTAGAAGGGTAACTCCTTTTTCCTTTTAGAAATTTCCATATTTTCATCGTTTCATACTGTATTCCATCCGGTGGGTGTATTTTTTATTTTATTACAGAGTTTCATTCGTAAAGTGTAAAAAGACATCTTTAAAATCAAAAACTATCACACTGGCCTGTAACGTTCGAGGTTGAACACTGTATAATAAACCTAACAATTTACAATAAAAACTTCGTGTATCCCGACTAACTGGGATCTAAGTCCGATATCAGAAACTCCAAGAGATAGCAAAAAAACGGTTTTCGGATCCGTAATCTACTTAAAAGCCTTTCAAATAAAAACACAGCTTACTGACTACAAACATTGATTTACAGATTAAGAAAAATTTCTTTAAAACATTATGTTTGGAGTGTAGCATTATACGGGAGTGAAACGTGGGTGATAGGGGTTGTAGAAAAGAAGAGATAGAAGCTTTTGAAATGTGATGGTATATTTAGATGTACAATTCTTGGTTGTCCAAGGTATATTACAGACCAGGGCCCGGGTGATTTTTCAAAATCGGTTGACATAAGTCAAAAGTAGCCTTTTTAAAAATATCTGTTGTAAAACACATACACGGACTTTCTCTTGCCAATGCAAATAATTAACAATATAACCTAATATTAGAAATAAAACAGTAGAAATAAACAAAAAACTAACCGCAAAAAACATAACCTAATTTTAATCATAAGCGCAAAAATGAAAATTAACGTCACTTTGGCTTAAAAATATGGAAAATCACTCTTTCGCTCTAAACAAAAGTTCTTTTCTCTGTAGAGAAAAATGCTCTAAACAAAAGTTTTAGATCTTTTAAGTTCCTATGGAATTAGATTATAAATACTTTAGTCGTAAAATGCACACTCGGGCTGAAATCTTAAAAAAATCCACTTTTTACACATTTTCGTGAGAAACAAACCAGAAAATCTCTAATTACCGCTAAACTAACCCTTATACAAAAAAATGTTTGAAAGTTGTAGGATTTTAAATTTTCTAAAACTTTATTAATATTACATTTTTGCGCTCACATGCATATTAAAGTTGCCCTTCAAAAAAATTTCTTTACGTAAAAACAGCTTCCCCAAAAGCAGCAGACATGGCGCCTACGCAACCTTGTAGAGCATAAACAGAGTAGTAAATGAAGTGATTAAAAAAAAAAATCGTAGTAGCCGTTTTTGAGAAAATCGCATAAAAAAGAAAAATGACACAAATAAACTACTACTTCCGGTTGACCGATTTTGATGAAAATGTTCGTGTCGGGTTCCGGTCGTGGTATGTAACTTAAGTTTCAAGTTTCAAATTCGTACGATGTTTCGTTCTCACACACACACACGCGCGCGCGCGCACACACCCACACACACACACACACACACCAATCGCTAAAAACATGTTTTTTGGGTTAAGGGGGTCTGAAAAACGTGTAGATCCGGTGAAAATTAGATTTCGAAAATCGATATGAAAACAATACTTTCCTTCCTACATATTTATATAGGCAAGAGAAAGTAAAAATGCCATTAGCAACAAGAAACGACGTCTCGTACAAAGGACTTTTTGTTATTCAATTTATTAAATCGAGAGAAAATGTTAGGAAATACTTCAAACAAACAGTAAACTCATATTATGACAAAAAGTAAATACATAAAAATATATAAAATAGATGAAGTAAAAAGTAAATAAATAAAACGAAATGATCGGTTTGGAAAACTAAGAACGGTAGAGAGGAGGGAAGGGCGCTCAGCGAAATTAAACCCGGGATAACTAAATAAATCTCTTCAGAAACGATGGGAATATTTCAAGGAAGAGGGATATTTCCCGGTTCCGTATATTTTTCTACTCAAGGCACGACCCAGCAATGTTTCACGTAACACCACCGGGACCGCCAGATACGATCGGAAAAAGAGGGAAAGCGTTAGCAACTTGAAAAAAAGGAAGGGGAACTGGAAATCATTTATCTCCCGATAGTATGTTCTAAGAAAAATTCTTTTACACTTATTAAGATATTACGTACGTAGATAATATATATGTTATTGTTGTTTTTTGGTCATCATCCGAAAAGCTGGTTTGAACCTCTAGAGGCTTTTCTAAAACGAGGAGAGAGGTAGTTTACCATTGTTTACGACAGTAAGTTAAAAAGTATGCTTAACAGAAACCAGGCCTTACCAGGTCAATTTAATGAAAAACTATACGTGAAATATAAATTTTCCCTCCACAATGAATTTCCGAACACATTTTCATGTAGGTGAAGGATTTTGAAAAAATCTATATGAAACACTCACACAACTTTCTCTTATCAAGGCATATAATTAACAAAATAACCTAAAATTAGTAATAAAACATTAAAAATTAACAAAAAAAAACAACTAATCTCAATAAACATAACCTAATTTGAATCATGAGTGAAAGACGCAAAATTAAAATCAACCTCAGTTAGGCTTAAATATACGGAAAATCACTCTTTCACACTAAACTAGACTGTAGAGAAAATACTGAAAATAAAAATTGTAGATCTTTTAAATTTCTATAAATTTTATTATATACACTTTTGTCGTAAAATGCACACTACGGCTGAAAGCTTGAAAAATCAATATTTTACACGTTTTCATAAGAGAAAAACAGAAAATCGCTAATTACCGCTGAACTAAGCGTAATACAAAAAAAATGTTTGGCATAAAAGTTGCACAATTTTAAATTCTCTACAACTTTTATTAACTTATATAGATTTTTGCGCTAAAACGCATATTAAAGCCGCTATGTAAAAAAAAATTACGAGAAAACCTCCCCAAGCATTTCAGCAGACATGGCGCCTACCCTATCTTGTAAAGCATAAAATTTTTTGTAAAACAGGCGAATTTTTAAAAGATCGTAGGATTCGTTTTTCAGAAAATCGCAAAAAAGTGAAAAAATACACGAATAAACTACACTTCCGGTTGACCGATTTTGATAAATATGTTCCTTTTTGAGTCTGGTACTGGTGTCTAACTTAAGTTTCAAGTTTCAAGTTCGTACGATGTTCCATTCTCGAGATATTCTGTTAACACACACACACACACACACACACACACAAGCGCGCACTCAGACCAATCGCTAAAAACATGTTTTTTGGGTTCAGGGGGTCTGAAAACGTGTAGATCCGGTGAAAAACTCGATTTCGAAAAATCGACATGAAAACAATACTTTCCTTCCTATATATTTATATAGGCAAAAGAAAGTAAAAACAACAACAATGCCTCTAAGTTAATTTGATGGAAAACACGCACGCATAAACACACACACACACACACACACACACACACCAATCGCCAAAACATGTTATTTTGGTTCAGGAGGCCTGAAAATGTGTATATGAAAATACGATTTAGAAAAATGGATATGGGAACATTACTTTACTTTCCTATAAATTTCATAGAGGAAGAGAAAGTAAAAAAAAACAATAATGTCACAAGGTTAATTTGTTGAAAATCCATACGTAAACTATACGTGTTACCTCCAAAATGAATTTCCCAACACCTTTTCACGTAGATGTGGGATTTGAAAAAAATACGGTACTTTTTAAAAAAATGGCATGAGGAAAAGTGAAAAACCGAATAGATACAATATACGATACCATGAAGGAAAGAGATGGGGATGGGAGGAAAAGATCATATAAAAAAGGTTCTAGAAAATTTTCTCGATAACGGTCTCGAGGGTGTCGTTAGATTCTACCCAAATAACGAACGGGTAGTACCCAGGAGCTCAACCGACGAAACCCCATCGTCACTTATCCTCATTAAGAATAAACCCACCGGAGAATGCCGGTTGTTTTTTGCAACGATATATTCTAATCGATTAATCGAACCGGCGACACAGATGAATGAATATATCTATATTACACACTAACATAATTATAAATGTAAGTATACTTTAAAAAGAAACTAACACACAGTTACGAAACTCATGAAACGTGCATGATGAAATAATGCAAGTACTCTCTCTCTCTCTCTACATAAAGAGAGAGAGAGAGAGAATCCTGCGGTTGGTACGCCTGGTTACAAGACAGAATAGCGAATAGGGGATTAACAGCAAACAACCTAAGGGTCCCGTCAACAAGACTGATAGCCTATTATATCTTACCACGTTCGCTCCCCCACGATTCCTTTCTTCCCACTGTGCTGCTGCTAAAGGAATCCCCCTGAAAATCCCCTTTCTATCATAATAATATACATCCCCGAAAACTTTATCCTGTCTACATATTAAATCAACTGAAACTATATGGGCCAATTATTATGTCGAAATAAAAATTCACTATTAAGTTCCTCATTACCCAAAATTCGACCGAATGAATGAAAATAATAATGAAACATAAAATCCATACATAAAAAAATTAATCGATTTTTTCTGACGAATTTACATCAAAAAAATTTGGTGTTCATACATACATACACGACTTCTCCTACTAATTTAAGGGAAGACTGTACTTTTTATCCCACCAATGTTAAATTTGTTATTTTTAGGTACATTTTTTTCAAAGGATTGGTAAAGAATAAAAAAATAAAACTAAACACACTTATAACGGGTGTTTTATTAAGGACGCAACCCTGATAATAAAAAGATAAAAGTATTACATCGGTAAATTTTCTGTCCCCTAATCGGTATGTTGGCAACAGTGTACTCAATGCCAACCAACTACTTAAGACAGTTAAAATGTTCCAGTCAAGCATTAGTGTGGTGACAGCAATCGTTTCGTTATATTGTGCCAGCAATTGTTTTTTCCAAGGAAGAACGCGTGTTTATTGTAGAGACTTGCATAGCGAGTAAATCTTACAAATGTGTGATAAATGATACTATAATGATCTCTGATAAGATGTCTATAATAATAATAATAATAATGATACGTACTCTTTCTGCCCATAACATACAGGTGGAGTGTCAAATTGTTTACACTCAATCTGTTAGTTGCAGGGCTAAAATAAATAGTTCTGTTCATAACCAATAAATGAAATAGACGGTTCCGATAGCTTAAGAAATTTTTTTTTCAAAAACTTGCATCATTATATAGAAGAAGAATTCATTAAGCTTTTATTGAAAATATTTACTGATGTTCAATGTGTGCACCATTTGTAACACGACAGATATCAACACGGTAGTCGAATTTTTCCCACACAGGATTAAGCATATGACGGTCAACTGTGGCAAGAGCATTTGCGGTACGTTGTTTCAGATCATTGACATCTACAGAAAGCAGTGGTACAAAAACTTTGTCTTTTACATAACCCCATAAGAAAAAGTTGCAGGGCGTTAAGTCTGGACTACGAGGTGGCCACGGGGTAAACACAATGTTTTCTTCACTTGCACGGCCGATCCATTGTCTAGGAAGACGTTTATCAAGATTATTTCTGACCTGTAAGTGCCAGTGAGACGGAGCTCCATCTTGTACAAAAATGAAGTTATCACTATCTTCCTGGAGTTGAGGCATTAAATATTCGTTTAACATGCCATATAAATTACTCAGGTTACTGACACTTCGTGAAAGAAGAACGGCCCGTAAACCTTTTCACGAGATAATGTGCAAAAGACTCTTACTTTAGGGGAATCGCGTGTATGGCCACGGCGTAAACACAAAGTTTTCCTCACTTGCACGGCCGATCCATCGTCTAGGAAGACGTTAATTAAGATCATTTCTGACCTGTAAGTGCCAGTGAGGCGGAGCTCCATCTTGTACAAAAATGAAGTTATCACTACCTTCCTGAAGTTGAGGCATTAACCATTCGTTTAACATGCCAGATAAATTACTCAGGTTACTGACACTTCGTGAAAGAAGAACGGCCCGTAAACCTTTTCACGAGATAATGCGCAAAGAATCTTACTTTAGGGGAATCGCGTGTATGGCCACGGCGTAAACACAAAGTTTTCCTCACTTGCACGGCCGATCCATCGTCTAGGAAGACGTTTATCAAGATAATTTCTGACCTGTAAGTGCCAGTGAGGCGGAGCTCCATCTTGTACAAAAATGAAGTTATCACTACCTTCCTGAAGTTGAGGCATTAACCATTCGTTTAACATGCCAGATAAATTACTCCGGTTACTGACACTTGGTGAAAGAAGAACGGCCCGTAAACCTTTTCACGAGATAATGCGCAAAAGACATTTACTTTAGGGGAATCACGTGTATGCTGTAAAGTTATTTTTGGGTTTTCTGTGCCCCATATTCTAACATTATGTCTATTAACTTTTCCAATAAAATGTGAAAATTACATTCATCACTGAAAATTAGGCGATTAAAGAATGATTCGTCATTTTCAACACAATGTTGAATCTGCAGACAAAAATTTTTGCATATTACTTTATCACTGGTATTTAAACTTTGTACTAACTGCAATTTATAATTTTTAAAATTAAGTAAAAACAGTAAATACTGATACAAAAAGTCAATCAAGTTACTTCCTCAATAAACCATTTCGTTGTTATTTGTTATAATTCCGGTTCGGCGAATCTTGTTAGATAACCTTTATTAAGATCAATAAGTTTACAACTTGTTGAATATAAATCGTGCAACAAGTATCAGTCCCTTCGCCACTTGAAGACGCTGCCACTCACCAACACAACTGATACGAGACCTCATCACCCCATTGCCCTAGCAACTGTTTATCGATTCTGATAACGTTTCCTTCAAACCAGACAAACAAAATTAAATTTTCTTTGTCCATCAAACTTTTACCGAAGTTTTACCGGTTTATTATCTTTACTATACCAAATTATACATTGCCGATAACGGACAGATGGATTTTTAAATTGTTTTTTTAAATTGGTCTAGAGGTAAATTCGTCGCCAAAATCAGCTGTGTAACAGCTGATTTTCGGAGACGAAGGTCCCTGGTTCAAATCCTAGTTAAGGTAGTTACTTTTATACGGATTTGAATTCTAGACAGTGGTTACCGGTGTACTTTGATGGTTGGGGTTTAATTAACCATACTCTCTAAGGAATGGTCGACCTGAGTCTGTACAAGACGACACCTCATTTATACGTCATATATATCATCCTCATCTCATTGGGTCGTGGGGTTGCTTATTGTTCTGAATTGAACAGATAGCAATGTACACACATTAGGGATTACACAAAAAAATTGTTTTTGCATTCGATCGACTAGTTCCATGGCTACAAACAATAGTTCTGTTTCTCCCAATCACATGGTCACCCAATTAATTATATGCCTGAAGCATTTAACAACAGAAGAAGTAGAGGTGTAAAAAAACTCTAGTCACAGTTATTTCTTCTGAGAGTAATGAATAACATCGGAAAGTAGACTTTTTATAGGGCCTGGCATACTGATAAGCATACTTTTCAACTTAGTGAAGTAGGCAATGGTAAACCACCTCACTCCTCGTTTTACTTACTAAAGCCTCTAGAAGTTTAAACCGGCATTTCGAGTGATAACCTAAACAACAAATAAAATAATAAAAAATCGATATGAAAAGTCACACGACTTTCTATTGCCTATGTTAAATCAAAAAATAACCCAATTTTAATCACGCAAGATAAAATATAAAAATCAACCTCTGTCGGACTTAAAAATTCGGAAAATCACTAATTGAAGCTGAAATAACTTTAGTGGAAAGAAACACTTGAAATAAATCATAATAAAAGTAGTAAGTTATACGTACACTGATTTGAATACTAGACAATGGTTACCGAAGACGAAGGTTCCTGGTTCAAATCCCAGTAAATGTAGTTACTTTTACACGGTCTTCAATACTAGACAGTGGTAACAAGAGACGAAGGTTCCTGGTTCAAATCCCAGTAAATGTAGTTACTTTTACACGGTTTTCAATACTAGACAGTGGTAACAAGAGACGAAGGTTCCTGGTTCAAATCCCAGTAAATGTAGTTACTTTTACACGGTTTTCAATACTAGACAGTGGTAACAAGAGACGAAGGTTCCTGGTTCAAATCCTAGTAAAGAAAGTTACTTTGACACGGATTTCAATACTAGACGGTGGTTACTGAAGACAAAGGTTCCTAGTTCAAATCTTAGTAAAGGTAGTTACTTTCACACGGATTTGAATACTAGACGGTGGTTACGGAAAACACATAAGTTCCTGGTCCAAATCCTAGTAAAGGTAGTTACTTTTACACGTTTTAAAATACTAGACAGTGGTTACCAGAGACGAAAGTTCCTGGTTCAAATCCTAGTAAAGGTAGTTACTTTTACACGGTTTAACATACTAGACAGTGGTTATTAGAGACGAAAGTTCCTGGTTCAAATCCTAGTAAAGGAAGTTACTTTGACAAGGATTTTAATACTAGACAGTGGTTACCGAAGACGAAGGTTCCTGGTTCAAATCTAGTAAAGGTAGTTACTTTCACACGAATTTGAATACAAGAACGTGGTTACCGAAGACGGAGGTTCCTGGTTCAAATCCTACTAAAAGCACAGTTACTTTTAAACGAATTTGAATACTAGACAGTGGTTACCAGTGAAATTTGATAGTTGGGGTTCAATTAAAGACACTCTCTTAGGAATGAGTCTGAACAAGACTCATTGAGTTATGGGTTGATTATTGTTCTAAATTGAACAGAATCCAACGCACACACATTAGGGATAAAAAAATTAATGAAAAACTTGTCATTGATATTTTCTATTTGGAAATTCTGGGTCGGATTCAATAGTTCTGATCAACTTTACAACCCCTTTCTAACTTTTCCTTAAAATTAATTATTTCTCTTAAATTAGCTACTTTCACAAAAATTTCGCCCCGGTTGCGAACCATGACTGGATTGCAAAAGAAAACATAACTTATGCTCCATCAGTTTAAGCAAAAATCAATATGAAATAATGACAACCTTTTTGAAGACTCGTTTATTTTTGAAACTACGATAGAAATAGAATCATAGAGGTTTAACATAGAAAAATAAAGGTAATAAGAATTGCAAATAAAGGACGGTTCTGAACAAAAAAAAAATTGGAACGTTTCAGAACAAAGTTAGATAAAACGTGTATGTCTACATTCAGATTTCAGAATGTTAAGGGACCCTTCTTATTCATTTTTCTTTGCCATTCTCTACAAGTCTTTCAATTTATATGTATGCTAAGGGACATTTACATAAAACTTGCTATCAAACTGTCATACCTTTACTTCTACCTATCTTGGCTTGTTCAATATTTTCTTGTTGGGTCCACAAGATACTTTTTACATTCTCTTGCCTAATATAAATGTAATAAGAAAGTTAAGTATTATTTTCACGTCAATTTTTCACCGTAGAGACACGTTTTCAGGTCCCCTGAACACAAATAAAGGTGTTCAGCGATTGGTCTATGAGTGAACAAAATATCTCAATAACGGAATAAAATACGAAGTTAAAACTTGTAATTTTAATTAAGTACAAAGACCGGGAGAAAAAGTGATGGTTTTTGATCTGACTGTACATCGCAACAATGCGAGTAAAAAAATGCGAAAATCCTCGTAGCCTAGCCTACACGAAAAACCACTTCATTATGAACGTGTGACAGTTTGGTGCGCAGTGGCTAAATTCGGAGTGATAGGTCCATATTTTTACGAAGAGAACGGTCGAGCAGTTTCGATCACTTCAAGTCGAAATGCTAAATAATTTCCTTGCACCAGAGTTATAACATCGTGAAGTCGACACCGCAAATGTTTGGTTCCAACAAGATGGGGCTACTGCTCACACTGCCTGAGGACCAATGAATGCGACAAATAATCCCAAAACACGTGATTTCAAGAAATGGTAAACTTTCATGGCCGGCTCGCTCCCCAGATCTTTCGGTATGTGACTTTTTTCTTTAGGGGTATTTGAAATTGAAAGTGTATTTCGTATAGGACTCGAACAACTGAAGATCTGAAGCTAGCAATTCGAAATGAAATAGCGGCGATACCAAACGACAAGATTGTGAAGTCAAAGAATAATTTTAAAGTACGATTACATGAATGCGTGCAGAATGAGGGTCATCACTTGACTGACATAATTTTTAACAAAATAAGTGAATTTTAGAATTTAAGTACTTTAATAAAAAATGCCAAGAAATGATGTTTCAAATTTATTAATAATTTTTTTTTATATCTTATTTCCGATTTATTTCATTCATTTCAAAACCATCTTTTTTTCTGCCGGTCTCTGTACAAGTAAACTCACACGAATATTTCCATCAAAATCGGTTAACCGAAAGTATAGCTATTGTTGTAATGTTTCACTTTTTTGTATTTTTCTAAAAAACTGTTCATACATTTTTACTTTCTCTTGCCTATATGAATACATAGGATAGAAAGTATTGTTTTTATCTCGATTTTTGGAAATCCGAGTTTTCACCGGATCTACACGTTTTCAGACACCCTGAACCCATTGTTCTGCCTTCCTCTTTCTTGCAAAAATCACGAGTATAACGCCCCCTCGGCATCAAATTTACCTGCTGCTTTCGATGTTTTTCTTTTCAGTGGCCCGCACCCCATTTATAAGACTTTTTAAAGAATTTTCTAAATGGTAAAAATAATTAAAAAAGATGATAATAAGTGATCGTTCAGATAACTGGAGGTTTCGGTGTACCGGAGGTTCGGATTGCTGCGACTATACTGTAATTTCAATAAAATACATAGAAAAAATTTGATTACATCTAGTAATTATATTTTAATTTCAATATTCTAAATTCTATAAAGAAGATTTTCCAAAGAGGAAGCTTAATCCGCTTTACGCGCTTAGTACTTAACGAACAACGAAATCTTCTTACAGTATTGGACATTGATATTCCAGGCACCACACTCTTAATCAATTATGAAAATACAAAACACTCACACGACTTTCTCTTGCCAATGCAAATAATAAACGATATAATATAACATTAATAATAAAACATTAGAAATAAACAAAAAAATAACCTCAAAAACATAACCTTGTTTTAATCATGAGTGAATGTTGCAAAATGAAAATCAAACTCAGTTTGGCTTAATAATACGGAAAATCGCTCTTTCACGCTTAACTAGACTCTGTAGAGAAAAATTCTCACAATAAAAATTGTAGATCTATAAATTTCATCATATTATACACTTTTGTGGTAAAATGTATACTGTCTAAAATCTTAAAATTTCTTTTACAGATTTTCATGACAAAAACGGAAAATTATTAATTACCGCTAGCGTAATACAAAATAATGTTATGAATAAAAGTTGTAGATTTTTACATTGTCTACAACTTTGATTCTATACACTTTTCCCTTAAACGCACTTTAAGACCACAATCTAAAAAAAAAAAAAACATTTTTCTACGAGAGCACAGCCTCCCCCAAGAATTTCAGCAAACATGGCGCATACCCTATCTTGTAGAGTATAAAAAAATTTAGTATATGAGGCGATTTAAAACAATATCGTAGCAGCCGTTTTTGAGAAAATTGCAAAAAAGTGTAAAATTACACGAATAAACTACCACTTCCGGTTGACCGATTTTAATGAAAATTTTCGTGTCGGGGTCCTCTAGTGGTACCTAACTTAAGTTTCAGGTTTCAACTTCGTACGATGTTTCGTTCTTGAGATATTTCCTCTCATCATGCGGTTTAAGTTCGAATCCCATTCAGGCACAGCATATTTTCACACGTTACGAAAAATCATTTCATCCTTCACCGTCTGCATTAACAGTAATTGCAGAACAGTCGGACGTTAAAAAAATAAAATAAAAAAATAGGAATATTTTGTTCACACACCAATCGCTAAAAACATTTTTTTTTTTGGGTTCAGGGGGTCTGAAAACGTGTACATCCGGTGGAAAATCAATTTCGAAAACATCGACATGAAAACCTAAAAAAATAATTTGATCCAACTTGTTTTATTTATATAGATATTTATCAAACATTAAAAATTGGAATATTTTGTTTACACACCAATCGCTAAAAACATTTTTTTGGGTTCAGGGGGTCTGAAAACGTGTAAACGTGTACATCCCGTGGAAAATCAATTTCGAAAATATCGACATGAAAACCTAAAAAAATAATTTGATCCAACTTGTTTTATTTATACAGATATTTATCAAACATTTTTGTATTATATGAATAACAATTTTGCAAAATAGAATACATAATTTTTTATACTAGTATAAAAACTGTATTTAGTTTATGAAATTGAAATACAAAACACAGCGTCTTCAATATTTAAATTTAAAAAAATATTGTTTTAAAAATTTAATTGAAACGAATGTTACGTACAACAGTAACCTCGGGCAATGCAAGTGTAGTTTATTGTACTTCGAGGCATGTTAATGTGCTCTATTCCCCTTTGTCCTTTGTGTTGCTTTTAGACTTTCATACATTACATATACAGGGTGTTTCAGGAGAAATCTGCCATACTTCACAGGCGTATTCCCCACATCAAAATAATGACAAAGGTTCAGATAAAAACGTTAGTTCGAAAACGACGCTTCATTAGCAAGTTATACGTAGGAGGAGAAAATATTCACTCCGATTTCAGTTCCCTTGGTACTGAATTTTTGGGGTTCACATTTGTGACAAATTTGGTTGATTTGTTCTCAAAATTTCATAAAACAGGACCTAGAACTGTATCTTAAATACTTTTTAAGATATCTGATATAAAACCCTAAGTATGGATTTAAAAAAACACGATTTTTTACTTCTAAACTCCAATAAGTTTTGCAAAATTTATAAGTAACAATCCAAATTAGTAATTAAATTTGTAGGGAATTTAATTTTAAACAATTTAATCTAAATAAAGTCAATAATTGAATAACTTTCTTAACTTCGTTTTTTTTTAATCAAACTACTAAAAATTCTAAAAATCAAGTTTTGCAAATCCTCTATAAAATAATGATATTACGAAACCAAATATCTATTTAAATAATAATCTAGGAGAGTTGAAAGTTCAGGCGACAGATATTAGCAGATCCTGCGAAGAACAAAGGGTTGCAGTTGGAGAGGACAACTAAGAAATGAGGACATAAGAACGGACTGGATGTTGACAACCTGAATGGGATAATTGCAGAATATCGAAATCGACGAAGGGAGCACACAGAGAAAATACCTGAAGAAAAAATCCCCCTCAGTGTTTTTGCAATTCAGACCTTAGGGGAGAAGAGATGTTGGGAGGCCATGCAAAAGATGGCAATAATTCAATAGTGTGACGCTGTTTTAGGTCGCAACAGGCGGAAGACCAATCCTTGATTGTCAGAAAACAAAAATAATCCACAGTTTGTAAACAGAACATAGACTGCTCCTAGTGGGTTACATCATGTGGGTTAGCGCACCTAGTGGCAAACTAATGTACTAAACAATTTTACTTTTAACAAAATTTACTCAATTATAAAAGCTTGATTTCCAGAATTTTTAATCGTTTGATTTTTAATAAAAATAAAATTTAAAAAAGTTATTCAGTTATTATTGACTATTTTCCCCTGAACCCAAAAACCAGTTTTTAGTGATTGGTCTGTGTGTATGTGTGTGTACAAAATATCTCAAAAACTGAACATCTTACAAACTTGAAACTTTTAAGTTCGGTACTACTACTACCGGACCAAACACGAACATTTTCATCAAAATCGGTCAACCGAAAGTAGTAGTTATTCGTGTCATTTGCAACTTTTTTGCGATTTACTCAATGGTAGGATAGGTCCCATGCCTGATAAAATTCTTGGAAAAGCTGTTTTCTCGTAGAAAAAACAATTTTCTTTATTAAAGATTGCGGCTTTAACATGCATTTAAGCGAAAAAATGTATATAATAAAAATTGTAGAAAATTAAAAAACCTAAAACTTTATTTCAAACATTTTTTCTATAGAGAATGCTTAGTTTAGCGGTAATTAGCGATTATTTTTTCACGAAAATGTGTAAAAAAAAATTGAATTTTTTTAGATTTCAGCCTTAGTATTTTACGACAAAAGTGTATAATCAAATTTAAAGGAAATTAAAAGATCGACAACTTTCATTTAGAGTATTTTTCTCTATAGAGCCTAGTTTAGAGTAAATCCATATTTTTACGCCAAACTGAGGTTGATTTTCATTTTGCGTCTTTCACTCATGATTAAAATTAGGTTATATTTTTGAGATTAGTTTTTTTGTTTATTTCTAATATTTTGGTTATACTGTTCATTATTTGCATTGGCAAGAGAACGTCGTGTGAGTGTTTCACACCAGATTTTTTCCATGAGAGAAATACGCCTGTGAATTATGGCAGCTTACTAATGAAACACCCTGTATATAAAATATATATACACAACTACATTACTACGTCATCTGTTTATGTAACATACATACGTTTGGTTATCCCGCAGGGACTCAAACTCTCCCCGTATACGTTTACAACGAACTCATGACAGGACCAAGTGAAGGGTTTATCCCGTCCACAGTTAGCTATCCATTGTTAAGTTCATTCCACTGTTAAGCGCGTGCGCGCGCGTACACACACACACACACACACAAAACAAAATCCGATGCATAATTTAAGAAGTTCAAATTGCACGGCTTAAGCTTTACAGCTTAATAATAACTTAGTTTAAGCTGTCCGATCTATTTTCAGTCAAAACAATACCGGCGTTACGGTTTTAGTAACAATGTAATGACAATTCCGGTTTGGGATTTCCGGTAAATTATCAAAGCTCATAGAGAACATAAAATATGTATAACCTCCCCCCCCCCCAACCACTAGAACAAATATGGCTTCAAAGATTTTAAATTTACAAACTGATAATTAACGAATTAATATTTATGTGTTATTTTTAATAATACCGTAGCTACATGTAGTAAATAATAAATTAATGTCATATCAGTTGGAATGTAATCCGGAGGTATTTTAACATTTTAATCCCGAGATTTAAATCTCCGGATACGAACAATACGGTACAGGAAATATAAAAATACATGTTTTCATGTGATGTTCATTAAAATGTACATAAAGAATGATGTTAACGAATAAAGCTTATTGTATGATCGGATACATCTGAGTACTAATCTAGAATTATACGTTGGACATTTATTTCTAAATTAAAAAAAAATCTGGTGTGAAACACCCACAAAACTTTTCTTGCCAAGACAAATAATGTAAAATAAAACATTAGAAATAAACGATTTTAACGATTTTAAATAAACGATTTTGGCGACGATTTTGGTAAAATCGTCGCCAAAATCAGCTGTTCAACAGCTAATTTTCGGAGACGAAGGTTCCTGGTTCAAATCCTAGTAAAGGTAGTTACTTTTATACGGATTTGAACGCTAGACAGTGGTTACCGGTGTACTTTGATGGTTGGGGTTCAATTAACCATACTCTCTCAGGAGTGGTCGACCTGGGTCTGTACAAGACTACACCTCATTTACTCGTCATACACATCATCCTCATCTCATTGGGTCATGGGGTTGCTTATTGTTCTGAATTGAACAGATTGCAACGTACACAAATTAGGAATTTAAAAAAAAAAGAAATAAACAAAATAAACTAACCTCAAAAAAACATAATCTTATTTGAATCATGCGTGAAAGACTGAAAATGAAAATCAAGTTCAGTTTGGGTTAAAAATACGAAAAAACACTCTTTCACGCTAAACTAGGCTCTGCACACAAATATGCTTTAAATAAAAATTGTACATCTTTTAATTACCTATAAATTTTATTGTATACATTTTTGTCGTAAAATGCATAGTAATGCTAAAATCTTTAAAAAAAATCGATTTTTCACACGTTTTCGTGAGAAAAAAGCAGAAAATCGCTAATTACCGCTAAACTAAGCGTTATACAAAAACAATTTAATAAAAGTTGTAGGATTTTAAATTCTCTGCAACTGTTATTACATACATTTTTGCGCTAAAATGCATATTAAAGCCGGAATCTTAAAAAAACAATCATTTTACGAGGAAACAGCCTTTCCAAGAATTTCAGCACGCATGGCGCCTACCCTATTTTGTAGAGCATAAAAAAAGTAGTAAATGAGGCGACTTTTAAAAATGGTATAAGCAGTTTTTGAGAAAATCGCAAAAAAAAATGAAAAATGACATGAATAAACTACTACTTTTGGTTGACCGATCATCATGAAAATGTTCGTGTCGGGTCTTCTGGTATTACCCAACTTAATGTTCAAGTTTCAATTTCATATGATTTTCCGTTTGAAGATATTCTGTTCAAACACAAGACAAAGACCAATCGCTTAAAATATGTTTTTAGGTCCAGGATGTCTGAAAACGTGTATTTCCGGTGAAAACTAGATTTCGAAAAATCGCCATGAAAACTATAATTTCCTTCCCATATATATTTACATAGGCTTCAATGTAGTAAATGAAGCTATTTTGTAAAAAACAAAAATTGTAGAAGTCGTTATAGAGAAAATCGCAAAAAACGAAAAATGACACGAAAAAACTACTACTTCCGGTTGACCAAATTTGATGAAAATGTTCGTGTCCGGTCCTCTAGTGGTATCTAACTTAAGACTCAAGTTTCAATTTCGTACAACTTCGTATTTCGTTCTAAAGATATTTTCTTCACGCGCGCGCGCGCGCACACACACACACACACACACACACACACACACACACACACAAAGACCAATCGCTAAAAACACTTTTTTGGGTTCAGGTAGTCTGAAAACGTGTATGTCAGATGAAAACTCAATTTCGAAAAATCGACACGAAAAACAATACTTTCCTTCCTATATATTTATATAGGACAACCGAAAGTAAAAAACGTTATTTCCAACAAAATACTAAAAAACCATTTTCGTATAGCTAAAAATTTGTTAAAATAAAACCTAAAAGGTAAGAGGAGTTTTGCATTATAAGCAGATATTACAACAAAAGGAAGCGACGTACACAGATGGTGTCTTTTCTAAAGGTAGTGTAACATTAACCGCAAACTGTTATTTTGTTACACAACATTATTTGTTTAAGAAATAGGATAAGGGGTGGTGGTTTTGGGGAGAGAAGGAAAATCGGTGGAGGAAGGGTTTGCTAAAAGGGATGCAAATAAGTAAGTAAAAGTAAGTAACGGGGTTGAATTTTGAATCGGGTAACCGTGGTTTTTAGTATAGGATGGATCCGATGATAGGGGAGGTGAAGTTGATTGTGTTAGTGTGTAACGGAGGAAGAGGAGGAAGAGGAGGAAGATATATAAAGGATTGAGAGAGAAAGATTGGGAAAGTGTAGAATGCACGTTGCAAAGAAGTAGTATTGGATGAAAAGACTGAAGAGAACGCGAGACGAGGAAAGTGTTTGAGAAGGAGGTACGAATAAAACTATGAAAAGGGGGTGATGTCACGCAAAAGGCATTATCGCTTCAGAATCCACACTAAGTGGATTTCAGCCCCGGAAGGGAGTAATACTGAAACAACCGCTACACGTACACAACACCGAAATGCGACCACCATCCTAGTCCTCTTACCCGTACGCTACCTTTTCCGACCTTGATTCTTACTTACAACCAAACCCATTTTAAGCGATTCTATCAACGTTCAAAACGTTGTATCAAAAAATACCCAATCAAAACCAAATCACCTGAACCTTACATAATTCCTAAAAACTTTAACCACATACATTGTTATTTTGTTTTTAAACCGGAAACAAAGAAATCGGATATAATGTAGTAATACCCACCGGGTTGGTCTAGAGGTAAAGTCGTCGCCAAAATCAGCTGTTAACAGCTGATTTTCGGAGACGAAGGTTCCTGGTTCAAATCCTAGTAAAGGTAGTTACTTTTATACGGATTTGAATGCTAGACAGTGGTAGCCGGTGTACTTTGATGGTTGAGGTTCAATTAATCATACTCTCTCAGGAATGGTCGACCTGAGTCTGTACAAGACTACACCTCATTTACACGTCATACACATCATCCTCATCTCATTGGGTCATGGGGTTGCTTATTGTCCTGAATTAAACAGTTTGCAACGTACACACATTAGGGATTACAACAAAAAAAATGTAGTAACAATGGATAGTAGGCATCTATAATGAATTTTGGAAAATGTATGCAGTGAGCAAAAGACGGCCCGAAAATTATTGTTACTAAACTATAAATAAAAATCTGGTGTGAAACACTCAATATAACCTAACATTTTTTGCTCTCTCTTGCCTTAATGAATATATAATAAAAAAGAATTACTTTCATGTCGATTTTTCGAAATCGAGTGTTCTCCGGATCTTTACGTTTTCAGACCCCCTGAACCCAAAAAACATGTTTTTACCGATTGGTCTGTGTGTGTGTGTGTGTGTGTGGGTGAACAGAATATCTCAAGTACGGAATATCGTACGAACTTAAAACTTGAAACTTAAGTTAGGTACCACTAGCGAACCCGACACGAACATCTTTATCAAAATCGGTCAACCGAAAGTAGTAGTTTATTCGTGTCATTTTTTTCACTTTTGGCAAATTTTCTCAAAAACGACTCGTACGATTTTTTAAAAAATCGCCTCATTTACTAGATTTTTTACGCTCTCTACAAGATAGCGTAGGCGACATGTCAGCTGAAATTCTTGGGAAGGTTGTTTTTTCGTAACAAAATTATTTAAAAGATTGCGACTTTTATATGCATTTTTCCACAAAAATGCATATAATCAAACTTGTAGAGAATTTAAAATCCTACAACTTTTATTTATAACATTTTTTTTGTATAACGCTTACTTTAGCGGTAATTGGCGAATTTCCGTTGTTTTATCACGAAAACGTGTAAAAAGTTAGAATGCATTTTACTACAAGAGTTTATAAAATCAAATTTATAAGAAATTAAGAGATCTACAACTTTTATTTAGAGATTTTTCTCTACACAGCCTAGTTTAGCGTGAAAGACTGATTTTCCGGATTTTTAAGCCAAACTGATGTTGATTTTCATTTTGCGTGTTTCACTCATGATTAAAATTAGGTTATGTTTATTACGTTAATTATTTGTATTAGCAAGAGAAAGTTGTGTGTTTCACACCAGATTTTTTTTCTCCCTAATATGTGTACGTCGCAATCTCTTCAATTCAGAACAATAAGCAATCAAATGACCTAATGAGATCATGATGTGTATGACATATAAATGAGGTGTAGTATTGTACAGACCCAGGCCGACCGTTCTTGAGAGATTATAGTTAATTGAACATCAGCCATCAATACACACCGGTAACCACTGTCTAGAATTCAACTCCGTATAAAATTAACTACCTTTACTAGGACTTGAACAAGGAACCTTCATCAATGGCAACAACTTTACCTCTAGACCAACCCGGTGGAGTGGATTAACCTAACATTATTAAGAAATTAGAAATACACAAAAAACTAACCTCAATAAACATAACCTTATTTAAATCATAAGTGAAAGAGGCAATATGAAAATCAACCTCAGTTTGGTTTGAAAATGCGGAAAATCACTCTTTCACACTAAACTAGGATCTGTAGAGAAAAATGCTATTAATCAAAGTTGAGATCTTTTGATTCCCTATAAATTTGATTATAATAGGAACTAGATGTTAAAAATTCTGAATTAAAAAAGGTTTGACCTTTGATCATAATCCAACAAACATAAAGTTAACAATCTAAATCCCTTTGTTGTCAATTAAATTAAATTCAAACCAATAACAGATTAAACATCATATAACGACAGGTATGAAATGTGGTATTATTTTATAATAACTAAATAAATAAATCCATTAAGGAATGACACAAAAAGAAAAAGGATTTTAAAAAAACATCTTCATTTTTATTGTAATAAAATGACATGAAAATATTAGAATTTTTCTTTTATATCCATCGGTTTTATAGAGTAATTTTCAAAGGGATATTTGGATGACATTACTCGTTAAGTTGGCGTCATTTTATGTCGAGTTAATTTTAGAGAAATAAAATAAAAAATAAAAAAAATTTGGTGGAAGGGTTTGTCAGTCAATCACACACAGCCTGGTGTATAAAAGTAAAATAATACTGACAAGAGGACAGACAGACTGTATGGAATAAAGAAAGAAAATGTAAATTTTCACGGTAATAATACATGTGTAGTGGTAGTAAAAAGGGGAATATAATACTGTATTACGAACAAAGAGAGAGAGAGAAGTCAATGAAATAATGGAAGGCTGACACTCGGGCAAAGAGCAATGACAGATTCAAACTGATCAAGGGGGTGTGGATATGATGTTTTACCGAACAGAACATGTAAATTATTCTCTTTGTGAATAACCGGCGCACTCTCATGGCATTATTTATTATTACATTTTCATATAAACACTACCTAAAATTATACGGTGTTTAAAAAGTTAAGATTATTAAAGCCCACTACAAAAAATTTTCCGTAACTGGTAGGCAGAGGGTTAAATTATTTACACTCGATCTAGATGTTCCAGGGCTGCAAAAAATAGTTCCTAATCACATAATCAGCCAATTTATACTATGTTGTTTAGGTCATCAGTTAGAACCTGTAGAGGTTTTACTAAGTAAATCGAGGAGTGAGGTGGTTTACCATTGCCTTCCTCACTGAGTGGAAAAGTACACTTATCAGCATGCCAGGCCCTCTGAAAAGCATATATTTTCCACTCTGCAAATTACACTTTCACTTCATTTACCACAGGGTCTGGCTGTATAATGAAATCCATTACTTTCAGACGAGATAACTCTGATTAGTGTCTTTTACACCTCTACCTCTTCTGTTCTTAAATGATTCAGTCATTTAATTGGCTGACCATGTGGTAAGAAACAGAACTATTTATTTTAGCCCTGCAACTAACAGATTGAGTGTAAATAATTTGACACTCCGCCTGTCTGTTATGGGCTTAATTTATACTACTGAAACATTAAATAACACAAAAAGTAGAGGTGTTAAATTACATAAAATGAAACGTGCAGCATGGGTTGGGAACCGCGTAAATCACTAAGAAATTGAAAAATTTCTGGCACAGCTCGTATAAAGTTTGATTTTTTACTTTCTCTTGCCTATATGAATATATAGGAAAGAAAGTACTGTTTTCATGTCGGTTTTTCACCGCATCTACAGATTTTCAGACCCCCTGAACCCAAAAAACATTTTCTTTAGCGATTGGTCTGTGAGTGTGAACAAAATATCTCAAGAACGGAACATCGTACGAACTTGAAACTCGAAACTTAAGTTAGATACCACTAGAAAACCCAACACGAAAATTTTAATCAAAATCTGTCAACCGTAAGCAGTGGTTTGTTCGTGTCGTTTTTCACTTTTTTGCTATATTCTAAAAACGGCTCCTACACGATTTTTTTTTAAATCGCCTTATTTACTAAATTTTTTACGTTCTAGAAGATAGGGTAGGCGCCATGTCATCTGAAATTCTTGGGGAGGTTGTTTTCACGTAAAAAAAATGGTTTTTTTTAAGATTGTGACTTTAATATACTTACATTTTCGCGCAAAAATGTATGTAATAAAAGATGTAGAGAATTTAAAAACCTACAACTTTTGTTTTTAACATTTTTTTGTATAACCCTTAGTTTAGCAGTAATCAGCAATTTTTTGTTTTTTCTCAGAAAAACGTGTAAATTAATCCATTTTTTTAAGATTTCAGCCTTAATATGCACTTTACGTCAAATTAATAGGGCATAAGAGGTGTAAAAGACACTAACCAGAGTTATCTCCTCTAAATGTAATGAATTTCATTATAGGTCGTTTGCAGAGTGGAAAATATGTGCTTTTCAGAGGGCCCGGCATGGTGATAAGCGTTTATCCACTCAGTGAGGAAAGCAATGGTAAACCACCTTACTCCTAGTTTTATTTAGTAAAACCTCTACAGATTCAAACCAGCTTTTCGGCTGATGACCTAAACAAACAACAATTTAAAATGATTGCAACACTTCAAAATTGCTACAGTTTTAGAACCGTATTCCATTCTTCAAGTGAACAGACTAACCCGGACTGTTCGTGTGGCAACTCGAGCCGTCAGACAAGCTGTACAAAAGTACAGATCAATATTAACTTGCAGTTGGATATAACAAAACTTTTCCAAGTTCTCTTATATACATGAAAACTGACTTCTGCAACCGTGTGCAAAGTATGTAGGTAACTTATTTAAGTACTTTTTTGAGTACATGATATAAATAAAAGTACGTACCTTGAGACACAAGGTACTGGAAGTCGGTAATACCAACTGCACAAAAGTTATGCAACTATTTCAATTATATTTATTCTAAGTCAACTCGCTTCAAGTTTCCCTGCGACTGAAAAGTTTTTTCTATTTATAGAAGTATTAACTTATACATACGGCAGTTCAAGTACTTGCCATACAAAACCATGACCTACTCTTTTATTAAAGTCGTCTTCTACATTCGAACAAAAAACTTTTTAACAATTACAAATCCTACTTCAACGCAAATATTGTAACCGTATATTCAGCAAATACAAAGATACGTGAATAACTAGAAAATAACGATGCGTTGGAAAAAAAAAATCCAGTATGAAACGCACTCTTACAACGTTTCTTGCCAATATAATGATAAAACATCACCTATGTTTAATCATTAGTAAACAATGTAAAATGAAAAATCTGGTGTGAAACACTGACGCGACTTTCTCGTGCTAATGTAAATGATCAACAATCAGTAATAAACAAAAAAAACTTACCTCAATAAACATAACATAATTTTAATCATGAGTGAAAAACGCAAGATAAAAATCAACCTCAGTTTGGCTTCAAAATAAGAAAAATCACGCTTTCACGCTAAAAATAGGCTCTGTAAAGATATATGCTTTAAATAAAAGTTGTAGATATTTTAATTTTCTATAAATTTGATTATATACACTTTTGTCGTAAAAAGTACGCTAAGGCTGAAATTTTAATAAAATCGATTTTTTACGCGTTTTCGTGAGAAAAAAACAGAAAATCACTGATTACCGTTAAACTAAGCTTTCTACAAAAAAATGTTTGAAATAAAAGTAGCAAGATTTTAAGTCTCTACAACTTTTTTAAAAGGCATTTTTGAGCTTAGATGCATATTAAAACAGCAATCTTATATAAACAAATTTTTACGAGAAAACAGCGTCCCCAAGAATTTAAAGACATTGCGCCTACTGTATCTTGTAGAGCATAAAAAATGTAGTAGATAAGGCGATTTTTAAAAAAATCGTATATACGAGGGGGTACCCAAAAGAAACCGGAATTATTTTTTAAAACTATTTATTTTTAATTTTTTTACAAAAGAACCTTATCCCCTTCAAAATACTCTCCATTACAACTAATACATTTGTCCCACCGGTGCTTCCACTGTTCAAAACATTTTTTGTACTCCTCTTCAGTGGTGGCTGCCAGCTCATCCGTCGTTTGTTTCTTGACATCATCAACGTTGTTAAATCGGAGACCTTTCATGCCCCTTTTCATGCGTGGGAACAAGAAAAAAACACACGGAGCCAGATCGGGTGAGTACGGTGCGTGTGGTAGCAAAACCATGCAGTTTTTCGCCAAAAACTGGGTAACCGAGATTGCCGTGTGTGCAGGCGCGTTGTCGTGGTGGAAAAAGCAGTCCCCTGTCTGCCACAAATTAGGTCTTTTACGACGAATCCTGTTTCGTAGTCTTCTTAACACTTCAAGATAAAAAGCTTGATTTACCGTCTGGCCTGGTGGAACGAACTCTGAATGGACAATTCCCCTCACATCAAAAAAACAAATCAGCATTGTTTTGATGTTCGATCTGACTTGACGACTTTTTTTTGGTCGGGGTGATAATGAAGTCTTCCATTGACTGGATTGTTGTTTGATTTCTGGGTCGTACCCATAGCACCAAGACTCGTCACCCGTAATGATCTTTGACATGAAATCTGGATCAGTTTCAAGCTGTTGTTTCAAATCACTACACGTTTCAATTCGACGTTCCTTTTGAGTGTCTGTCAGAACCCGAGGCACAAACTTGGCAGCGACTCTTTTCATTGTCAAGTCTTCTGTTAAAATGCGTTGGACTGAGCTCCAAGATAACCCACTAACCTGTGATATTTGGTCAATGGTCTGTCGTCGGTCTGTTCGTACAATTTCTTTCACTTTCACAACATTTTCGTCTGTTCGGGAAGTCGACGGTCGTCCAGAACGAGGTTTGTTCTCAATCGACATGTCGCCATTTTTAAAACGCAAAAACCACTCGTACACTTGGGTTTTTCCAATAGCGTCGTCTTTGTAAGCTGTGTTCAACATTACAACTGTTTCCGCGGTGTTTTTACCGTTGTTCATTAAAACTTGCCATCATGAAAAACGACACGAGCACAAAACAGCACTAGCGAGAACAATCACTGCACGAGAACAGAACAAGCTAGATCAACGAACAAAATGGCATTGAACTGGCAATGAGTAGCGCTACAAGCAGCCTAGTGGCGGGAATTTGTACTGCACAAGCTCCGCCAACAGCAGAGCTATTCCGGATACTTTTGGGTACCCCCTCGTATAAGCCATTTATGAAGAAATCGCAAAAAAGTAAAAAATGAAACGAATAAACTACTAGGCCTACTTCCGGTTGACTGATTTTAATGAAAATGTTCGTGTCGGGTCCTCTAGTAGTATCTAACTTAAGTTTCAACTTTCAAGTTCGTACGATGTTCCGTACTTAAGATATTCTGTTTACACATATACACACACAGACCAAGCGTTAAAAATACGATTTTTGGGTTCGGGGGTTTGAAAAAACGTGTAGTAGATCCGGTGAAAACGCGATTTCGAAAAATCGACATGAAAACAATACTTCTCTTCCTATATATTCATATAGGCAACAGAAAGTAAAAATCGTAAAAGCCGTTTTTGAGGAAATCGCAAAAACCCAAAAGACTATTTGCTTTCGCGTTTATGAAACAAACAATATTAAAAATCCAGATAAGATAATATTTTTAGTCACTACATGAGTCACGATATAAAAAAAATTGTGAAAATTAAGGAAAATGATTTTCTTACCTGATACAGAACGTCTAACGTGATCGGATACATCATGTGCTCAATGATGACACGAAGAACAGTGTTGGGTCCACCTTGAGTGTCGTTTTGACCGGAAAGTGCTTGAGCAGCTTGGAGCGCAGCTTGAGCTGATGCATTCTGAAACAACCAAAACCAAAACATTAAATACACAAACCAAAGAACTAAAAAAGCTGGTGTGAAACACTCACACACAACCTTCTCTTACCAATGCAAATAATGAACAATATAACCTAAAATTAGAAAGCCGGCCGCATTGGCGTAGTTGGTAACGTGCTCGCCTCTCATCATGCGGTCTTCGGTTCGAATCCCATTCAAGCACGGCATATTTTCATACGTTACAAAAATCATTTCACCCTTCACCGTCTGCATTAGCAGTAATTGCAGAAGAGTCGGACGTTAAAAACATAATAACATTAGAAATAAACAAAAAACTAACCTCAATAAACATAATTTTCATCATGAGTTAAAGGCGCAAAAAGAAATCAACCTCAGTTTGGCTTAAAAATACGGAAAATCACTCTTTCACACTAAACTAAGCTCTGTAGAGAAAAATACTCTAATAAAACTTGTAGATCTTTAAATTTCCTATAACATTAATTATATACACTTTTGTCGTGTTCTTAAATCTTAAAAATCGATTTTATACAAGTTTTCGTGAGAAAAAAAAGAAAATCTCTGATTACTACTAAACTAAGCGTTATACAAAAAAATTCGAACTAAAGGCCGGCCCGTGGTGTAGTGGTCAGCGCAACTGGCTACTATGCCGGGGTCGCGGGTTCGATTCCCGGTCAGGTCTGGCATTTTTTCTATCTGTAAATTACTTGTGCGTAGGTAATGCCTACGCACAAACCCAAGGCTTATGTAGGCATCATCACTCAAAAAAAAAGTTGTAGGATTTTAAATTCTCTACAATTTTTATTATATGCGTTTTTGCGCTGAAATGCATATCAAAAGTCGCAATCTTTAAAAAAAAATTTTTTTACGAGAAAACGGCCTCCTCAAGAATTTCAGCAACATGGCGCCTACCTAATCTTGTAGCGCGTTAAAAATCAGTAAATGAGGCGATTTTTAAAAAAACCGGAAGAGCCGTTTTTGAGAAAATTGCAAAAAATTGAAAAGTGATACAAATAAACTTCTAGTTCCGGTTGACCGATTTTGATGAAAATTTTCGTGTCGTGTCCTCTACTAGTACCTAACTTAAGTTTCAGGTTTCAGCTTGGTACGATGTTCCGTTCGTGAGATATTCTGTTCACAGACTGACCAATCGCTAAAAATACGTTTATGGGGTTTCAGGGGTCTGAAAACGTGTGAAAATTCGATTTCAAAAATTCGACATGAAAACAATACTTTCCTTCCTATTCACGTATGCCGATAACAGACAGGTGCAGTGTCAAATTATTTCCAATCAATTCGTTGCAGGGCTAAAATAAACAGTTCTGTTACTTATCACATATGGTAAGCCAATTAAATGACTGAATCATTTAAGAACAGAAGAGGTAGAGGTGTAAAAGACAATAATCAGAGTTATCTTCTCTAAAAGAAATGAATATCATTATACAGCCAGACCCTGTGATGAATGAAGGTGTCATTTGCAGAGTGGAAAATATGTGCTTTTTAGATGGCCCGGAATGCTGATGAATGAAGTGAAGGTGTCATTTGCAGAGTGGAAAATATGAGCTTTTTAGATGGCCCGGAATGCTGATGAATGAAATGAAGGTGTCATTTACAGAGTGGAAAAAATGAGCTTTTCAGATGGCCCGGAATGCTGAAAAGCGGGTTCTTCCATTCAGTGAAAAAGGCACGGTAAACCACCTCACTCTTCGATTTATTTAGTAAAACCTTTACAGTTCAAACCACACTTTTGGCTGATGACCTAAACGACATAATAAGCAAGAGAAAGAAAAAATGTCGGTGAAAACATTACAAAGATAAATGGAATAAAGGGAGGGAGCGGAAAATGAATGGAAGGAAAAGCATACGATGAAAATTTTACCATAAGACGGTTAGAGAGTAATTTATAAGGAGTTGGTAAGCGAAGCGGAAGACCAACACGATGATTGTCTCATAATTAGTCATTTCACAAGCACAAGCGAAAAGTTGTTCTTTAGAAAAAGATATTAAACTTTATAAGAAAGAAAGAGATGTCTAGATAAGACGTGGCTAAATGAACAGAGATAGAAATACAGTAGACTAAGGTAGGTTGTTTCACTTATTTATTTATTTAAGCTTTAAAACCATGCGACCTATCTACTTACTTCCAGAAGAACATTCTAAAAACCTTAACTAAATTCCTACACTACCGTACATTAGTACTATTTTACAATTTGTTCAGAGAGAAAACGAAAAAGAGATTGAACAAACCCCAAAAATAAAAACCACACGAAATAATCTTCCACTCATCCACTCCACAATTTACCAACCCTTAAAAAAACATTTATCGTCTTTTTGTATTTTACATTACACAATTTAACAACAATCTCAACCCCTAAACACAAACAAAATTTTTAACTCAAATCCACCCCGTTTAAAACACAACCAACCCTTTATACACTAGGGCCAGGAAATTATTTTCTCGTCTCTCCGACGTACCGTATTCGTTAAGTCGGAAGAGCTTTACAAAGCTTAGCATGCGCGCATGAACTGAAATTAAAACAACGCAAAATTAACTGATGAATTTTTCGAAAAGACTTTAAAACATTGTGTTAAAATAATTTATTAACGTCTTAATGGGTCCGAATGGTTACAAAGCGTCACAAGAAAAAACTAAGGGTATTACCACGAACGGAAAACCTTGACAACGCTCCTAAGGCTAAGATAATATTTTAGTTTTCACAAACGCACATAACTTTCTCTTGTCAATGTTACTAATAGTCGCATTCTTAAAAAAAAAATTGTTTACTTTTAAACAACCTCCCAAAGATTTTCACCAGATACGGCGCATACCCTATCTTATAGAGCATAAAAATGTAGTAAATAAGGCGATATTTAAAAAAATCGTAGGAACCGTTTTTGAGAAATTCACAAAAAAGTGAAAAATGACACGAATAAACTACTACTTCCGGTTAATATAACTACTAATATAAATACTAGGCCTACTTAGGTTAATATAACCTAATATTAGCAATAAAACATTAGAAATAAAAAACTAACCGTAAAAAACATAACCTACTTATGAGTGAAAGACGCAAAATGAAAATTAACCTGTTTGGCTTAAAAATACGGAAAATCACACTTTCACGCTAAACTAGGCTCTGCAGAGAAAAATGCTTTAAACAAAAGTTTTAGATCTTTTAAGTTCCTGTAATTTGATTATATACACTTTTGTCGTAAAATGCATACTAAAGCCGAAATCTTTCAAAATATCGATGTTTCACACGTTTTCGTGAGAAAATTAAACAGGAAATCGCTAAGCGTTATACAAAAAAAGTTTGAAATAAAAGTTGTAGGATTTTAAATTCTCTACAAATTTATTAGGTATATAAATTTTTGCGCTAAAATGCATATTGAAGTCGCAATCTTAAAAACCAATTTTTATACAAAAGAACAGCCTCGCCAAGAATTTCAGCAGATATGACCCCTATCTTGTAAAGCTTAAAAAATTTAGTAAACGAGGCGATTTTAAAAAAAATCGTAGGACCAGTTTTTTAGAAAATCGCAAAAAAGAGAAAAAATCACACGAATTAACTACCACTTCCGGTTGACCGATTTTAATGAAAATGTTCGTGTCGGATCCGGTAGCAGTAGGCTAGTCGTAACGCAATATAAGTTGACGATCGTCAGCGAGAGTAAGACAGGATTATGCGAGGGGTGGAAGTGCTACTGTATGTGCTTTTCTAAATACATCACAGCGAAAGCTCTAACCATGCATCATGTTGTAGTTTTACTCTTACTTTGATTTATTATGTTTAAAACTATGTTGTTTTGCAAACATCCCATTGTATTATTTAATGATTCTTAACAATTATCCCAGGTAATAAACATTCATTATAAATAATCCTTGCCCATAACAGACAGGTGGAGTGTCAAATTATTTACACTCAATCTGTTAGTTGAAGGGCTAAAATAAATAGTTCTGTTTCTTATCGCATGGTCAGCCAATTAAATGACTGAATCATTTAAGAACAGAAGAGGTAGAGGTGTAAAAGACACTAATCAGAGTTATCTCCTCTGAAAGTAATGAATTTCATTATACAGCCAGACCCTGTGGTGAATGAAGTGAAAGTGTCATTTGCAGAGTGGAAAATATGTGCTTTTCAGAGGGCCCAGCATGCTGATAAGCGTACTTTTTCACTCAGTGAGGAAGGCAATGGTAAACCACCTCACTCCTCGTTTTACTTAGTAAAACCTCTACAGGTTCAAACCAGCCTTTTGGCTGTTGACCTAAACAACAACAACATAAATAATCCATAAGCCTAAGCTGTATTTAGTATCCTTTTTGGTCATCAGCAGTAAACTGAATTACTGCACTCTTACATTTGTAGTGATAAGACTAGTTAGTCCGTGAGTTCCGTCGATGCAAGCTTATTATCGTGAGTAATACTAGTTTTACAGTAATTTCAAAATGTTACTATTGTATTTTTAGGGTTTTCATATTTTATTATTTCCAGTAAAGTTATGTTAAATTGCAATTGAATTTTCAACAATTCACTTTCTTTAAATGATTACATTACTCCTTACTTATTTAGTGTGACGGGTCATAAACTGAATTTTATTACTTAAGTGTTTGTGGTGGTTGATACATGTCTTATGCTTTCGGGTTGGCCGATGTAAGTAGGATAGATAATATACTGTCCTCCCACCGCATGATAGGCGCAATCGTCAACTTATACCGCGTCACCAGTATCTCACTTATGTTTCAAGTTCGTACGATTTTACGTTCTTGAGATATCCTGTTCACACACACACACACACACACACACACACGCACTAATCGCTAAAACATGATTTTTAGGTTCAGGGAGTCTGACAACGTGTAGATCCGATGAAAACTCGATTTAGAAAAATCAACATGAAAACAATAATTTCCTTCCTATATGTTCATATTTGCCCATAACAGACAGGCGGAGTGTCAAATTATTTACTCTCAATCTGTTCGTTGCAGGGCTAAAATAAATAGTTCTGTTTCTTATCACATGGTCAGCCAATTAAATGACTGAATCATTTAAGAACAGAAGAGGTAGAGGTGTAAAAAAACACTAATCAGAGTTATCTCGTCTGAAAGTAATGAATTTCATTATACAGCCAGACCCTGTGGTGAATGAAGTGAATGTGTCATTTGCAGAGTGGAAAATATGTGCTTTTCAGAGGGCCCGGCATGCTGATAAGCATACTTTTCCATTCAGTGAGGAAGGCAATGGTAAACCACCTCACTCCTCGTTTTACGTAGTAAAACCTTTACAGGTTCAAACCAGCTTTTTGGCTGATGACCTAAACAACAACATGTTCATATAGGCATGAGAAAGTAAAAATGGGAAAAAAATTCCGTCAGACGACTTCATTTGCTCAATAATTAAATTATCTATCAAATAATTTAGATATTGCAAAATTTCCATCGAACAGGGTAAAATCACAAATGAATTTCAATTACTAAAATTGTGTATTAGATTAATTGTATTGAATCAAACCGAAACCAGACGGAAATCTATAAATTCCAGTTATGTTGAAACCCATGCAAACTAACTACCGGTAAGGAGACTGTACCACCAAATCGATTACATAGCATTCCTTTCTTCATTACAGCATCTCTATTTAAGTAAAACAGTTATTAATAAGCGTGTATAGAAATCAATCGAAATAGCTGAAAGTTCCAGGAAATCATGTATTGATAAATACATATAAAAATAAACAAAAAACTAACCTCAATAAACATAACCTTATTTTAATCATGAGTGAAATGCTCAAAATGAAAATCAACCTCAGTCTGGCTTAAAAATACGGAAAATCACTATTTCACGCTAAACTAGGCTCTGTAGAGAAAAATACGTTAAATAAAAGTTGTAGATCTTTAAATTTCCTATAAATTTGGTTATATACACTTTTGTCGTAAAATGCATACTAAGGCCAAAATCTTAAAAAAATAGATTTTTCACACGTTTTCGTGAGAAAAAATCAGAAAATCGCTAATTACTGCTAAACTAAGCGTCATACAAAAAAATGTTTGAAACAGAAGTTGTAGGTTTTTAAATTCTCTACAACTTTTATTATATAAGTTATTGCGCTAAAATTTATATTAAAGCCGTAATCTTAAAAAAACAACGTTTTTACGTGAAAACAGCCTCACCGAGAATTTCAGCAAACATGGCGCCTACACCCTATCTTGTAGAGAATAAAAAATTGAGTAAAATAGGCGATTTTAAAAAAAATCGTAGGACCAGTTTTTGAGAAAATCGCAAAAAACTGAAAAATTTTACGAATAAACTACTACTTCCGGTTGACCGATTTTGATGAAAATGTTCGTGTCGCGTCCGGTAGTGGTATGTAACTTAAGTTTTAAGTTTCAAGTTCGTACGATGTTCCGTTCTTGAGATATTCTGTTCACACACACACACACACACACACACACACACACACACAAACACACACACACACAGACCAATCGCTAAAAACATGTTTTTACAATACTTTCCTTCCTATATATTCATATAGGCAAGAGAAAGTAAAAATAGGTGTGAAACACTCAAACAACTTTCTCTCTCCAATGCAAATAATAAATTATTTTCCAATACAATATAACCTAAAATTAATACTAATAAAACATTAGAAATAAACAAAAAAACTAACTTTAAAAATCATAACCCTAGGTATTTTAATCATGAGTGTATGATGCAAAATGAAAATCAACCTCAGATTGGCTTAAAATACGGAAAATCACTCTTTCACATGGAACTAGGCTCTAAAGAGAAAAATGCTCTTAATAAAAGTTGTAGATCTTTTTATTTCCTATAAATTTGATTATATACACTTTTGTCGTTAAATACATACTAAGACTGAAATCTGTAAAAAAAAATCGGTTTTACGTTTTTCACGTTTTCGTAAGAAAACAACAGAAAATCGCTAATTACCGTTAAAATAAGCGTTATAGAAAAATATGTTTAAAAAAAGTTGTAGGTTTTTAAATTACCTACATGTTTTAATATATACATTTTTGCGCTGAAATGAGTATTTAAGTCGCAATTTTTAAAAAAAACCATTCTTTTACGAGAGAGCAGCCTTTCCTAGAATTTCAGCAGACATGACGCCTACCCTAACTTCTAAAGAATGAAAAATGTAGTAAATGAAGCGATTTAAAAAAAATCGTCGGAGCCGAACAAAAAAATCGCAAAAAGTGAATAATGACACAAAAACAAAGTACTATTATCGGTTAACCGATTTTGATGAAAATGTTCGTGTAGGGTCCGGTATATCTAACTTAAGTTTCAAGTTCGTACGATGTTCTTAAGATATTCTGTTCACACACACGCACACACAGACCAATCGCTAAAAACATATTTTTTGGGTTCAAGGGATCTGAAAACGTGTAGATCCGGTGAAAACCCGATTTCGAAAAACTGACACGAAAACAATACCTTCCTTTCTATATATTCATTAAGGCAAGAGGAAGTACAACAGAAAAATTCCTCAGAGAATATTGATGTTATTTCAAACGATTTATTATCGAATTTCAAAGTAGGCAACATAATTCAAATGTTTTCCAAATAGTTAATTAATATTCGAATTGAAATATAATTTTAATAGATAATTTAAATTGAAGGTACACAAGGGATTACAAATGAATCCCAGAAATGGTATTTAGTATTCCAGGATTCAAGTCATATGGTCATCTATGGACCTCTCACCGGAATGTGTAAATGAAACCGAACAAGTTTTAGCAATACAATACACAATAAACCGAAGCCTCCTTTAATTTTCATTTGCACTGCCTCTCAAAACTATTTCACAACAATTCGGTGAAATAATTATTGTTAAGTTCTATAAAGTATCTGAGGTCATGAGAACTAAAGCATTTAATTTATATTACTGCATTCCCTTAAGAGGGGAATCGAAATGCTATTCTTGCGTAAGTTAACATTCGACACGCTTTCTCAACCTCCAATGAAGGTTGATATAATATTTGCTTAATTTTTAATATTTCCTGCTTATGAAAATATAGGAAGGAAAATATTGTTTTCAGGCCGATTTAAAAAAAAACATTGAGTTTTCACCGGATCTACACGTTTTCAGACCCCCTGAAAACAAAAAAAAAACATGTTTTTAGCGATTGGATTGGTCTGTGTGTGTGAACAGAATATCTCAAGAACATGTTTTGTACATCGTACAAAATTGAAACTTGAAACTCAAGTTAGATACTATAGGTGATTCATTTAAATTAGCCCGCTGCATTTAACAGTGGCCTTCGACACTGAATTGGATTCAAATAGTAAATGAATAAATAGAATTACTTAATACATAATTTTACATATTTATTTAAAATTTATATACAAATTTCAACTTCACCTTTACAGTAGATGCTGAAAGTGGCGTCCTTGAACGCTTACACATTTTTGCGCTCGTTCAATGTTATTAATGCACACACGACGCAATACGGAAACGTCTATAGCTTGAATGCCATGATGTTATTCTTTAGCTCATGTATACTGCGGGGGTTTGTTTGGTAAACAGTTCCTTTTAAATAACCCCATAGAAAAAAATCGCACATACTCAAATCGGGTGAACGAGGAGGCCACAAATATTTACTAACAACTCGCATGGGAAAAGCCTGATTGATATGAGATAGGGACTGGCGAGACTGTGTGACATATTGCACCATCTTGCTGGAAAAAATAGTACTCTATAATAATATAATAATTAAATAATAATATAAATTGTACTATAAAGGCCAGTCGATCACATCGTGATCAGTGCTGCCAATACAGCATATGAAAATTACTCGAGCGGCGGGCTACTTTGAAATGAATCACCCAGTACAACCGGACCCGACAAGAACATTTGCATCAAAATCGGTCAACCAAATCGGTAATGTTAAAATTTAAACGTAACTTTTTTTATGTGTAATAACATCTCAGTTTTTCAATTCGGTAGGGGGAGAAAAATTCTAATGAGATGAAGGAATGGGAGGGGGGAAATAGATGTAGAACAGACGATATATAAGCATATAAAAGTACGTATCATGAAATACGGTATAATACAATTCCCGTAGGTCGGTTTTACAGTTCATTGAAACGCATAAACAAAGCAAGAATAATAATAACACAGCTCACCGGACTGATCCCCGCGACACATAACCCAACTTGCAATCTACAGCTAACCTACCTCTCTTCCTGCCCGAGATTACTTTCGAAATTGAATCTGGCATTAGAGTGGAGAGCGAAACAGGAAAACACACAAGTGGCGGAGACAGAAAATACGAAAAAATGTACACACAATAATACTAAAGGAAAGGGAGACGGCGCTGCCTTAGATTGACACAACAATGTTTGCGTCAAACTGCGACAAATAGACATAGAAAAAAATCTAGCGGGAAACCCTCACACGACCTTCTCTTGCCAATGTAAATAAAAAACCGAATAGTTAAGTCCACACTCATGCGCTTCCTTTTTCAACTTGCTATTCGACGTGAACTACACCGCATGTACTCAGAGGCATACCACCTTCCCGCACTTGTTTGAAGAGCTTCAACTCAAAAAAAAACCATAACGAATATTTTTGAACACTACACTAAATTCAAAAACCCTGTTCTTTCCTGCATTGATTGGTTTCATTTTGTTTTATTTAGAAATCCGAAATAACTCCAGCAATTTACGCAAAAAAATTACTCAGATTTAGCCGGTTTTCCGTTAATGTGGTTTTTAAACGTCCGTTACTCCGTCCAGGATATTCATAAAAATCTGCGTTTAAGTACGATGAAAATCACAGTTTTTTCTATAACATGAATATTTTAAAAGTAAAATCTCATATTCCGTTTTAATACGCCATCCAATTTTTAAAAGAGAGCTTTTTGGCTCCACGTAAAGGTGGGGAAATGATTTTTGGACTGAACCACGCATTTTCACAACAGTATTATGTCAAGCAAACGTTTATTTTTTTTAAAATAAAAACATCGTTAAATAATTCAAAATGAGCTACGGAATGAATTGCAGCACGAGTAAACAGAAGTTTCTTTTTCTAAACGACTATACTCGGAGCAAGTACCGCTAAAGAACTCAGTTTCCTCTCAAGAGATTTAGAGGCTAATAGAATTTCCTATTACACCACATATCTATTTCTAATGCAAAATACGATAAATGGCACAATACTACTGTAAAAATGCACGGATAAGTCCAAAAATCATTTCTCTATCTTTGCGTGAAGCCAAAATACGATTTAAAAAAAATATGGCCGGCATTTTAAAATGGAACATTAGACTTCTATTTCTGCATGTTCATATAGAGAAAACTCTGATCTTTTACTTAAACGCCATTCTTTTATGAAAAGCCTGAACGGAGTAACGGACGTTTAAAAACCACATTAACGGAAAACCGACTAAAATCTAAGTACTCTTTATGCGTAAATTGCTGCTTCTCCGACTAGTTTCAAAACAAAATAATCTAAGTCAAACCAATCAACGCAGGAAAGAACAGGCTTTAATTTAGTGTAGTGTTCAAAAATATTCGTTATGTTTTTTTGAAATAAAGCTCTTCAAACGATTGCAGACAGGTGAATGGCATGCCTCTAAACGCATGCGATTTACCAGCTACATTGCATGCAGGTCTGAGGTCTGAGAATAGGTTTTTATCTACTTTTATACCCCTAAGTGATAAGGGTAGTCCACCCCAAAAAAAATTTTTTATTTTTTGGACAAAATTTTTATTTATTTATTTATAATGTGCCATTAAAAAATACATACACTCCTAAATTTTCACCCTTCTACAACCAACCCCTATTTTTTCTGTTCTTGGGCGTAGCAACGCGCGCCGGGTACCGCTAAAAAATATACACAGTAATAATTCTGGCGGTTTAACGTCATAATTTTGTGTATTTATAGCAATGACGATTAACATTGAACTTCATGTACAAAAATACTTCCCTACAACTTTTTCACCACACACAACAAAACGTATTAATCGATCGATTTTACAAACAAACAAAAGAAAAATCATAAAGAATGAAAAGTTCAGTTAAAAAAGTTTGAAACAAAAGAAAGACGCGACAGATTTGTACGATCCATTAACAACACGATTCTACGGAAACCAGAAATGCTTGTATTGTTTTTATATAACAACTGCACTCTGTACAAAGAAAGAAGAGGGGAAAACTTTTTCCCTAAAAATGTCAACACTGACAAATCAACAGGGCCCAGTTTTACTTTGTTACTACTTATTGCCGGCAACTACCATTTGTGTTCATTTCATCCCAGGAAATGGAAGTTTAAATAGAAAAATCAATGCGGAAGAAGAAATGAACATAGAAAAGTGAAGAAAACTTCAAAACAAATAACAACAAAAAAGTTTCTCAACTTTTTCACTTAAAAAACGGTGAGAAATTCATGATTATTCTGCATCGGAATTCCTGGATAAATTCTATAACTTTTTGTTATGAATAAAGATAATTTTAAAACCTTTAAATAAGTAATTTTTCTAGTCTGTATTTTTATATACGTAAGAGAAAAATGTATTGTTTTCGTGTCGAGTTTTCACCGGAATCACAAATTTTCAGGCCTCCATGAATCATGTTTTTTTAGAGATTGTTCTCTCCCCTCCTACTCACTCGCCGTCCCACTATTTCTATCACCCCTTCCATTGGACATGAAACGATTGAGAGGATAAATTATTTTTACCCCTAAGAAATTTCGGAACAACAATCAAATTAGGAAGTGGGGAAGTGTTTCACCCACTAGGTTGGTCTAGTGGTAAAGTCGTCGCCAAAGTTTACCTGTTTAACAGCTGATTCTCAGGGACCTGGTTCAAATCCCAGTACCCCTTTCGGTCACCCCAATTAGCCAGCTGGTAGAAAGTCGCAATTATTTGTTAAATAACACCGGTTGGACAACCGACTATGTATGGTCACCAGCTGCCAGCCATACTAGGGATCCCTGTTCAAATTCACGCTTAATCCACGTCAAAAATACAGCAAAATCTGGTGTGAAACACTCACACAGCTTTCTCTTGCCAATGCATATAACTCACAATATAACCTAACATTAGAAATAAACCAAAAAACTAACTTCAATAAACATAACCTAATTTTAATCATGACTGAAGGACGCTAAATGAAAATCAACTTCAGGTTGGCTTAAAAATAAAGAAAATCACTCGTTCACGTAAACTAGGCCCTGTAGAGAAAAATGCTCTGAACAAAAGTTGTAGATCTTTTAATTTCCTATAATTTTATTTATATACACTTTTGTCGTAAATGAAATCTTAAAAAAATCGATTATTTCACACATTTTTGTGAAAAAAAACAACAGCAAATCACTATTTACCAGAAAACTAAGCGTTATAAAAAAATGTTAAATAAACGTTGTAGGATTTTAAATTCTCTACAACTTTTGTTATATACATTTTTGCGCTAAAAATGCATATTAAAGCCGCAATCATAAAAAAAACATTTTTTTTACGAGGAAACAGCCTCCCCAAGAATTTCAGATGGCATGGCGCCAGCCCTATCTTGTAGACCATAAACAATTTAGTAAATCAGGCGAAGTTTAAAAAAAAACGTATGAGCGGTTTTTTAAAAAAATCGCAAAAAAGTGAAACATGACACGAATAAACTATGATTTCCGGTTGACCGATTTTGATGAAAATGTTTGTGTGGAGTCCTCTAGTGGTATCTAACCTAAGTTTCAAGTTTCAAGTTTCAAGTTCGTACTAAGTTCCGTTCTTGAGATATTCTGCACACACACACGCGCGTGCGCGCGCACACACACACACACACACACACACACACACGCAGAGAGACCAATCGCTAAAAACATGTTTTGGGTTTAGGGGGTGTGAAAACGTGTAGATCCGGTGAAAAATCGACATGAAAACAATACTTTCCTTCTTATATATTTAAACAGGCAAGAGAGAGTAAAAAGCAGCAAATTATAAATTACCTATTACAAATTATAATAAAAAGCAGCAAAGGGTGGTTGTCAATAATGGACAGTTCCCGATGACAAATAACAGAAAAAACGGTATTTTTTACGATAAAAATACTAGACAATGGTAACAAATGTACTTTAACGATTGAGGTTCAATTAACCATACACTTTAAGGAATTATCGGCCTGAGTTTGTAATAATTACTTCTCATTTACATGACCTCAAAGTATTGGGTCATGGGGGTTAATAACTGCCTCTTAAATCGACTGCAACGAGCAAACATTCCGGTTAAAAAAAACAACAGTTTCAACTAATTATAACCTCACAATTAAAAATGGCACACAAATAAATTTTGAACAGAAAAGTTTTAGAAATATTAATACTGAAAATATAGTTTAATAAATAATCCAAACAAAAACAAACACAAATAAAAACGAACAAACAAGTATTTTATGAAAAGGTTTTACAAAGAAAACACGCAACAAGTTTGCATTTACTAAAGCCATGAAAACGTCGGACTCCATGCACGGAACGTAGCTGCTCTACAGCCGGCGCGACGCCAATAAAAGCAACAGGTTTTCCTACTAACATTCCCGTCGTAAACGAAACGTTAAATTACCATTCGAGCTCAACAGGTTCACGTTATACTGGAAACGGAAAGGTTAGACTCAACAAGTTGATCAACAAAAGCACAGAATACAGTGAAATAATTATCAAATTACAACAAAAATTGGACAATATTTTTCTTAAAACCCACCAGGGTTGGTCTAGTGGTAAATTCGTCGCCGCAAGTCAGTCAGCTGTTTAAAAACTGATATACAGAGGGCGAAAGTTCCTTGGCTCAAATTCTAATAAAAGCAGTAAATTTTTATTTTATTTTTTTTTTGGGGGGGGGGCTCCCAAACTCCCCTACACCCCGCCGTCACCACCCACTACTATGGCTGGTCGCAAGGATGCGAGATGGTACAGTAGAACAGCAATAGAGTATCGCCTCAGTATACCGCACCATTATAACTTAACGTAGTCATTCTTTCTTTACTAAAAACTGTCAGCCGCCGAGCTTAACATACACCACATAGGCACGAATAACATAAAAATACATAAAGATCACGCAGTATTTACAGCCTTCCTTCACAGTATCCTGTACAGTTTTTCTTTAATTTACCATCTCTGTGAAACAGATCTACCTCTCCATTTATATCATTGGCTGTATTATACGGATTTAAATACCAGACATTAGTTATCGTTAATCCAGTCCATCATCCGAGGCTTTGTGAAGTGCCTATCCCAGTAGTTGATAAAAAAAAACATACTGAACTGTAAATTATAGCACGTAAAGTATGCCTACATGACATTCAGCACTGCAGACAGGATTTTTACCGATAACATGAGTATTTTCCTTGGAGCGGTAGCCTACTACTAGGCCTACTGTTTATTTTGGCTACATCACCTTTGGTTTAAACAGTAAATTAGTACTGTATTGTGGTACGGTAGTGTCGTGGCCTTAATGTAGTTTTCATTTCGTTTTGTGTCTAATTAGTGTTACGTACCGGTAGTACAAGTGAAATGTTATTTAACAATGTCGTATAAACGAAAACGTATGGAAAAACAATCGAAGCGACGCCCACTGATGTACTTTTAGTTAAACGTTGGCGGGACATTTCAGTAAGAAAACGAATGGAAAAAAAACAAAAAAAAATTCTGACTTTTCAAAAAGAATTAAAATGTACGGAACATATTTGACAATTCAATCGTACGAATAAAAGTTTTAGGTCACAGTAATTTTTTTTTTGCAATAAAACACAGTTTTCTTGTTACGTAAAAAAACCAGGCTCATCCGAAATCGGCTCACCCCAATTATTTCGGATTAGCAGGTGTTTACTCTATTAGACGATGAAAGCAAGTTTTGAAGGATCAAATAGTTGTAGTTTTTCTGCAACTAACTCAATGAGGTTTGCGTCATCGTCTTTGGAAAAACTTATTTTCAACTACCAGATGCATGCGACTGCTGCAGGTGACTGGTTGTCAAAGCAGTCGATGCAGCCGACGCATGCGTCGGACACATAAACGGAACCACTTCTTAAGAAATCCATTTGATGAGTAATGACAGGGACGCATGCAGCGGCTACATGCAGTAATCGCATGCGACAAACACACAAACGAAAAGGTGCGGTTTAATTTGTACGATTTAATTGTCAAAAATTTTCCGCACATTTTAATTATGATTTTGAAGTGAAAAATGTTTTTCTCATTTTTATGTTCGAGATTTATTTTCTTTTTTACTTTCTTTGCCTGTATGAAAAGCGAGAGGAAAGTATTGTTTTCATGTTAATTTTAAGAAATCGAGAATTCACCGGATCTACATTTTCTACACGATTTCAGGAACCCTGAACCAAATAAACATGTTTTTAGCGATTGGTTTCTGTTTTAGATTGTGTGTGTGTGTGTGTGTGTGTGTGTGTGTGTGTGTGTGTGTGCGCGCGCGCGTGTGTATGAACAGAATACCTCAAGAACGGAACATCGTACGAACTCGAAACTTAAGTTAGATACCACTAGAGGACCCGACACGAACATTTTCACCAAAATCGGTCAATTGAAAGTAGTAGTTTATTCGCGTCATTTTTCACTTTTTTGCGATTTTCTAAAAAACTAGTCCTACGATTTTTCAAAAATCGCCTCATTAACTAAAGTTCTTATGCTTTACAAGACAGAGTAGGCGCCATGCCTGCTGAAATTCTTAGGAAAGCAGTTTTCTCGCGAAAAATTGTTTTCTAAGATTGCGGCTTTAATATGCATTTTAGCAAAAAATATATGCAATAAAACTTGTTGAGAATTTAAAAACTTACAATTTTTAATTCAATAATTTTTTTGTATAACGCTAGGTGTAGCGGTAATTAGCGATTTTCCGTCTTTTTCTCTCACGAGAACGTGTAAAAAATCAATTTTTTAAGATTTCATCCTTAGTATTCATTTTACGACAAAAATGTAATCGATATAATTATAATTAGATTTATAGTAGCCTAAATTAAATACAACTTTTATTTAACGCATTTTTTTTCGATAGTGCGCAGTTTAGCTTGAAAGAATTACTTCCGTGTTTTTAAGCCAAACTGAGGTTGATTTACATTTTGCGTCTTTCACTCAAGATGAAAATTAGGTTATGTTTATTGAGGTTAGTTTTTTGTTTATTATTTGTATTGGCAAAAAAAGTCGTGTGAATGTTCCACGCCAATTTTATTTTTATTCTATTGTTTATGAAGATTTATACAATTCTTCCTTAAAAATAATCTGTCGAAAACCTTGTTCATGCAACACATTATAAAAAACGAAGAAAAACTTCCATAGTTAAACGCTTTTATTTAACTTACTCTTGGATCCATCAAATCTTGCAACTTAAAATTTTAATACTTCTACCGTATCAATATGAATCAAACTTTGCACACTTGTTTATCTTCGATGACAATACGCTGTGGAGGTGTTTGTAAAAAAAAAATTTTAAATTTAAAAAAAAATTTTAAAAACGCTTTTATTTAACAATTACTTAAAAAAATTAACTAAAAAGAAATAAATAAAAAAAATTTACAAAAAAATCACAGAAAAAAATATTACAAAAAAATTATAAAAAAATTTTTTTAAGAAACGCTATTATTTAACAATTAATCAAAAAGAAATGAACTAAAAAGAAAAAAAGAAAAAAATTTACAAAAAAAATCACACATTACAGTTAAAAATAAAAGCGTGGCGCATTAATATATATAATATTTATTGTAAAATATTCGTTGTAAAATATTATATATATTAATGCGCCACGCTTTTATTTTTAACTGTAATGTCTGTGATTTTTTTTTTGTAAATTTTTTTCTTTTTTTCTTTTTAGTTCATTTCTTTTTGATTAATTGTTAAATAATAGCGTTTCTTAAAAAATTTTTTTTAATTTTTTTTTTTTTGTAATTTTTTTTTCTGTGATTTTTTTTTTATTATTGAAACACAACGCTTTATCAAGTAGATAAGAATACAACCGGAAAATTTAATAATAGAAGTATTATAACATCTGTATGAATGTTAGTAAAGAAAAGCTGGAAAATAAGTATTATCGAAGGGGAAATAAGGGTAAATGTAATACGATTTCCACATGGAAAAGCAATTTAAAAGACTAAGAAGGTGTATTGTCCACTAGCATGAAAATCGTTTCACCAACTATGAAGTGATATAAAATAAGTAAAACTGCAATGTATGTCCGTAACGAGAAACAAAATAGAAAATAAAATAACTATAAAAACGGGTACAAAAATAGAAATGCCATTTTCTTTATTGTTATACATCGTAATAATTCTGCGACAGTTATAAATTATTGTTGATGCGATTATATCATTTTACAAACACTGTACAAATTAAAAAAATCTGGTGTGAAACACTCACACGACTTTCGCTTGCCAATGCAAATAATGAACAATATATCATAATATTAACAATAAAACATTAGAAATAAAAAAATAATCTCAAAAAAACTTAAACTAATTATAATCATGAGTAAAAGTCGCAAAATGAAAAACCTTTCACACTAAACTAGGCTCTTTTTTTCTTTTTTCTTTTTTGGTTTAACGTCCGACTGTTTTGCAAATTGCTGCTAATGCAGACGGTGAAGGATGAAACGAATTTTTTTGTAACGTATGAAAAAATGCCATGCCCGAGTGGGATTCGAACCCAAGACCGCGTGATGAGAGGCGAGCACGTTACCAACATCGCCAACTAGGCTCTGGAGAGACAAATGCTTTAAACAAAGGTTGTAGATCTTTTAATTCGTATAAATTTTATTATATACACTTTTGTCGTAAAATGCATAATGCCGAAATCTTAAGAAAATCGATTTTTCACATGTTTTCGTGAGAAAAAACAGAAATTCGCTAATTACCACTAAACTAAGCGTTACACGAAAAAATGTTATAAATAAAAGTTGTAGGATTTTTAATTCTCTACAACTTTTATTATATATATTTTTCCGCTAAAATGCATTTTTAAGCCGTAATCGTAAAAAACTTAATTCTTTTACGTGAAAACAGCATCACCAAGAATTTCAGCAAACATGGCGCCTACCCTATCTTGTAGAGCATAATAAATGTAGTAAACGAAGCGATTTTTAAAAAAAATCGTGGAACCAGTTTTTGAGAAAATCGCAAAAAAGTGAAAAATTACATTAATAAACTACTACTTCCGGTTGACTGATTTTGATGAAAATGCTCGTTTCGGGTCCGGTAGTAGTGTCTAATTAAAGTTTTAAGTTTAAAAGTCGTACGAGGTTCCGTTCTTGAGATATTCTGTTCACACACACACACACACACACACACACACACACACACACACACACACACACACACACACACACACACACACACCAATTGCTAAAAACATGTTGTTTGGGTTCAGGGGGTCTGAAAACGTATAGATCCGGTCAAAACTCAATTTCGAAAAATCTACATGAAAACAATACTTTCCTTCCTATTTATTCACATAGGCAAGAGAAAGTAATAACAGAAAATCAAAAATATTAAAATTCACTAGAGAGGATAAAAAAAGAACAATTAAATTAGACAGACGATTTGTAATAAATGTTTTAACAAACAGGAAGTTAATTTAGAAACAAGGCAGAGGTAATTTAATTCTAAGATCGGTCAAGGGAAGTCAGGTCAAACAAATAAGGTAAAAGTGCCTAACCCACCCCAACGGGTGGGGGGGGGGTCAAAGTAAGTAAGGTTGATATAAACAGATTTGTAATTTAGGGTAGTAACATTTGGAATGAGGGTTAAGAGAAAAGAACGAAATAGGGGATGAAGATGAAAAGTGATGGTACGAAGGGAGGGTTGGAAAAGGTCAAATAGGAAAAGCAGTGGAAAGGGTTCAAGAAGATATAAAAGAAGATTTAGCAATACATTACAGGTAAGAACAGGGTGAAATGAAGTAAAAATAAACGAGATGGTAGAAAAGGGTAAGGGTGGGATAGGGGTAGATAGGTGGAAAGAAAACGACAGAGGGGTTTGGGATCTCTCATTTGTCAATCCCATCCGGTGTATAGAGAAACGAGGGTACAAGTCGAATCCAACGAAACGAACAGCAAGCCAGAAAAGGAGAGCGACCTTAAAAAAAACGTTCACTGTTTTAGTATTGGTAATACATTACATACACATACACACACATCTATTCAGAGAGTGGACAATTTCCTACGTATAATTGAACAGCCAGCTTTTCAGAACCGATCGCACTGTTAATCCATTTAAAAGATGAGGAAATTGAGAAGTAATCCGGGACGCAAGGGACCGAAATTTCAATAATATTCCGAAATGTTGAGTTCATCTAATCCCCCCCCTTTCCCCGTTAAACATTCAAGCTTCAATAAACCTCTCCAATTTCCATACGTCGAGAGAGATAAAGCTATGAGAGTTCCAATTATGAACGAATCGACCAACCCCCCCAACTTGTCAACGGCCACAAAGAAGATATTTTCATACTCAAACGTACCTTACCTTTCCACCACCCGTACCCACATTCAAAAACACTGTCCACTCCCCCCCCCCTAATCAAAAAACCCAGGAAAACAAATTAAATCACTGTTCGTATTCACCTGAGGCACACACAAGTAATAACTCATCCCTTATACGTATCATAAATTTTACCCCTTTCTGTTATAGATTTTGAATCGACAAAACACGAGACATAAAATACCACATTTAAATTTAATACCCGTATAATCACACTCTGACTTTAAGCATTACGTTTTAAATACCTTAAAGTAGATTTCATTTTGTATATTAATTAACTTTTATAAAAGATCTACATTGGATTTCCCATATTAGATTACAGGGATCAGTTTTCAATTCCCTTTAGAAAATTATTTTTTCATTTTTACTTTCTCTTGCATATATGAATATATAGGAAGGAAAGTATTCTTTTCATGTCGATTGTTTGAAATCATGAATTCACCGGATCTACACGTTTTCAGACCCCCTGTACCCAAAAAACATAATTTTAGCGATGGTTCTGTGCGTGCGTGTAAAAAAAATATCTCGAGAACAGAATATTGTACAAAGTTGAAACTTATATTAGGTACCAGACACGAACATTTTCATCAAAATCGGTCAACCGAAAGTAGTAGTTTATTCGTGTCATTTTTAATTTTTTTTTCGATTTTCTCAAAAACGGCTCCTACGATTTTTTTTTAAATCGCCTCACTACATTTTGTATGCTCTACAAGATAGGGTAGGCGCCAAATCTGCTGAAATTCTTGAGGAGACGATTCTCTCGTAGAAAAAAATTGTTTTTATACGATTGCGGCCGTAATATGCATTTTAAGGCAAGAGTGCACATCATAGAAATTGTAGACAATTTATAAATCTACAACTTTAAATTCACACATTTTTTTATAAAACGCTTAGTTTATCGGTTATTAGTGATTTTCTGTTGTTTCTTTTTTATAAAAATCTGTAAATAAATGGTTTTTTAAAGATTTAAGCCTTAGTATGTATTTTACGACAAAAGTATATAAAAAAAAAAATTTGTAGAAAATTAAAAGCAAGCTTTGTTTGAGTGTTAAATTATTTGCACGCGATCTGTTACAGTTCCCGGGCTACAAAAAGTACTTCTGTTTCTAACGGTCACACGGTCAGCCAATTATAAGAGAGAAGTATTCAAGAATAGAATAGGTAGAGGTGTAAAAAACACCAGCCAGCGTTTTCTCCTCTGAGAGTAATGAATTTCATCATGAAACAGCCAAACCATGTGGTGAATGAAGTGAAGATTTTATTTGCATGGTGGTAAGTAGATGATTTTCGGAGGGCCTGGCATGCTGATAAGCATACTTTTCTACTCAATCAGGAAGGCACGGAAAACAACCTCACTCCTCGTTTTACTTAGTAAAGCCTGTATAAAGGTTCAAAAGCCTTTCGGCTGCTCACCTAAACAACAACTTTAATTTGTAGAATGAACTTGACCTACATTTTGTTTGATGGACAAGGTCGAACAGACAGGTTGACCACTACTTAATTTTTAAGTAGAAAAGATCAAATCTAGTAATACCTGGTATATAAATTTGTTAAAACTTTTAAATAATATTAATAGCTTTATAATGTATAGATACTGGTAAATAATAATAGTTGTTTTAATTAATAGAATATCAGTTAATTTTCAATCATTTTTATAATTTGTAACATACGAACAACGAGATTAGAAATGAGTACTACTTTATCAAAATGAACAACTAAATCATATTTAGTAAAAAGTAAATTATAAATCGACATTAGGATAAAACATTTAATTAAAAACATTTATAACTATAGTAATATACAGTGTATATTTTTAAACAGTGATCCGATTTTTCTGAACAGTTTTAAAATATTTAATCAAAATTCAAAGATGAGGTAGTGGCTTGAATCATGAAATCGTAGAGCGGTACGCCACCAGCCATCCGTACCGAACGCATTATGTGAACGCTCCAGTAAAAATTAAAAATCATAATAGTTAAAGATACTAATCTATGTCAAATAATATATCAACGAATGGACAGAGTTGTGAGCTATATTATATAATAAAATTTTCAATGGAAGTTCAGAAAATAGATTGAATTACTTAAAGTTTGAAATAGCAAGATTTACATTTACATTTACATTTAAATAGTACCGATATTCTTTTGTTTTATTCAAAATTTTCAATTGTTGTATATTGTAAGTTATTAGAATAAACAATAAACAATTATAATTCAATATACCCTGAGATTATTGTGATATAGAGTCATCATTTTGTTGTATTAATAATTACTAAATTTATTTTTTTATTTAATTAAACGTCTTAAACCTAAATTGTGTCTATTTATTTTATTTTTAAATTATACAACCGTAGTGTTGCTACAAATTATATGCGCGTTTCTCGCAAAATGCATAAAAGGCAAATCCGCAATCTTAAAAAATCCCATTTTTTACGGACTTAAATACGAAAAATCATTAATTGATGCTTAAGTACGTAGAAAACCACTTAAACGAAATTTGTTGATTTTTTAAACTTTGTACAGTTGTAATTACATACACTTTATCCAAAAATCCGTCATAAAACCACAATCTTTAAAATTCATTTTTCCACCAGAGCAAAACTCAACGATATCTGGATTTTAAAATCTAATTCTGAACTCTGCAATGATATCGAGCCAATTACTGACAAAATGCGCAAGAAATGAATTTCTAACTTCTGGCATTTAATTAAAATACCGGACAATCGAGTAACTAAACAACTCATTTCTATAATATAATAAACTCGTGGAAAAATCCTCTAAAATGTTTGGCAGAAATAAAGCAAGGTATGCAAGAACTTAACACTGCAGAACAAGATGTTTTAAAAAATCTGAACAACTCAAGTTGTTTAAAGATAACGATACAAGATTCGTCGAAAAAAACTCGAGCACCGTCGTCAATGATTTTTACAGATAAAATCAGACAGATGAGATACCAAAATTTGAAGAATTATTGGGAAAAACTTCAGAATCCTAAAACCAAACCAAGAAGGATTTCTAAATTTGATTCAAGTCCTCCAATGGAGCCGAAAAGCAAAAAGGTTTTATCAACAGCTTGCTCATTAGTGATTAAGAAACTGTAACAATGGATTTTGGCACGTAATCATTTCCAAAACCTACCCGGGACCTCCGCTTAGATGACTACCGCGCTAACCACTACGCCACAGAAGCGACCAATGTACCAGTCTTATGTTTAGGGATTTATTTATTTATGGCTTAATAAACTGTAACAATGAATTCTGGCACTTAATCATTATCAGACCCTATCCGGGAATCGAACCCGGGATCTCCGCTTAGTAGGCTAGTGCGCTAAACCACTACGCCACAGAAGCGAACACAATGAACCATTTTTATAAACGATTAGGATATCACTTATTTATGGGTTAAGAAACTAACAATGGATTTCGGCACGTAATAATTATCAGAGCCTACCCGAGAATCAAACCCGGGAACTCCTTAGTAGACTAGCGCCGCTAACCACTACGCCACAGAAGCGACCTTTAACCAGTTTCATGTTTAGGGTTTAATTTATTTATGGGTTAATATGTAACAATGGATTCTGGCACGTAATCATTATCAGAGCCTACCCAGGAATCGAACCCGGGACCTCCACTTAGTAGGCTAGTGCGCTTACCACTACGTCACAGAAGCGACCTTTAACCAGTTTTATTAACGTTTAGAGTATTATTATTTATATATCGGTTAATAAACTGTAAAAATGGATTCTAGCACGTAATCATTTTCAGAGCCTACCCGGGAATCGAACCCGGGACCTGAGCTTAATAGGCTAACGCGTTAACCACTACACCACAGAAGCGGCCAATGCACCAGTTTTATTTATGTTTTCCACTACCTAAATAAATAAAAAATAAAAAAAAAATCATTAAGTACCTCTATTAATAATATTTAAAGATTTCCTCGCGAGAGCGGGAGAAAAAGATAAAAAATCCTTACAACGGGTTGGGATTTGAATCAGAAAGAGATAGCTAAAGGTGAGGTATATAGAAAAGAAAACTGAGGAAAACGTAATCAAGTGTTGTAGGGTTCGAGCAAAAGAAGAAAAGTTACTGGAATAGATAGAATAATAAAAGAATCGCGTGTATGAAGAAAATAAAAGAAAGAACACGGGGGGGGGGGAGAGAGAGAAAGGAGGAGGAGTAAGAAAGAGAGTAATACCTTACGATGACGGAGATGAAAAGAAAAACTGTAGCTCAATGTAGTCGGCCCCAAAGAGTTTCACTTCTGAAAACATCAAGCATAGTGAAAAAGAATGGATCTTTTTTCTTTATACTTCTTTTTTTAATTAGCTTCCACAGCTTCTGAAATTCATCTTCATGCCATACAAAAAGCACCCACAAGATCCGGCGGGGAGAAAAACCGCTTCTCTCCCATCAGCCAATTAATTTGTTTAACAACAAAATTCCTATTAATTTATTTAAATAAAAACTATATTCTGTAACCTGAACTAGAGTAAATAAAAGTTAATCATATTAAAAGAAATTTTTCAGAATAAATTACGAAATGTATTTTTCACTTGATACGGTACTGATTGACCCTATAATCTTCAAAACTCAGACAAGAAACATTAATCATAAACTTAATCTTACCAATGCAAACAAATAAAAACAATCTTGTCTGAAACACTCACACGACTTTCTCTTGCCAATGCAAATAATGAACAATACAACCTAACATTAGTAATTAAACATTAAAAATAAAAAAAACTAACCTCAAAAACATAACCTAATTTTAATCATGAGTGAAAGAAGTAAAATGAAATTGACCTCGGTTTAATTTAAAAATACGGAAAATCACTTTCACACTAAGCTAGGCTCTGTAGAGAAAAATGCAATAAACAAAAGTTGTAGATCTTTTAATTTCCTATAAATTTGATTATATACACTTTTGTCGTAAAATGCATACTAAGGCCGAAATCTTAAAAAAAATCGATTTTTCCCATGTTTTCGTGAGAAAAATAACAGAAAATCACTAATTACTGCTAAACTAAGCGTTATACAAAAAAAATGTTTGAAATAAAAGTTGTAGGATTTTAAACTCTCTACAGCTTTTATGATATAAATTTTTGCGCTAAAATGCATATTAAAGCCGTAATCTTGAAAAAACGATTTTTTTACGTGAAAACAACCTCACCAAGCATTTCAAAAAACATGGCGCCTACCCTATCTTGTAGAGCATAAAAAATTTACTAAATCAGGCACTTTTAAAAAACATCGTATGACCAGATTTTGAGAAAATCGCAAAAAGTGAAAAATTACACAAATAAACTACAACTTCCGATTTTTGATGAAGGTTGACCGATTTTGATGAAAATGTTCGTGTCGGGTCCGATAGCGGTATGTAACTTAAATTTCAAGTTTCAAGTTCGTACGAAGTTCCGTTTATGAGATATTTTGTACACACACACACACTAACACACACACCAATCGCTAAAAACATATTTTTTAAGTTCAGGGGCCTAAAAACGCGCAGAATTGGTGAAAACTCGATTCCGAAAAATCGACATGAAAACAATACTTTCCTTCCTATATATTCATATAGGCAAAAGTAAGTAAAAAATTACATAGATATCCAAGAAAATCATATTAATATTTGTAAAACTAAAAAAAAACGAAGGAAAATATAAACCGTGAACTTTAGTCGAAGTAAATAAACGTTGAGTAGAAAAAGAGCATGGATCTCATACTATAAGGATTATCATCACAAGTGTAGTCTGTAACCATAGCAACGACAACGAACCGAGAGAGAATGGAAACCCGTGAGACCCGACATAATTCCAAGACTAAAATTTTAAAATTCAATCTAAAAGAGACAGGTGTACAACCTCGCCAACCTACATCAGTTTCGTTCACATGCATTCCAATCCAGACACGCAAACGATGGACTGGTACGAAAACCAAGACTAATGCACAAGAAGCGGGTAGGTACTTGTTAAGCACCACCCACCTACACAAAACTAACACACAAACACTACTGACAACGCTTTTGATTAAAATAAACACAAACACCGCACACACAACAATCATACGAAATTTGGAAACATAAAATAGTTAAAAAGTTGATTTTACTTTCTCTTGCCTATATGAAAAAATAGAACGCAAACTATTGTTTTCATTTCGATTTTTCACCAGATCTACACGGTTTCAGACCCCTGAACACAAAAAAACACGTTTTCAGTGATAGATTGTGTGTGTGTGTGTGTGTGTGTGTGTGTGTGCGCGCGCGCGCGTGCGAACAGTATATCTTAAGAACGAATTGAAACTTCAGTTAGATACCAATAGAGGACCCGACACGAACATTTTCATCAAAATCGGTCAACCGAAATTAGTAATTTATTCGTGTAATTTTTCACTTTTTTGATATTTTCTCAAAAACTGGTCCTACGGTTTTTTAAAATATTGCCTTATTTACTAAATTTTTTATGCTCTACAAGATAAGATAGGTGCCATTTTGCTGAAATTCTTGGAAAGGTTGTTTTTGCGTATAAAAATTGCGACTTTATTGTGAATTTCAGCGCAAGAATGTATATAATAAAAGTTATAGAACATTTAAAATCCTATGACATTTATTTAAAACATTTTGTTGTATAATGTTTGGTTTAGCGGTATTTAGCGATTTTCTGTTTTTTCTCACAAAAACGTGTAAAAAAATCGATTTTTTAAAATATTTCAGCCTTAGTATGCATTTTACGACGAAGTGTATGTAATCAAATTTATAGGAAATTAACACATCAACTACAACTTTTATCTCTAGTATTTTTGTCTACATAGCTTAGTTTAGCGTGAAAAAGAGTGATTTTTTCGTAATTTTAAGCCAAACTGATAGTGATTTCCATTTTGCGTCTTTCACTCATGATTTAAGAGAAGGTTATGCTTTTTGAGGTTAGTTTTGTTTATTTCTAATGTTAGGTTACATTATTTATTATTTGCATGGGCAAGAGAAAATCGTGTGTTTCACTCACCAGAATTATCTTTTTACGTCTGACTGTTTTGCAATTTCTGCTAATGCAGACGGTGGAGCATGATGATACATGAAAATGTGTGATAAAAAAATACCAAACCTGACCGGGAATTGAACCCAGGACCCCGGCGTAAATAAGGAGATGGTTTACCGAACAGGCAGAATAATCTAATCCACAAAATGTAGACGACTAATAATTAAACACAGGTAATCTTTTATTATACACATTGGCACGAGAAAATCGTGTGAGTATCTCAAACAAGATTTTTACAAAGAAGCAACTGAAAACAAGTGATGTGAAAACAACATTCAAAGGAAAATGTGAAGACAAGCTTAATGAAAAAGCTTTAATCAGCACTTAATTAAGACAAAACCAGTTAGGAAACGTTAAAAGTTATACAGGATAAAGTTAATCCACCCTTTTGTGGCGGGGGGGGGGTTTAAGGGGGTGGATAATGACGACACGAGATGAAACGAATCACCCTTTTACTAAAGAAAACGAACGAATGATATGGAACACGTTATAAACTTGTGTATAAAGATAAGAAGAGGTAAATCGAGATCCAAGACGAAGTAATAACTTAAAATAAACTTTATCTAAGTAACACTAGGCAAGTATTAGACTTATAATCAAGGAAGCAGTGAAAGAAAGAACACTAATAAACCACAGCCTCTAACAACGACGATGAAGAATTTTAGTATAAAGTGTCGCATAGGCAATCTTATCAATCCATTAGCTAATAATTTGTTTCGTCACGATACAGACGGAGTAAAAACCAATTATATATACCAGCACAAACACAAAAAACCGTTGTAAATACAAGAGCATGTGTTTATGTGTTAGTTTTGAAACTAATCCGGCTGATTGATTAGCATCATGGGTTTGTTTACCTTTACATTAGAATCATTAAAGAGTTCACTTTTACAAAATTTCACACTGCTAAAACACGTAGGCACGCTTCATTGATATCATCACCGCACTGATGTAAACTAATACAAAAACACATCGGGTAAAAGTAATCAACTAAAAATCTTTAATTAATAATCGATATGGAGTATATATTATTACTTTCTCTTGCCTATATGAATATATATTTTTTTCTCTAATTCTTTATTTATAACTGTAAAATGTTACAACAAGCAAATGTGATGATTATCATAATAATGTAAATGACATGATAGGCATGAGAGGGGTAGGGCCCCCATTGGTGCCTCCCCAAGAATGAAATTTGTATATCAAATTAGCAGGTCTCTACTCCAGCGTCTTTTAAGGCGTCTAGGGGGATTATCAGGTAAATGGACGGAGGAACGTGAACGCACCAGGGGGTTCTCGTGTTCGTGTGACTTGTCGTGAAAGCGTTTGTATAGGTATTCAATGGAATTTTGTACAAGTGGTGTTTTCAGATCTGTATGTAAGGTTTTGTTGCTAACGTAAAGAGGTGCATTTGCTATAAGGCGTAATGTTTTCGACTGGAATGCTTGAATTCGTTGCAAGTTAGAGGGTTTGGTTGAACCGTAAATTTGGGATCCGTACGTCCAAATAGGTTTCAAAAGAGAACAATATATGCGTAATTTTTGTGCCATTGGTAATTTTGATCGTTTGTGAAGTAGGGAATATAGAAGTTTAAGTCGGGAATTCAGTAATAAACGTTTCCGTTTGATATCTGTGCTCCAAGTTAGTCGTTTATCAAAAGTCACACCGAGATACTTGACCGTATCTGTTTTTGTGAGAGGTTCATTGTCTATGTATACTGGTGGGCAATCACCATGACGGAGTGTGAAAGTTACGTGAAGGGATTTTGCCGTATTAAGTTTTATTTTCCATGTTTTACACCATTCGTGTATAAGATTGAGATGATGTTGGAGTGTTAGTGAAGAGTGTATAGAGTTTTGGTCTCGGGCTATATATGAATATATAGAAAAGAAATTATTGTTTTCATGTCGATTTTAAGAAATCGAGTTTTCACCGGATCTACACGTTTTCAGACCCCCTGAACCCAAAAAACATGTTTTTAGCGATTGGTCTGTGTGTGCGTGTGTCTGTCTGTGTGAACACAATATATCAAGAACGGAACATCATACAAACTTCAAACTTAGAACTTAAGCTACATACCACACTACCAGACCCGACACGAACATTGTCATCAAAATCGGTCAACCGGAAGTAGTAGTTTATTCGTGATTTTTTAAATATTTTGGCATTAGTATGCATTTTACGACAAAAGTGTATATAATTAATTTTATAGGAAATAAAAAGATCTACAACTTTTATTTAAAGCATTTTTCTCTACAGAGCCTAGTTTAGCGTGAAAGAGTGATTTTCCGTATTTTTAAGCCAAACTGAGTTCGATATTTATTTTGCGTCTTTCACTCATGATTAAAATAAGGTTATGTTTTTGAGGTTAGTTTTTTGTTTATTTCCAATGTTTTATTACTAATTTTAAGTTTATTATTAATTATTTGCATTGGCAAGAGAAAAATTGTGTGAGTGTTTAACACCAGATTTTTATTTTTGGAAATTGCTCAAACTAGGAAAGTGGATTGTTAAATTACTTGTACTCGTTCACTAAGATCCAGAGCTACAAAAAAAAGTTCTGTTTTTATCACATGGTCAGCCAATCATAAGTCTGAAGAATGTTACAATTGAACAGGTAGAGGTGTAAAAGACACTACGACTGTCGATTTCTTTAATATAGATACCCGAGTTTGGAGCATTGTTTCTTCAAAACCGCTTGCTCAATTTTAACGTACTGTGACAATATCAAAGAAGGGTAAGATTCGCGAAATTTATAGTGCCTCATTCATAAAATGGTAATGAGTAGCTAATGGAGTGCAAAAATAACAATAGGGCAATAGTAACAATAAAAGTATACCTATTTAAAAAAGGTCTTTGTAGTACAATTATTTATGAAAAGGTCGGCTGATTATCTGTAAAAACGTTTATTCTATTTACAATAGTTAAGACTTTTCCAGTAAAAAGGGTTTTTTGTACTTTATTATTTTCATGGAATTTCTCTGCCACTCTGGAATTATCTTTTTGATCGAATTTCTGTGTCTTTCGAGAAACCTTTTTCATCTAAACTATATAAAGGGAGCCCCGGGTGCGGTCGAGAGTTACTAACGGGTGATTCAAAAAGAGCGCCGGTTTTTAAACGGCTGGTAAATTTTTGTTTATCGGTTGACAACATTGTTAGACCTCATTTCTATTTCGGAGAACATTCCGATTGACGATTCAGTTGTAGTTTCTCTTGTTCGCAGTGTAGTACTCTCGCAGTCTGTGTCTAACCATGGAGAAGTTTACTATTGCACAACGAGTGTTAATCGTCAAAACATTTTACCAGAGTGGAGAGAGTTATGCGGCTACTGTCAGGCGACTTCGCGGTACTCTAGGACGTAATGAAGCACCGAATGAATCAACAGTTCGCAGGCTCATGAAAAAGTTTTTTGAGACGGGTTCAACAGTCGACCTTAAAAGTTCTGGACGTCGTCGTTCTGGCCGAACTGAGCAGAACGTTGCGTTGGTTCGTGACAGTGTGGCTGTTAGCCCAGCAAAATCAATACGTCGCCGTTCTCAACAATTGGGTTTACGATGTTCTTCTGTACGGAGAATTCTTCGGTACGATCTCCAATATCACCCGTATAAAATTCAGTTGACGCAACATTTGAAAGTGGCAGACCACCAGAAGAGACGACAGTTTGTTGACTGGGTATTGAGAAAACGGCAGGATGATGACACCGTCGCAAACAAAATCATTTTCAGTGATGAGGCGCACTTCCACTTAAACGGTTTTGTTAATAAACAGAGCTGCCGTATGTGGGGTTTAATTCGACGGGTTATCGGGCAAATGGAAGTCGAAACTTGTCGTGCAGTGATATCCAATTTCATGGACAGGGTTCATGCGTGCCAGCGCAGTAGAGGAGGACACATGCATGACATCATTTTTCATACATGAAATCGGAAGGTAAGATGAACTTGTTGATGTATTTATTTTCAGTTTTTCAATAAAATAAATCTCTTAATTTGATATATCAAAACCTGCGCTCTTTTTGAATCACCCTATATTCGTTTGATTTTTGACGAGTGGCAATCGGGCGTAGTGCAGGGACGTTCCGGGCATTGTGTTGGTCAACTATTGTTATACCGTCTTTGTGAGTGTGCATTGTGTAAAGTTATTGTGTATTAGCATTGTGTTTTCAGTTTTATTGTGTATGTGCATTCTATATAATTGATTGTAAGTAGTATTAAGTAAATTATTACGTTATTTCTTGTATTACTTCGTTATAATTAGTTCGTTATTTATTTTGTAACTCTTTTTGGTTGTAATAAATATTTGCAATTGTAAACTCTAGTGTATTAATTATTTAATTACCTAGATCCCGAAACGGACCTTAGCGATAAGCTTCACAGTACTATACACCAAAATTTAGCTAATTTCAATCTGCGTTGTTACATGTAAGTTTCATATTTTTAACGTTTCTTGATATTCCGATATCAGGATGAGAAGAAAAAAACAGCCGGTTTTTTGTTGCTGCCACACACATTGGATGCATATAGAGGCTTATAACACGAAAACCGCTCGACCGATATATTTGAGATTTCACTGAAGTATAAATTTGTATGTTGTTATTTTACGTTCAAAATTTCAGATTTTTAGCGTATTTATATTTTGAGTTATCAGTAATAATCTGAACCCCTGTTAACTCCGTAACCGCTCATTAATTTGGCAATTTCAAAAAACCATTGTATTCAGTATAAAAAAATTAATACAAATTCATTAATATTACGGCACAGTGATTGACCAGTTAGTCGGTAGAATTTTTTAGATATTTAAATAATGGTGGAGATGCTGCGGGGGTGGAAGAAGCTTAACTATGTTGCCGCGTTGAAACTCGGTAGGCCTACTACCAAATTTTATTAGCAAACCTGGGACCTGTCCTTCCAGCATACGAATAACAAACATGACAATCCAATGTTAAACTGAAAACTGAATTGAAAACTTTGAAATTTTACCAAAAGATAGAATATTACATTAATCCAGTGTGTAGAAAATTTCAAATTCGTACGTTATTTAAATTTTTATTTATTAACAATATTCTGAACCGTTGCTATCTCAGTAACCGCTCAATCATTCGGGACGGGCAAACTATCGTTTTATTCAGCGTAAAAAACTTAGTACAAATATGTAATAACATGAAATATTGACTGGCCAATGTTGTGGTAGAATTTTGAAAAATAGAATAGGTAATGCGGAGGGTGGGGACCAACAGCTAAAATCATATTTTTTGGGTTCACGGGGTCTAAATTGCCCATAACAGACAGGTGGAGTGTCAAATTATTTACACTCAATCTGTTAGTGGAAGGGCTAAAATAAATAGTTCTGTTTCTTATCGCATGGTCAGCCAATTAAATGACTGAATCATTTAAGAACAGAAGAGGTAGAGGTGTAAAAGACACTAATCAGAGTTATCTCCTCTGAAAGTAATGAATTTCATTATACAGCCAGACCCTGTGGTGAATGAAGTGAAAGTGTCATTTGCAGAGTGGAAAATATGTGCTTTTCAGAGGGCCCGGCATGCTGATAAGCGTACTTTTCCACTCAGTGAGGAAGGCAATGGTAAACCACCTCACTCCTCGTTTTACTTAGTAAAACCTCTACAGGTTCAAACCAGCCTTTTGGCTGTTGACCTAAACAACAACAACGGGGTCTAAAAACGTGTCTCCCGGTGAAAATTCGATTTCGAAAAATCGACATGAAAACAATACTTCCTCGTTATATATTCATACAGGCAAATGAAACTAAAAAAGATTATAGCTAACTTATATATAAAATGAATTTAAGCATTTCATGAACGGGCAGAAAGAAAATATTAGGAAACCTTTTAAAAAAAGTGGTTATTCAGCACTTAAAATTCCTATATATAAAGGAAAACTGATAAAATTAGAAGTTCTGTTTGCTGTTCAGGTTGATACAATGTGATACAGCATGCAGCTACTGTCGACTAAGCATACACACGACGTATACGATGCCCTGAAATAATTCACGGCCTCACAAATATATACTCTATACATAAGCGAAATTTTTACTAAAAAAAAAACCAACAGATGCTTCTTATACTCCCTCTTGACAACTATACTCTAATCTACAGTTAAACACTCACACGACTTTCTCTTGCCAATGTAAATAATGAACATTATAATTTAAGTTTAAACACGAGTAAACAATGTAAAATGAAAAACATAACCTAATTTTATGCCCATAACAGGCAGGAAGTGTTAAATTATTTGCACTAAGTCAGCTAGTTCCAGGGCTACAAAAATAGTTCTGTTTCTTATCACGTGGTCAGCCAATTATGTGACTGAACTATTTAGGAACAGAAAAGGTAGAGGTGTAAACGGCACTAGTCAAGAGTAATCTCCTCTGAGAGTAATGAATTTCACTATACAGCAAGACCCTGAGGTGAATGAAGTGAAGGTGTCATTTTCAGGGTGCAAAGTAGATGCTTTGCGGAGGGCTTGGCATGCTGATAAGCATACTTTTTTCAATTCAGTGAGGTAATCAAAGGTAAACCACCTTACTACTCGTTTTACTTAGTAAAACCTCGGAGGTTCAAACCAGCCTTTTAGCTGTTGACCTGAACAATACAACCGAATTTTTATCACGAGTAAATGACGCAAAATAAAAATCAACCTCTTTTTGATTTAAAAGTACGGCAAATTACTAATTTACGATACACTAAGCTCTGTAAAAAAATTGATAAAAGTTGTAGGCCTACATCTTTTTATTTTCGATGATGCATACAAAAGGGCTGCAATATTTTTCAAAAAATCCCATTTTGTAACAGATTTTGATGAAAATTAATACAAGAAAATTACTCAACACTTAACTAAGCGTTAAAAAAAATTATTTAAAATAAAAGTTGTTGGTCTAAAAATAAATAAATAAACAAAATAAAAAATAAATCAAGTCTACAGAGACACAAAACCAATAACAGTGGCTATGCGCAAGATACGGTGGTCGTGCTTTGGACAAATACTTAGAACACCAAACAATAAACTTTAACGCAGAATAATTGACCATGCAATGTGCCGAAAAATAAACGCTGGTAACGCATACACATGTGGCACAAAGAAATCAAAAGGGATTTACAAGAACTTTGACTAACTCATGAAGATCTAACGGAAAAATCACCCAAATACAAACAGGTCATCAAGGACCACAACCATCGGCTTACGACACAGAAAAGAGAGTATAAGAAGAGGGACTTTTCAGAAGCAGCCTATCAGAAATGTGCTCAGAACATGAGAGAATATCACGTCAAAAAGAGACTAAAACCTTCCAAATTGACTAAAGTGGTCCAATGTGGCTAGACAAGCACTAAAAAGAAGATGATTTTAAAATGTTCTACGATGTTCATTGCCTATATTTTTGCCGTAAAAATATTAAAGCCGAAATTTAAAAAAGAGAAAACATTTTTTCCTTCGAAAATAGGTCACCAACACATTTTAACAGACATATCGCTTGCCCCCATCTTGTAAAACATCAAAAATGTAGTACATAAGCAGATTTTTAAAAAAAATTGTACTAGCCCGTTTTTGAGAAAATTGCAAAAAGATAAAAATCAACTAATACTACTTGCAACATCCGGCTGCCCAATTTTTATGAAATTTTCGTTTCGAATACCGTAGAGGTGACCAACATACGAGGCGTATTTTTAAAGTAAGTACCGTTTGAAAATAAAAAAAAAATAAAAGGAAATTTGCAAAAACTAATTTTATTTTCGGAATCTACATACTTTTATCTATTTTTCTACATAGTTTCCAAGTTTTTGTAAACCCTTATCATATCGCACAACTAAATTTTGGAAACCTTCTTCATAAAAACTTGCCGCCTGCTGTGATAACCAAGAATTCACGGCCGTTTTCAATTCGTCGTCATCGTCATAACGGCTGCCGCCCAAGTGATGTTTCAGATGACGAATTTCCCGACGTTTCGAGGTCTGTGATTTACAAAATTGTTAATGAAAAATTAAACTTTAAGAAACTGTGCTCGCGTTGGGTCCCTAAACTCCTGACGGAGGAGCACAAACACAAAAGACTCAAGAGTTCCTTGAATTTTCTGACACGTTATGACGAAAATGGTGACGACATCCTGAGTCGGATCGTAACTGGAGACGAAACGTGGATTTCGCATTTCACTCCCGAATCGAAACAACAAAGCATGGAATGGAGACACACGTACTCTCCCGTAAAGGTCAAAGCCTAACAGACTTTGTCACAGCGCAAGATCATGGTGTTTTGCTGGTCGACTTTATGGAACGAGGAACGACAATAAATGCAGAAGCCTACTGCCAAATCCTGAGGAAGCTGCGCAGAGCAATTCAAAACAAGAGACGTGGCATGCTCACAAAAGGAATTTTGTTTCTGCACGATAATGCAAGCCCTCACACTGCCGCTCAGACCCGAGCTGCATTGGACTCTTTTGGCTGGGAAGTTTTGGACCACCCACCCTACAACCCTGACCTTGCGCCGAGCAACTTTCATCTCTTCCGTCATCTGAAACATCACTCGTATTCAAAGATAATCAAATTCATTATCTATTCATCATTCTAATCATCATTATTCTATTATCTATTCATTATTATTCATTATCTTCGAAATATACTCCGTTCTTAAATTATTTTGTTCACACATATTATTGTAAAAATTTAAGTTTTCATGAAAACAATACTTTTCTTCCCTATACTTTCATAGAAGGAAAAAGTAATTTTTTTGTTTGTTTTACGTCTGTTTTGCAATTTCTACTAATGCAGATGGCGGATAATGACAATAGTATATAAAAATAGGTGATGAAAAAATACCAGACCAGACCGGGAATCGACCCGAGACCCCAGCGAAGAAGCCAGTGGCGCTAACCACTACGGCAACGGGCAGGCCGGAAAAATTAAATAAAACGTAAATTACTACAAAACTCCTCGAAAGATTAAATAACAAAAGTTATATACATAAATACTTAAAACAACTTACAATAAAAAAAAGGTAAAAATACTTACAGCGTTGCTGTGCGTCTGATCGGTTTTCAATTCTTTATGATTCGAGAACTGAACGTAAACGGCTCGGCCACGAAGCTGGGCCACGCAAGATGTGAAATACGTGACCATTGTAGACGCTGCTACTTCATCCGCCATTTCAAGGAACGCCTGAAAAACAAAAAAGGAAAAATCCAATTAAAATTTTAACACAGCCCAAAACACAATTATAACACTGCATAAAACTTCAAACAACGCTAGAAAAATTGAGGAACTGATTTGTCCTCAAAGAAAAAATCTGATGTGAAACACATACAACACTTACTCTTGCCAATGCAATAATTACAATATAACCTAACATTAGCAATAAAACATTAGAAGTAAACAAAAAAGCAACCTCAAAAAAATAACCTGATTTCAATCATATGTGAATAATGCAAAATAAAAATTAATTTCAGTTTAGCTTAAAAATACGGAAAATCACTCTTTTAAGCAAAACTAGGCTCTGTAGAGTAAAAAAGCTCTAAATAAAAGTTGTAGATATGTTAATTTCCTATAAATTTGATTATATACCCTTTTTCCGTAAAATGCGTACTAAGGCATAGAGATTTTTCTTCAAGAAAAACAAAGAGAAAATCATTAATTACCGCTAAACTAGGCGTTATTTAAAAATCTTTGATATTAAAGTTGTAGATTTTAATTGTAAAATTTCTACTACTTTTATTATATAGGTTTCTACGCAAAAACACACATTAAAGCCCAATTAAAAAAAAAAAAACAATTTTTTTACGGGAAAACAACCTCTTTAAGAATTTCATGTGACATGGCGCCTACCCTATCTTGTAGGGCATAAAACATTTAGTAAATGAAGTGATTTTTAAAAAAATCGTAGGAGGCGTTTTTAATAAAATCGCAAAACAGTGAAAAATGGCAATAAATATAACTACTACTTCCGGTTGACCGACTTCGATAAAAATGTTCGTGTCGGGTCCGGTCGTAATATCTAACGAAGGTTTTAAGTTTCAAGTTCGAACGATGCTCCGTTCTCGAGGTATTCTACACACATTCACTCCAATCTCTAAAACCATTTCTTTATGGGTTCAGGGGGTCTGAAAACGTGTATATCCGGTGAAAACACTATTAAAAAAAAGTGACATGAAAACAACACTTTCCTTCCTATATATTCATACAGGCAAGAGAAAGTAAAAAAACGATTAGGAAAAAATTTTTTTTACACTCAACCTATATCTAATAGCTGTCATCTTTACAGTTTACACACATTTTTAACCGGTCGTAGCTGCTACGGAAAGCCGTCGAGAGAGCCGTCCTTAATGCTTCGAAGCACCTTGTGGAGAACACGCCCCCCCCCAAATTTTACCAGACACGTGCTTACCGTATCTTGTAGAGCTTAGGAATACAGTAAATGAGGTGATTTACTTCAAAAATCGTACGATAAACAACGGCTTTCGGTAAACCGATTTTGTTGAAATTGTTTGTGTCGGTTCCGGTAGTAGTACGTAACTTGAAGTTCCAAGTTTCAACTTCGTACGATATTCTGTTCTTGAAATGTTTTGTCACGCACACCAATCGCTAAAATCATATTTTTTGGGGTTCAGGGTGTTTGAAAACGTGTTTATCCAGTGGAAATTCAATTTCAAAGAATCGACATGAAAACAATACTATCCTTTCCTAAATATACAAACATATCCTGTAATACCCTAAATATACAAACATCTCCTAAAACAAGGTAAAGTGAAAAACAAAATAAAAAACACCTTACAAATTAATAACTCTGAAATTTAAGACAAAATAAATAAACTTTTCATTTAATAATCAGTTAAGTGAATAAGTTACTTAGTTAAGCATTTAAAGAAATAAGTCCAAAACAGAAAATGAAATAATACAATCCCACTTCTTGATAAATAAACGAAACGACAAAGTAAAAATGACATACTTAATCTAACAATAAAAAAGGGAATTATACTAAAAAGCCAACCCAAGATAAATATGTAAAGAAAAGTTGGGTGTGGGAGGGGTTTACAAAGAAATAAAGATGTAAAAATTAAACAAGAGAAACCATTTTGACAATGACTGTGATCAAATTAAGAATATCTAGTTAAGTAACAAGAAAACGACTTAGTAAAAGCCAAGTTTTCAAAACAGTTAAAAGAAAAACGGAAGTCGGGAAAGGAAAAATGTAATAGTAAAGATGGTAACGACGATAAAATACAAGTTAAATAAAGCAAGGGGTTTATTCCTTCCCAGTCTCGAACGAAAAACTCACAAGGAATGAGTGAAAAATAAATACCGAAGTTATTCATGTAAAATTGTTACAGAATATAGACAGGGGAAGAATTGAAAATGTAAGAAAAAACGAACGGTGATATTGAAAAGTGAGAAGTTACGGTAAGATAGGAGGAAAAAGATCTAAAGTGGTTTTCCTGATCAACTTATGTCAAAAAAAAAACACATCTCTGAAAAATTATGACAATTTCTTTCTGTTTTTCTAACTGTATAAGATAATAATAATATTAAAATAATCATTAATTATTACTTTTAATAACCGATTCATCAATAAGCCACGCGTTCGGAAAACTTCATCGGAATTTCAATATTTTTACTTTATTTTACCCTGTTGTTTAGGTCATTATCCGAAAGGGTGGTTTCAACCTCTAGAGGCTTTACTAAGTAAAACGAAGAGTGAGGTGGTTTATCATTGCCTACTTCACAGAGTGAAAAAGTATATTTATTACCACATCAGGCTCTCTGAAAAGCATCTACTTTACTTTCTGCAATTGACACCTTCACTTCTTTCAGAGAAGATAACTCTACTATCGGTTTCTTAATCATAGACACCCGAGTTTCAACCCTTGCATCTCCAAAACTATAAGTCGGATTTCAACACACTTTACATCAAAATTTAGCTCATTTTATTCTGTATTGATATATAATAGTCATATATTTTTAATGTTGTTTAAAAATTCCATATCGAGGTTGAAAGACAAAAAGATCAGTTTTCTTTGGCTACCGCAACTAATTTCATGCATTTAAAGGCGTGTAACTCTCGATAATTATTTGACCGCAAAGTTTGAAATTTTAAATTCGTACGTTGTTTTAAATTTGATTTATTAACAATATTCTGAAACCATGCTATCTCGGTAACCGCTCGATCGTTCGGCACGGGCAAACTATCGTTTTATTCAGCGTAAAAAACTTAGTAAAATATGTTAATGACAAGAAATATTAATTAGCCGATGTTGTGGTAGAATTTTAAAATTTTGAAAAAAGACTGGGTAATGCGGGGGGAGCTGGCGCTACTATCCATGTTGCCAGGTTGTGTCATCCTGTCGGACTGTCTACCTGAATTGACAGACTGCATTGTCAATTCAGGTATTTTTTAGTTTTGTTTAACGTCCGACTGTTCTGCAATTACTGCTAATGCAGACGGTGAAGGATGAAATGATTTTTTGTAACGTATGAAAATATGCCGTGCCTGAATGGGATTCGAACCCAAGACCGCATGATGAGAGGCGAGCACGTTACCAACTAAGCCAACGCGGCTGACTGTCAATTCAGGTAGACAGTCAGATTCAGGTAACATGGATAGTAGCGTCAAACCCCCGCATTAACCACTCACTTCTTATCGATTTTCACATTGAAATGAAAGTAAGACTGCACAGATTTTTAATAGAAATTTATTTAGCAAAACAATGACATACATTTAAATATATTAGTTACTAAAACCTCTATAGAGGTTCCAACCAGCCTTTCGGCTGATGACCTAAACAACACAGGGAAGAGAGAGAAAAATGCTAAGAAATCAACATTTAACAGGAATCGAACGACACTATTTTTTTTCCAAATTCCGACTTTTAATTTATTGACTTCCGGTTTAAGGTTTCTTTCGGTCGAAACCGGAACTTCAAATTCAATCCAAGCCTACTAAGTTTTTGGTGTAGATTACGAATCCAAAAATCGTTTGGGGTTATCTCTTGTAATTTCTGACATCCAGTTGAGGCGGACGGACGTAAAAAACAAAATGACAAATGACAATTTCAAAAATTACTATGCGCAACAATCAAAAAATTGATTTTATGACAATTCAAAAATCTGGTGTGAAACACTCACACGACTTTCTCTTGCTAATGAACAACATAAAATAAGTTATAAAACGTTAAAAATAAACAAAAAACCTAACCTTAAATAAACCTAACCTTATTTTAATCATGATTGAAAAACGCAAAATGAAAATCAACCTCAGATTGGCTTAAAAATACGGAAAATCATTCTTTCACGCTAAATTAGGCTCTGTAGAGAAAAATGCTTAAAAAAAAGTTGTAGATCTTTATATTTTCTATAATTTTATTATATACACTTAGGTCGTAATATACATACTAAAGCTAAAATTTTAATAAAATCGAATTTTTACACGTTTTCTTGAGAAAAAAAACAGAAAATCGCCAATTACCGCTAAAGTAAGCGTGATACAAAAAAAAATGTTTAATATAAAAGTTGTAGGATTTTAAATTCCATACAACTTTTATTATATACATTTTTGCGTTGAAATGCTTAATAAACTGCAATCTTAAAAAAAAACAATTTTTTTACGAGAAATCAGTCTTCCCAAGAATTTTAGCAGACATGACAACTACCCTATCTTGTAGAGCATAAAAAATTAGGTAAATAGGGCGATTTTAATTAAAATCGTAGTAGCCGTTTTTGACACACACACATGTTCGTGTCGGGTGCGGTAGTGGTAAGTAACGTAAGTTTCAAGTTTCAGATTCGTACGATATTCCGTTCTTAAAGTATTCTGTTCACACACACGCACACACACACACACACACACACACACCAATCGCTAAAACCATGTTTTTTATAATCAGGGGTTCTGAAAACGTGTAGATCCAGTGAAAACACTATTTCAAAAAATCGATATCACAACAATACTTTCCTTTCAATACATTCATATAGGCAAGAAAAAGTAAAAAATTTAAAACGTAAATAATTTTGAACCAATCAATAATTGTTATAGATTTCCACATTGAAATAAATGGACGACTGCATAGATTTTTAATAGAAATTTATTTAACAAAACAATGACATACATTTAAATATCGGTTGAATTATCAATGGACAAATTGTTTAGTTTACATGTCACAGGTGAGACGAAATACAACGGAGGCGAATATTGTTTAGTTATACGTAAACGGTATTATAAATAGAGAATAGTGAATTCATTATTTCAGTTTCGACAATGAATGTCAATTTTATTGTGTCCAGAGACGACGGTGACGACGACAATAACATACGATTGTTTACCATTTTGAATGTTGTTTACAAAGTCTTTGTTTAAATTTTATTTAATTGTTACAACTATTATTCTCTTTACAAGGATCCAATTGGTTTGAACTATAATGCCAATTTTAATTCTCTCTATAGGATTAAAACCACCGATGGTGTTTTCATTGGAAATGTTTTCTTGTTTTAAAACGTTCTGGTTGTTTACAGCAAATCATTTTACAACAATAACATTTGCAATGGTTTTTTTACAATTGTAACAACAATTGTACCGTTTCTAAAAAGCAGTGTTTAATAGCCTGAGTGTTCTGGTTTTTCCCTCGTTTATAGCAAACCACCTACAGTCCAGCCTCTCTTAGTTTGCTCCTAATGTAAACAAACCATGACGTCACTGAGCATGCGCATTATATCAAAATGTGTACACGCTGATTAAAAAGTAACAACAAATACTTTCAAAAGTATTTAAATTTTTTATTCCTAATTTGTGTACGTTGCAATCTGTTCAATTGAGAACAATAAGCAACCCCATGACCCAATGAGATGAGGATGATATGTATGACGTGTAAATGAGGTGTAGTCTTGTACAGACCCAGGCCGACCATTCCTGAGAGAGTATGGTTAATTAAACCCCAACCATCAAAGTACACCGGTAACCACTGTCTAGTATTCAAATCCGTATAAAAGTAACTACCTTTACAAGGATTTGAACAAGGAACCTTCGTCTCCGAAAATCAGCTGTTAAACAGCCGATTTTGGCGACGACTTTACTTCTAGACCAACCCGGTCTAGAGGTATTTTGTATTTAAATACAAAATACTTTTAAATGTATTTTTATAAATGAAATTGTTAAGCCTACATCATATCATGACTGATGTTTTAAGTACTTTAAATACTTATAATTTAAAAAATAATTAACTTAATAGGAATAAGACATCCGTAAAGTCGCAGACTCTAGCGTGCACCCTGTAGTAGCTGGCTTTTGTTTGTTGACAGTAGGAGCAAACTAACAACGGCTGAACTGTACAATACCCGTTCTTCGAACGAATTTCTTGGTGCTGCAGACAGTCTGTTGGTGTACCGAGTTCGATCCCAGTCAGGTTTGATATTCTTTAATCATTCATTGTTATCTACCGCCTTTCAACGTCAGAATTATAATTAATGAAAAAAATCTGGTGTAAAACACACACACAACTTTCTCTTGCCAATGCAAATTAAATAACAATATAACGTAACATTAGTAATAACCAAAAAAACAAACCTCAAACAACATAATTTTATTTTAATCATGAGTGAAAGACGTAATGTGAAAATCAACCTCACTTTAGCTTAAAAATACGGAAAATCACTCTTTCACGCTAAACTAGACTCTGTAGAGAATAATTCTTTAAATAAGAGTTGTAGATCTTTTAATTTCCTATACATTGAATATAATTGTTGATTATATACATTCTTATCGTAAAATGCTGAAATCTTTAAAAAATTGATTTTTTTACACGTTTTCGTGAGAAAACAAACGGAAAATTGCTAATTACCGATAAACTAAGCGTTATACAAAAAACATTTTTGAAATAAAAGTAGTAGGATCTTTAATTCTATACTGAGTTTATTTTTGCGTCAAAATGCATTTCCAAGTCGTAGGCTAATCTTAAAAAATATTTTTTTTTACGACACAACAGCCTCACAAAGAATTTCAGCAGACATGGCGCCTACGCTATCTTGTAGAGCATAAAAAATGAAGTAAATGAGGCTAGTTTAAAAAAACCGTTGAGAAAATGGCAAAAAGGGAAAAATAACACGAATAAACTACTACTTACGGTTTACCAATTTTAATGAAAATTTTCGTGCCGCGTCCTCTAGTGGTATCTAACTCAATTTTCAAATTTCACGTTCGTACGATGTTCCGTTCTTGTGATTTTTGTTCTCACACACAAACACACACTAATCGCTAAAAAAAAAACATGTTTTTGGGTTCAGTGGGTCTGAAAACGTGTAGATCCGGTGAAAACTCAATTTCAAAAAATCGACGTGAAAACAATACTTTCATTCCTATATATTAATACAGGCAAGAGAGAAACAAAGTATCAGGAAATTAGGAGATTATGTGGAAAACTTATTATATACTATCATTGTATTTCTATCACGTCCCAATATAAAGGGGGGGAGGTCCACCCAGTTTTATCACTAAAAATTACATAATAATAAAAAAATTTTTTTTGTTGATTATAAAACTTCAGAATTTTTTTAATCCAGCTATATATTTTGTTTTTATGTACGATAACTAGAAATTTGTAAAACGTTATTTTACATAATCGGTGTAAGTGTAATTGAAACTTTACATTCAATTTTCTCGGCATTTAGTATTTCAGGTTTTCATTATGAATGCTATCTTGATGATTTTTTCCACTGTATTCAGAATTTATTGTTCTTTTATTTGTAGGTTGGCCATTTTGAAACTTATTATAGAAGTTTTTAAAGAAATACAAAAAATAATGACCTTATCTGTATTTTTGGGGGAAAATATTTAAAAAAAATAATTTTCTCTTAATTGTAAAATTAAATGTAAAAATGGAACCTTGAAAAACAAGAGCATAATTTTCTGATTATTTTGACATAAAAACTAGGTGTGTAACTCTAAAATTAACTAAGTTATAACCAAATAACGAAGATATGATTTTCCCCCTTCCTCTCCTTATATTTCGGGTTGTAGTGAACAAAATTAACATTTTTTTATATGAAAAAATTTAAAATTTAATGTTTATTCACTTGCAAAACAAACAGATTACTTATCTAAAGAGAATAAAAACAAAACTTTTTTTGAGTAAACTCCTCCCGATTCCGATGTCTACAGCATACGATTCACCATCGTACATTCACATACAGCAAAAAATATTTAAAATAAAATTTCAATACTAAAATATATTTCGAAAATTTCCACTGTATTTTAAAAATCAAAAATATCTATCAAAGTAAAGGATTATCTATAATATTTTACAACATAAATAAATTATTGACATTAAAAATTACTTATTATATAAATTATAAAAATGAATGAACCAACATTACCCGTATTTGTTTGATCACAAAGCGTGAACAAACACGTATATAGCCTACGGTTACCGCATAATTTGCAGGTAGAACAAAAAACCGAATGAACCGGAGAATTTTATGAATTTAAATATAAAGCATAAATATTTTATGAAAATGTATAAAATTTATAAAATAAATATAAATATCAACGAATAATTCATATAATGTAGAACAGGGTGTCTCGAAAACATTTTAACGACTGATGCCTCAGTAATCATCAATATTATGGATTTCTTATTGGAGGTTATCGAAATAAATTTTTACTTTAAATAAATTAATTTTAACTTTCTCTTAACCCACCGGGTTGGTCTAGAGGTAAAGTCGTCGCCAAAATCAGCTGTTTAACAGCTGATTTTCGGAGACGAAGGTTCCTGGTTCAAATCCTAGTAAAGGTAGTTACTTTTATACGGATTTGAATGCTAGGCAGTTGCTACCGGTGTACTTTGATGGTTGGGGTTCAATTAACCATACTCTCTCAGGAATGGTCGACCTGAGTCTGTACAAGACTACACCTCATTTACATGTCATACACATCATCCTCATCTCATTGGGTCATGGGGTTGCTTATTGTTCTGAATTGAACAGATTGCAACGTACACGCATTAGGGATGACAAAAAAAAAACTTTCTCTTGCCTATATGAATACGAGGTGTGGCAATTAAATAACGAGACTGACGTTGTAAAAGATTTTTATTTTATACATTTATGTCACCTTCAATATACACTCCTTTTCTATCCCTACAACGCTCCATGGGAATTTTCCATTGTTGGAAACAGTACTCCAAGTCATCTTCTGTCACCTCCTTCAGGACACGTGCCACTCAAAAATGTTTGAACTGAAGCTCGAAAAAAAGTTTGTACTGACACTTTGTACGCAATTGAAAATGACCAAACTTTTTTGAAAACGATAATACCATGTGATAAAACGTTTTTTACTTATGATCCGGAAACGAAGCGCCAATCCTTGCACTGGAAGAGCCGAACTTCACCGAGAGCCAAAAGAGCTCGAATGAGCAAGTCAAAAATTAAAGCAATGATGACTGTGTATTCTGATATCCATGGGATTGTGTACCTTCACTGGGTTCCTGAAGGTCAAACAATTAATCAATATTGCTACCTTGAGGTACGTTCTAAACTACGTAAGTCTAAGAAAAAAACGCCCCGAAATGTGGAAGGACAAATTATGGGTTCTCCACCATGACAATGCGCCAGCTTATTCCGCGTTATCTGTCAAGAGGTTCCCAGCCAAGTACAGCATCAAAGTGTTAGAACATCCACCTTATTCACCAGATCTTGCACCATGTGACTTCTACCTGTTCCCTAAAGTGAAATCTGCATTAAAAAGGAAGAAGATTTGAGTCTGTGAAAGCTGTAAAAGAGAAAGCGGTACGTGTCGTCATAAAGGAGCTGACAGAAGATGACTTCCAGCACTGTTTCCAACAATGGAAAATTCCCATGGAGCGTTGTAGGGATAGAAAAGGAGTGTATATTGAAGGTGACATAAATGTATGAAATAAAAATAAATTTTTTTACAAAGTCAGTCTCGTTATTTAATAGCACACCTCGTATATAGCAAGGAAAGTATAGTTTTCATGTCGATTTTTCTAAATCAAGTTTTCACCGGATCTACACAGTTTTAGATCCCCTGAGAACCGAAAAACATGTTCGTAGCTATTGGTGTGCGTGCATGCGTGCGTGCGTGCGTGCGTGAACAGAATATCTCAAGAAAGGAAGACGGTACGAACGTGAAACTCAAATTAGATACTACTACCGGACCCAACACGAACATTTTCATCAAAATCGGTCGACCGGAGGTAATAGTTTATTCGTGTCATTTTTCACTTTTGGCGATTTTCTCGAAAACGCCTCTTACGACTTTTTTAAATATCGCCTCATTTACTAAATTTGTAATACTCTAAAAGATAGCATAGGCGCCAAGTCTGCTAAAATTCTTGAAAAGGCCGTTTTCTCGTAAAAAAATTGTTTTTTTATGATTGCGGCTTAAATATGCATTTTAGCGTAAACATGTGTATTAAAAGTTTTAGACAATTTAAAAACCTACAACTTTCATTTCAAACATTTTTCTATAACGCTTAGTTTAGCAGTAATTAGCGATTTTGTTATTTTCTGACGAAAATGTGTAAAAAATTTCCATTTTTTAAAGATTTCAGTCTTGGTATGCATTTTACGACAAAAGCGTACATAATCAAATTTATAGGAAATTAAAAGATCTACAACTTTTATTCACAGCATTATTCTCTACAAACCCTAGTTTAGGGCGAAAGAGTGATTTTTTCGTATTTTTAAGCCAAAATACGGTTGATTTTCATTTTGCATCATTCACTCATGATTAAAATAAGGTTATATTTTTGAGGTTAAATTTTTGTTTATTTCTAATGTTTTATTACAAATCTCAAGTTTTATAGTTTATTATTTGTATTGGTAAGAGAAAAATGTGTGTGTTGTTTAGGTCGTCAGCCGAAAGGCTGGTTTGAACCTGTAGAGGTTTTACTAAGTAAAACGAGGAGTGAGGTGGTTTACCATTGCCTTCCTCACTGAATGGAAAAGTACGCTTATCAGCACGCCGGGCCCTCTGAAAAGCACATATTTTCCACTCTGCAAATGACACCTTCACTTCATTCACCACAGGGTCTGGCTGTATAATGAAATTCATTACTTCCAGAGGAGATAACTCTGATTAGTGTCTTTTACACCTTTACCTCTTCTGTTCTTAAATGATTCAGTCACTTAATTGGCTGACCATGTGATAAGAAACAGAACTATTTATTTTAGCCCTGCAATGAACAGATTGAGTATACATAATTTGATACTCCACCTGTCTGTTATGGGCAGAGAAAAATGTGTGAGTGTTTAACAACAGATTTTTAATGTTTCATGCCTTACACCATGCTATGTGATACATAGATAAACGCTAGCGAAGCCCATTGACAGGGATGTGGAGTGTTAAATTAACTGCACTCGTTCTGCTAGTTCCAAGGCTACATAAAATAATTATATTTCTTATCACGTGGTCATCCAGTTTTATGACTGAAGCATTTAGGAATAGAAGAAGTACAGGTGTAAAATACACGATATTACCCGCATGAAAATGGTCCGATAGTACCGGGTGATTTTTTAATCCTGTTACCCAATTGTTAATGTCTGGTAATTTTTTTCTAAGAAAGGGATATTTTGTTTTGCGACACAAAGTTGGTAGCCCTACTCAACCGGTATAGATACGACAGTTTGAGTTGATTCTCCTTGAGTTGCGTAAAATTTTGTGCTGTTTCCAGCTGTGTTACGAACAGAATGTCTTTTACCCTAGAACAACGGGTTTTCATTCTTGAACAATATTTTGCTACAAAATCGTATGCGAGTGTAAAAGAATCATTTCAAATTAAATTTTTTGGTGTTCCTCCACTCTATTCTAGTCAATTTATAGGCTAACTAACTGATTTTTAAAGGCAGGTATTTTTTGCAGCAGAAAACGTAGTGGTCGACCAACTCTCTCGACAGATGACGTTAAGAGAATGTGAAAACAAGATTGCTCAATTCTCCATGAAAAAGTTAACAAAAACTTTCCTCGCATGTTGATTTGTCATGTTCGAGTGCTCAGAAAGCTGCTAAAAAATTGAAATTGTATCCGTACCACTTACGATTAGTTCTAGAGCTTCAGCCTCCAGATTTAAACAAGAGATTGTTTTAGGATAAAAGACATTCTGTTCGTAGCACGACCGGAAATGGCACAAAATTTTACACAGCTCAAGGAGAATCAACTCACACTGCCATATCCATACTGGTTGAGTAGGGCTACCAACTTAGTGTCACAAAACAAAATTTATTTTTTTTAGAAAAATATTACCAGACATTAACACAATTGGGTAACAGGACTAAAAAATCACCCGGTAGTTGAAACATTGTTGCCAGATCGCTGCCCGTACATTCATTCAAGTCTGCAAGAATTTCTCAACATCTCTAACTGGGCGTCTTAAGCCTTTTAATGAAAAAAATCTCGTGTGAAACATTCACACAACTTTTTCTTGCCAATAAAAATAATAGAAAATATAACGTAACATTAGTAATAAAAGATTAGAAAAAACCTAACCTCAAAAATTATTACCTAATTTTAACCATGAGTGAATGATGTAAAATGAAAACCAACCTTAGTTGGGCTTAATAATACGGAAAATCACTCTTTCACACTAAACTAGGCTCTGTAGAAAAAATTCTTTAAATAAAAGCTGCAGATTTTTTTATTTCCTATAAATTTAATTACATGCACTTTTGTCGAAAAAATTTTTTTTGTACGTACAGCCAAAATCTATAAAAAAAATTATAGATTTTCATTAAAAAAAAAATCTGGTGTGAAACACTCACACAACTTTCTCTTGCCAATGCAAATAATTAATAATAAACCTAACATTATTAATAAAATATTAAAAATAAACGAAAACTAACCTCAAAAACATAACCTTATTTTAATCATGAGTGAATGACGCAAAATGAAAATCGAACTCAATTTGGCTTAAAAAAACGGAAAATCACACTTTCACGCTAAACTAGGCTCTATAGAAAAAATTCTTTAAATAAAAGTTGTAAATCTCTTAATTTTCTATAACTTTTATTATATACACTTTTGTCGTAAAGTGCATACTAAGGCCGAAATCTTAAAAAAATCGATTTTTCACACGTTTTCGTGAGAAAAAACAGAAAATCGCTAATTACCGCTAAACTAAGCGTTATACAAAAAAATGCTTGAAATAAAAGTTGTAGGTTTTCAAATTCTCTACAACTTTTATTACATACATTTTTGCTCTAAAATTAATATTAAAGCCGTAATCTTAAAAAAACACTTTTTTTACGTAAAAACACCCTCACCAAGAATTTCAGCAAACATGGCGCCTACCCTATCTTTTAGAGAATAAAAAATGTAGTAAATGAGGCGATTTAAAAAAAATCGTAGGACCAGTTTTTGAGAAAATCGCAAAAAAGTGAAAAATTATACGAATAAACTACTACTTCCGGTTGACCGATTTTGATGAAAATGTTCGTGTCGGGTCCGGTAGTGGTATGTAACCTAAGTTTCAAGTTTCAAGTTCGTACGATGTTCCGTTCTTGAGATATTCTGTTCACACACACACACACACACACACACACACACACCAACCGCTAAAAACATGTTTTTTGGGTTCAGGGGATCTGAAAACGTGTAGATCCGGTGGAAACTCGATTTCGAAAAATCGACAAGAAAACAATACTTTCCTTCCTATATATTCATATAGGCAAGAGAAAGTAAATATCAGAAAATCACTAATTACCGCTGAGCTACGCATTAACAAAGAATTGTTTGAAATAAATTTGTAAATTCTTAAATTGTCTACAACTTTGATTATATACACTTTTGCGTTAAAGTCCCTATTAAGGCTGCAATATTAAAAAGGCCAATTTTTCTACAAAAGAACGCCTACTCAAGATTTTCACAGCAGATATGGCGCCTCTATCTTGTAGAAGATCATTTAGTTAATGAGGCGATTTTAAAAAAAAAAATTCGCAGAAGCCGTTTTTGAGAAAATTGCAAAAATGTGTAAAATGACACGAATAAACTACTACTTCCGGTTGACCGATTTTGAATAAAATGTTCGTGTCAGGTTAAGTTTAAAGTATCAATTTCGTACGAAGTTCAGTTTTTGAAATATTTTTTCATAAAAAAAACACACACACACCAATCGCTAAAAACATGTTTTTTGGGTTCAGGGGGTCTGAAAACTTGTACATCCAGTGAAAACTAATTTCGAAAAATCGACATGAAAACAATATATTCCTTCCTATACATTAATGTAGGCCAGAGAAAGTAAAAATCCGGAAAACAGTGTGGTTTTCTAATGAATAGTATTTGTTTTTCTTTTGAGACCGTAGTGGCACTTCGGTCAGTTTCTGGGCACTTTCTTCTGGTTCTTTTCTTTGATTTTCCTCCAGTATTCTTTCATTCTGGCAGATCTTTGCTTTCCAGCTTCCTCTTTTATGTACCTTTTTTTGGAAACTAATATTTTTATCTTTTAATAGTGTCAGCTTTTCAGTTTTATTTTCTAGAACTTCGAAGGTGATGTTTAATTCTTCCAGATTTTTCTTGATTTCTCTTAACCACATTACTTCTGTCTTTTTTTGGTACAGTATCCAAAAAAAAAAATTATAGATTAAAAAAATTATTATTAAAATATTATTATTATTATTAAAAAAATTATGTTTGGTTAGTGATTTTATCTTTAGGTGTTGTGATTATATGTCCAATGAAGGATATTCTCTTTTTCCTCATCGTATCTATTACCGATTTGATCTCCTGGTAGATCTGTTCATTTGGTAGTAATCTCCATTCTCCATCTACTTGGTGTCTCTTTCCGATGCAGGTTCTGAGGATTCTTCTTTCAAGTTTTTGTATTTTATCTGTTCTGTTTTCCTGGTTTAATTTGAATAGAGTTTCACACCCATACGTTATCTTTGGTTGTACGACCGTTTTGAATCGTATTTTATACAACATAAATGTTATGATTGTGCTGTGATAATTAGGTCTGTTGCGCGTGCACAAAGTTAAGCGACATAAATTTTGCGGAAGTCCCGGATTCGATTACTAGCCAGTGTGTGAAAGTTTTTCACAAGTCAAAACCAACCGTAGTTGCTAATAACTGAGCTTAACAAACAATTTCAAAGACCATGTAAATGATAAAACTCCACAGGTAACACCCGGTGCGTACATAATAATTTACACGAGAAAATTACAATACGGAACATGTTATGTTACAAACATCAAAGACTATCAAAATTAAAGCAGAAACATATACAGGTAAAGAGTAATGGAACAATCCGCGGGAGTTCGCAATAACTAAAATAATAATAACACTATTTTAATGATATATGAAAATTAATCCTTTGTTGGATATCATGATCATTAGCTGAAATATTCCAATAATAATTAAGCCCTATGAGAACCTTTGTTCTATTCAGGAATCAAAACATATGTTTTGTAAATAACATTTCCTATCAAGTAATAACCGCTTTTTATAATTATAGTTCATAAAATATATTAGATACAAAATATTTCTAGATAAACAGAGGTATATTAGTGTTTTTGTCGTTTATCAGAATCTCATTATTGCATCAGGAAGCGAGAAAAATTTCACCATACTAACGGAGTGTTGTTTAAATCATCAGCCGAAGGACTGGTTTGAACATATAGACGATTTACAAAGTAAAACGTGCCATGAAATGTATTAAATGAAATATAATAAAAAGTAGCTAAATGATTTTAATGAAAACGGATATTAAATTGAAAAATCTGGTGTGAAATACTCACACAACTTTTTCTTGGCTATGCAAATGATGAAAAATATAGCCTAACATTAGTAATAAACATTAGAAATAAACGAAAAAACTAACCTCAATTAACATAACCTAATTTTAATTTTAATCATGAGTGAAAGTCGCAAAATGAAAATCAACCTTAATTTGGCTTAAAAATACGGAAAATCACTCTTTCACACGCTAAACTAGGCTCTGTAAGAAAAATGCTTTAATTTTTTAAAGATTTTGGGCTTAGCATACATTTTACGAGAAAATTGTATAATCAAATTTGTAGAAAATTAAAACATCTACAACATTTAATTAGAACATGTTTCTCTACAGAGCCTAGTTTAGCGTGAAGGAGTGATTTTCCGTATTTTAAAAGCCAAATTAAGGTTGATTTTCATTTTGCGTCTTTCACTCATGATTAAAAATTAAGGTTATGTTAATTGAAGTTAGTTTTTTGTTTATTTCTAATATTTTATTACTAATGTTAGGTTATATTAATTATTTTCATTGGCAAGACAAAGTCGTGTGAGTGTTTCACACCTGATTTTTTTGTTAAGTTATTTGCAGTCAAACCTAGAAAGAAAAGTGTCATTTTTATCTTAGATTTTTGTAGTTTTAATCATTTTTCTCAAAAACCGGAAAGAGTACAGTTTTAGTAGCTACTTGAATTTTTCAGGCTAAAAGACATAAGAAACTATAACATTACCTCTAAATTTGAGTTACCAGAGTTTCAGTAACGTGCTATTTCACGGGAGAAACTGAAATCCGGACGAAAACTTTCGCTAAGGAATGGTTTTCGAAGTAATGTTTTTTGAAAAGTGTTTTCTTATTTTAGCTACAGTTTCCGTGAGATTGCCGTGCAGTTAAGATACACCCAGTAGCCTATATCCTGTAAAAAGTCGGTTACGAAAAATCGACATGAAAACAGTACTTTATTATATTCATTTAGAAAGTACATTATAGGGCAAGAGAAAATAAACATTTAACAACTTTTGTAATCAACAAGTTGTTTTAACGCAACAACGGGCCTGACAACCAACTTTTTTACTATTATTGTACAAATTTAAGGTTAATAATGAAATAAAAAAAACTATGTTCTTGACCAAGAAAAGAAGTAATAACAGATATAAAATGAATTAAATGTAGCAGAAACGTACAAAAAAAACGTAAGGAAAGAAAGAATATAAAGGAATCACGTTGATTCGGTCCCTTGGGCAATACTAAATAACTCAACGGTCTACTGAATTTCAGAAGCATTTCAGACACTAGAAGAGGCTTTGCTCCGTTGAACAAACCGTCCGGGGCCACTTGTGAACTTACTGTACCAAACCTAAGTATTCAACAACATCACTACGTTTCCTTTTGGTTAATTACCTTTTACATCTTAACTTACGCACGCACCCACACGCATTTCTCTACCAACTAACTGCCCGCGTAACAACATTTTCACTTCACCGCTTATTTCTTGTTCAAGATTTTCAAACAGTGTAGTATTTCTAGGTTATTCATATTGGCAAGACAAAGTAAAAATGATACTATGATTTGGTAAATTAATCGACAATAAAATTAGGAAACGTTTTCACAGTTTTATTGTTTAAACTTTTTAATCTTATTTCATTATTGTTATTATTTGATTTACCAGTTAAATGCTAATGTACGAATGAATAAATTAATGAGTAGGCAACCAAATTCCGACGTTTATTTTCCATTCCCACTCCAATACCGCTCGCCCAATTCCATTCGATCTCATTTGCATGAAATTATGTTTGCAAATTTTCTATTCGCTAATGAGATTCAGTACCAGCTATATTATCGTTAAAAACGTAAAAAAACAAAACGGAATATGACAATAAAATGTTTTTTATCTCCCCCAAATTTTGTCACTGTCCAATTTAAAACTGTATATCAATACAATACGATCAATGGTTTTGTAATCCGTAGGTTTTTTTTAACGTTTTTGCAGCTTCAACGTTTTGGTGCATAACTTCAAGCTTCGCGTATGTCATTCATCGTTTGTTGACATACTTTGTACTTTTACGTGCTCTACGAGGTGTGGCTATTAAATAACGAGACTGACGTAAAAAAATTTTTTTCTTATATTATACAACATATTCACTTATTGTCACCTTCAATGCACACTCCTTCTCTACCCCTACAACGCTCCAAACGAATTTTTCCATTGTTGGAAACAGTGCTGGAAGTCATCTTCTGTCAGCTCCTTCAGAATACGTGCCGTTCAAAAATGTTTGAAATGAAGCTCGCAAAAATGTTTGTACTGACACTTAGTACGCGATTGAAAATTACCCAATTTTTTCGAAACTATAATAACGTGATGAAACGTGATTTTTTAAATTTATGATCCGGAAACGAAGCGCCAGTCCATGCACTGGAAGAGCCGAACTTCACCGAGAGCCAAAAAAGCTTGAATGAGCAAGTCAAAATTTAAAACACTGATGATTGTTTTTTTTATATCCATAGGATTGTGTACCTTCACTGGGTTCCTGAAGGTCAAACAAGTATCGATATTACTACATTGAGGTACTTTCTAAACTACGTCAAAAGTAAGGAAAAAACGCCCCGAAATGTGGAAGGACAAATTATGGGTTCTCCACCAAGACAATGCGCCAGCTCATTCCGCGTTATCTGTCAAGAGGTTCCTAGCTAAGTACAGCTTCTCAGTGTTAGAACATCCACCGTATTCACTAGATCTTGCACCAAGTGACTTCTACCTGTTCCCTAAGGTGAAATCTGCATTAAAAGGGACAAGATTTGAGTCTGTGGAAGCTGTCAATGAGAAAGCGGCACGTGTCCTGAAGGAGCTGACAGAAGATGACTTCCAGCACTGTTTCCGACAATAAAAAATTCGCATGGAGCGTTGTAGGAATAGAGAAGGAGTGTACATTGAAGGTGACACTAAGTGATTATGTATAAAAATGAAATGAAATTTTTTACGTCAGTCTCGTTATTTAATAGCCACACCTTCTACATTAATTATATAAGAAAAGAAAGTATTTTTTTCATGTAGATTAATCGAGTACCTCAGTTTATATATTTTAGGGGAAAATTTTAATAATAAAAATTGTAGATAATTCAAATCTTACAACCTTTTTTTTATTAATTTATTTAACGTCGCATCAACTGCAACGGTCATTACCGACGATGATGGGGTGTAACTGTAAGGACAAAATGATTTTTTGTAATGTTTGAAAATATGCCGTGCCTGAGTGGAATTCGAACCTACGACCGCATGATGAGAAGACAAGCACGTTACCAACTTTTATTTGTAGGCTAACCATTTTCTTTGCTATGTTCAGCGCCAACCAGTCGATTTTTCACCGGATATACACGTTTTCAGACCACCTGAACCCAAACAAAACTTATTTTTAATTTTTTAGTTTGTGTCTGAAAAAATATCTCAAAACCGGAATAGTGAACGAAGTTCAAACCTGTAACATACGTAAGGTAACACTACATCACACAAACATTTTCACCAAAGCCGGTTAACCGGAAGTTATAGTTTATTCGTGTCATTTTTCACTTATTTGTTTCTCAGAAAACAGTTACTACGATTTTTTTTTTACAAAAACGCCAAAACGCCTCATTTAGGCCTACTACAATTTTTATGTTCTATAAGATAGAGTAGGCCTCATGTCTGCTGAAATTCTTGGGGAGGTTTTCTCGTACAAAAATTGTTTTCTTAAGATTGCGACTTTAATATGCATTAAAAAACCGCAAAAATGTACATAGGCCTACCTAATAAAAGTTGTAGAAAATTTAAAATCCTACAACTTTTATTTCGAACATTTTTTTGTATAACGCTTAGTTCATCGGTAATTAGATATATTGTTTTTTCACGAAATTGTTTTAAAAAAAACTACTTTTAAGATTTCAGCCTAAGTATGACCATTTTACGACAAAAGTGTACATAATCAAATTTTTAGGAAATTAAAAGATCAACAACTTTTATTTAGCGCATTTTCCTCTACAGAGACTAATTTTCATTTTGCATCAATCACTCATGATTAAAAAAACGGTTATGTTTTTAGGTTAGTTTTGTATTTCTAATGTTTTATTTACTAATGTTAGATCAAATTGTTAATTATTTGCAATGGGAAGAGAAAGATGTCTAAGTATTTCACACCAGATATTTCTTTATTAAATCTATTTTATTTGTTATTTGTAATGTATCAATACCAATATCGGTTACAATAGAAAATAAAATTAAGGTTTTTTCGTGTCAATAATAGATTGTTGTGTAATATGTTTAGGTTTATCATTTTTTATATTGAATGTATTGTGTTGAAAAATATGACATATATCTGTTTACTATTATTGATATTAAGGAATTTCACCGTTTATTCTTCATGGGGGGGAGGGGACGAATAGTGCGTCAACTAAAAATAAAATGAAAAAGTGTTAAATTGATGACAGCATATCCCTTGTAGTACTTTTCTCTTGTTGATGTCTGGCCTAAAAATAAAATTGTATAAAAGTCCACCACCACCACCCTTATAAGGAAATGAAAAAAGGCTGAAAACATTTCGGGTGTGAAGTGAAAATAGGAAGAGAACTTTGAAGGGCATTATGAGTCGAGAGAGGGTGTCTTTTTATCAACAATACTTTTGCTTTTCTCGACCCCTTCATTTTTACGACGCCTATTCAAGTTTTTTAGGTTATGTTATGTTATGTGAAAAGAGACGCCCGGGTTTGTTGATAAATAGCGAATGTACCGTTAGGTTGTTTTGTTTGTCCGAATATGTGCCGTAATGTATTAGTTGATAAGATCGATTATTGATTGTAATCGCCAATAAATAACCTTTGTGAAAAGAAAATAAATAGTTCTGCGTATCTTCTACGAGTATAATATAAAAGGTTCAAATGAAATTGCTTGTACACACGGAAATAGCCTCGCATTGTGTTTTGATGTTTCGTTATTACTGTTATTATATGCTTTCCATGGTTTACAACACACAATTGCTTACACATTTCTTTCTTGTTTTACGAGGAATCGTTAAAAGAATTTTCTCACTACAATCGACAAGCACCGACGTAATTCGGATGCCAACTTCAAATTTTTGTTTTCTACGTATAAATTACTGCACGAAGATAATTTACTACACAGCCGAAATAACAGAAGGATAGAGATGGTTCATTCTGCAATTCTTAAAAATAAAAAAACCATTTAACCTTCGGGCCGTTGCATTTTTGCAACACCTTGTAATATTATATTCTTATTAATTAAGTAATATTATTTAACACAAAATTGAATAATTTTACGGTTTTGTAAAATATATTTAAAATTTTTTGTGCGATACACACGACTTTTTCTTGCAAATGCAAAAAATGAACAATCTAATCTAATATTGATGTAATAAAACATTAGAAATATACAAAAATCTAACCTCAAAAAAAATAACCACCTTATTTTAATCATAAGTGAATGATGGAAAATAAAAACCAATCTTAGTTTGGCAGAATAACACGGAAAATTACTCTTTGACGCTTAACTAGGCTCTGTAGAAAAAAATGCTTCAAATAAAAGTTGTAGATCTTTTAATTTCCTATAAATTTGATTATATACACTATTGTCGTAAAATGCATTCTAAGGCTGAAATCTTTTAAAAAATCGATTTTTTACGTTTTCGTAAAAAAAAGAATATCGCTAATTACCGCTAAACTAAGCGTTATAAAAAAATTATTTGAAATTAAGTTGTAGGTTTTTGAATTCTCTACAACATTTATTACATACATTTTTGCGCTACAATGCATATTACAGCCACATATTAAAAAAAAACAATTTTTTTACGAGAAACAGCCTCCCAAAGAATTTCAGCAAGGATGGCGCCTACCCTATCTAGTAGGGCATAAAAAAATTAGTAAAGGAGGCGATTTAAAAAAAAATTGTAAGAGCCGCTTTTGAGAAAATTACAAAAATTGAAAAATTACACGAATACACTACCACTTCCGGTTGAACGATTTTGATAAAAATGTTCGTGTCCAGTCCTCTCGTAGAACTTAAGTTTCAAGTTTTAACTGAGTACGATGTTCCGTTCTTGAGATATTTTGTTCACACACAACGGCTCACACACAGTCCAATCGCTAAAAACATGTTTTTTTTGGGTTCAAGGGGTCTGAAAACGTGTATATAGGTGTATACATGTTACACATACATGTTTATGTTGTAAACATGTTATGCATGGACCAAGATATGAAACGCTTCACTTAATAATACAAGACAAAATTTAGGGGAAGAGAGATATGGGAAGGTTTGGGTTGAAAAATTTTGTTGACCTCAGCGGAGCTGTTTTCAAGTCCTACGCTATAGGTCTTGTCAAACAGAACGCGGACTGTCTCTCTCTCGCCACGCGGACCCTGTGTTAGACATTGTTGCATTATCCTAGTCAAATAGACAACGGCCTACGCCCCGTACCAATCTATTCCGCGGCGGACTGTTGGGAGGTTGTATTTTTCTACAGAGTTCGCGACGGACAAGATGGCCGATGAAGTGAAAAAATTAATTGAACTTATTAGGGAGCACCCACATTTATAAATAATGTGCAGAATATTGATAACAAAAACTTGGTTAAGAAAGCACAATCATGAAGAGAAATAACTGAAAAACTTAGACAAACCAGTAATACAAACACAAATTTTATTACTTTTTTGTTGTAAGTTGTTTAGGTCATCAGCCGAAAGGCTGGTTTGAACCTCTAGAGGTTTTACTAAGTAAAACAAGGAGTGAGGTGGTTTACCAATGCCTTCCTCACTGAGTGGAAAAGTACGCTTATCAGCATGCCAGGCCCTCTGAAAAGCACAGATTTTCCACTCTGCAAATGACACCTTCACTTCATTCACCACAGGGTCTGGCTGTATAATGAAATTCATTACTTTCAGAGGAGACAACTCTGATTAGTGTCTTTTGCACCTCTACCTCTTCTGTTCTTAAATTATTCAGTCATTTAATTGGCTGACCATGTGATAAGAAACAGAACTATTTATTTTAGCCCCGCAACGAACAGATTGAGTGTAAATAATTTGACACTCCACCTGTCTGTTATGGACACTTTTTTGTTATTACAGTATTTTTAACAAAAAATTAGTTTTACATTTTTACTGTCGACGCGATTGACAACATAACTGTAGATTGAAAGTGTAACAATCTATAATTATTCACTGACATTAACTAACCAACTCGAATAGTTGAAGTAATTAACAAATTGGTCTCGTATAGGGATGTCTCTTCCTGGCAGCGACTTTGGAGGCAGTATATAATTTTGTTATTTAAGAAACTCAAGATAGAAAGCGGAATTTTCGCAGATACTACTATCACTATGCCGCCCATAACTACCTATACCTGTATCAACAACAATGAAATTATGGTTAGGATAAACGAAAGTACATGAAAAAAATCTGGTGTGAAACACTCACACAACTTTCTCTTGCCAATGCAAATAATTAACAATAAACCTAACATTATTAATAAAATATTAGAAATAAACAAAAAACTAACCTCAAAAACATAACCTTATTTTAATCATGAGTGAATGATGCAAAATGAAAATCAACCTCAGTTTGGCTTAGAAATACGAAAAATCACTCTTTCTCTCTAAACTAGGCTCTGTAGAGAAAAATGCTTTAAATAAAAGTTGTAGATCTTTTAATTTTCTATAAATTAAATTATATACACTTTTGTCGTAAAATGCATACTAAGGCCGAAATCTTAAAAAAATCAATTTTTCACACATTTTCGTGATAAAAAAAACAGAAAATCGCGAATTACCGCTAAACTAAGCGTTATACAAATAATTGTTTGAAATAAAAGTTGTAGAATTTTCAATTCTCTACAACTTTTATTATATAAAGTTTTGCGCTAAAATGCATATTAAAGCTGTAATCTTAAAAAAACAACGTTTTTACGTGAAAACAGCCTCACCGAGAATTTCAGCAAACATGACGCCTACCCTATCTTGTAGAGAATAAAAAATTGAGTAAACCAGGCGATTTTTAAAAAAATCGTAGGACCAGTTTTTGAGAAAATCGCAAAAAAGTGAAAAATTACACGAATAAACTACCACTTCCGGTTGACCGATTTTGATGAAAATGTTCGTGTCGAGTCCGGTAGTGGTACGTAACTTAAGTTTCAAGTTCGTACGATGTTCCGTTTTTGAGATATTCTGTTCACACACACACACACACACACACACACACACACACACACACACACACCAATCGCTAAAAACATGTTTTTTGGGTTCAGGGGGTCTGAAAACGTATAGATCCGGTGAAAACTCGATTTCGAAAAATCGACATGAAAACAATACTTTCCTTCCTATATATTCATATAGGCAAGAGAAAGTAAAAATCAGTCTTCGAATGAATTCAATTCATTGCAAAGTCGGTGAAATTCGCCTACCTCCTCTCTTTTGCAATTAATTTCGTGCACCCATTTTCTTTTTCGTTTCGACCGACTCAAAGCGAACAAAAGAAGTAAATCTTCTTCGTCTGAAGAACTGCTAGACAATATAAATTCAAGTTTCAAAGTTGAAAAAATAACAAATCATAAATTTGCCACGACTCATTCACGATTTCTTTACAACTGTTCTGATCCATCCTGATTTGTCCGCGTTGTTAAGTTAGGCTCTCTCAGTCCGCAGCGGACTGCACGCGGACCGTCCGCGTTCTGTTTGACAAGACCTTAAAACAGCGCGGGGAACACACAAGACTCAAAGTTTATTTATTGAAATTAATAATTTTGTTTGAAGGATTAAAGTATTGTTAATTAAAGAATAATAATTTAGTAGTGCTGTCAAAACGAATTTAGTTTAAATTTGTTTGAAATTATTCAGTGCATTATCGGGTGGTTTGTTTGATAAGAAATACGCTTTAGGGGTTTATTTATCATAAAGGGTAACTATTTAATTAAATAACGAATCGGGTTATTATATAGACTGGAGAATATGTGTAAAATTTAATTGGTCGATAAGTCGGTGGTAGGGTGAAAGGAGAAAGAAGAAGAGAGAGAATGAATACATTTTCACGGGTAAATAAATACACCCAGAAACATAATGAGTAATAATATGTAGTTAGGGTGTAATTTTAGGGGTGCAGTCGTCGAAAATAAAGAGCTCGGTTACGTGGTAACTGAAAATTACTGAAAGATTCATTTCGTGTTTCATTTTGTTCCGGAGAAAAGAGTTAATATTTCGCCCCGTCCCATTTTCTGTTTGTACCCCCACTTCGTTACCGCGGAAAGAGCAACAACAAAATGCGTAACGCCGGGGTCTGCCGGTGTACATATTTTGAGAGAAAACACCGCCCGAATACGGCCTCTCGCATAAATAAAGCAATTAATGTTTTCCCATGGATATATAGTAATTGAAGACAAATACCCCTTAGGGAAACGCTCGTAATGTTGTGTAGCTCTCTACCATCACAACCCAACGGTCGTAACTTGCCTACACTAAATTTCCAAACCTTTCTCACCCGCCCCCCAAACCCATCAAACAAACCTTCTACGTACTATATATATCCAACATCAGGACGATTCGTTCTACCGTTTATAAATTGCAACGTTCACTTATTTTTTTTTTAATTTTTAATTTGTACTCCTCACTTTTTTCCCGTTATTGTAGTTAATTGCATTTTTCTGTAATTTGAAAATTTAATCAAATTTTCTACAGACATTATTAATTTATAATTTATATTTCCCTACAAATTTTCTAGTTGTCCCTAAACGTCATGTTAATAATTTTTTTTTTAGTTCCAATTTTCCATCTGTATGTTTTTTAGTTTAAGAAACATTATTTTAAATTTATTTTAATTGAATTTTGAATAATTTTACAATTTTTTTTTGATTGGATAATTTAAATTGTTTTTACATTTATTTATTTATTTTGTTTATTACTCCTCCAAAAGAGCAAAGCCCGCGCTTGGAGGAGGATTACTCTTAAATACAAAAAATACATTGCACAAAAATAAAACTACAATACAACAATAATAGCACTGATAAAAAAACAAAAAGAAAATAGAGTTAATATCAATATTTTTATTACATAGGCCTAAAAAAATAAGTCACAAAAAAAATTGATCAAATAACATTAAAAAACACGTTAGTATAAAAAAATATTAAAAAACAGACAGAATACAAATCACATTACTATTACATACACTACGAATTATTATGAAATAATAATATAATACAGGTGATTCACAAAGATATGCAGAAACTTAGGGAGCCCATTGTACATGTAAACATAATGAAAAAAGTTTATATAAACATGGGTCCGGAAATGCTTCGTTTCCGAGTTACGGCTAGCGAAAGATTTCGCCCGGATTTCAGCTCACCAGGTGAAATGAAGTCTTTCTGAAATTCTGGTAAGGTAGATTAAGGGGCAAATGCAATAGTTTCTTATGGTTTTTGACCTGATAAATTGAATAAAACAGGTCCTAGAACTGAAAGTTAAATAGTTTTTGAGAAAACCAGTGTCAAAAATGCAAAAAATGGTGCGAAAAAAACACAATGTTTCATCTTTTTTTCCGGTTAATTTTACTTTGTACTGTTATGAATAAAAATTCATTTAATCAAACATCTCATTCGCTTTCAGTGTACTTTATTTACACCGGTTTGTTCAGAATAAAATTTTCAACATGTTTTATTCAAAAAATTTAACTGTTTCTTGGTGTTATAACAAAGTTATTGTTGCCCAAAGATGAAAAAATGTGTTTTTCACTCCATGTTTTGCATTTGACACTGGTTTTCTTAAAAAATATTTAACTTACAACAGTTCTGGGACCTGTTTAATTCAATTTATCAGATCAAAAACCATAAGAAATGATTGAATTCGCTCCTTAATCTACCTTACCAGAATTTCAGGAAGACCTTATTTCACCTGGTGAGCTGAAACCCGGGCGAAACTTTCGCTAGCCGTAACTCGGAAACGAAGCATTTCCGGACCCATGTTTATATAAACTTTTTTTCATTATTTTTACACGTACAATGAGCTCCTAAAGTTTCTGCATATCTTCGTGAATCACCCAGTATAATACCGGGTGCGGCATAGTCGCTGCCCGGAATGTTTATATATGCATTGTAAGGTTATGAGCATAACAACTTATTAACTTCTAGCATTTCCTTTAAAAACAAGTGTTAATTATGTCTGTTTATGGTCCATTTAATTTAAAAGTCGCTTCATCAGACCACGAAACTGTCTTAAAAAAAATTAGGATCCCCTTCATCACGAATCGTATACCACTTACAAAATTCTAAGCGTCGGTCAGGATCGTCTTCATGTAGAGCTTGCAGTAAGGGCGTCCTGTATGGTTTCATTTTTAACGTTGATAACATTCTTTTAACACTTCTATCCGAAATGCTTAACTCTTTGGAAGCACGTCTTACTGATTTATTTGGAGAATTGACAAATGATTGTACAACCTGGTGTAAATTTTCTTCAGTAGTAACCGATACAGGGCGACCAGATCTGGGTAAATCATTGACTGAACCTGTGCTGTCAAAGCGTTTATTTAAATTATACATACTATTCCTACACGGCGGAAAAAAACATTAGGAAATATTATGCAGAATTGATCACGTTCTTTATCGTAATTAAAATCAAATTTCCTCCACTACTGTACAATGAATACTCTCTGTTTAAGTGAGTTTAAGTATATCTTCAATATACACTCCTTCTCTATCCGTACAACGCTCCATGCAAATTTTCCATTGATGGAAACAGTGCTGGAAGTCATCTTCTGTCAGCTCCTTCAGGACACGGGCCGCTCAAAAATGTTCGAAATGAAGCTCGCAAAAACGTTTGTACTGAAATTTTGTACGCGAATGAAAATGACCCAAACTTTTTGAAAACGATAATAACATGTAATAAAACGTGGTTTTTTACTAATGATCCGGAAACCAAGCGCCAATCCATGCACTGGAAGAGCCGAACTTCACCGAGAGCAAGTCAAAATTTCAAGCAATGATGTGTCACCGCCACCCCTTGTAATTAATCATTTACTGTGTTGCCGGCCTTCAATACTTCTTCCAGCCTTTGTCGGCGCGATGGGCTCTTTAGCGGCGCCCGACAAACCTTCCGGCTGCCTTTGTCATCAAGGCCAAATCAGTAGCCGCTCTCTACAACAGCAGCTATATAAAGAGCGCTGCACTGAGCCGGGTTGAATCAATTCCAATCAAGACACCGAGGGATTCACTTCCACCAGACAGCAGACGAGACGTCCACCACCGCACACGGCTGCCGGACTCCAGCGAGAACTAATCGACGACCCCGCAAGAGATAAGATGCTGCTTTCGCTCGCCGTCCCGTCACCGTAGGCCGTCGACCGGACCGTCATCGCCCGCTGACGCGAGCGATGCCCACAGCGGTCCCTCGACCGAGCCTTACGCCCACCGGACCCGACGAAGCAGCCATCGACGCACTACTGCGAGGGAAGAAGATGACGTCTCCGCTGGACGACGACACGCCGTGTCGCCCAGCCTCCGACCGCCACGACGACTACGACAGACGACCACCGCTTAAACGGCCCTTTTCAGGGCCACCAAATTAATAAGGTTGCCACTTAACGTCATCATCCGGTGACAGATGATTGTTTTTTTCTGATATCCATGGGATTGTGTACCTTCACTGGGTTCCTGAAGGCCAAACAATTAATCAATATTACTACCTTCAGGTACTTTCTAAACTACGTCAATAAGTAAGAAAAAAAGCCCTGAAATGTGGAAGGGACAAACCATGGGTTCTCCACCAAGACAATACAACAGCTCATTTCGCGTTATCTGTGAAGAGGTTCCTAGCCAAGTACAGATCTCAGTATTAGAACATCCACCTTATTCACCAGATCTTGCACAATGTGACTTCTACCTGTTCCATAAGGTGAAATCTGCATTAAAAGAGACAAGATTTGAGTTTGTGGAAGCTGTAAAAGAAAAAGCGGCACTTGTTCAGAAGGAGCTGACAGAAGATGATTTCCAGCACCGTTTCCAACAATGGAAAAATTCGTTTGGAGCGTTGTAGGGGTAAGAGGAGTGTATATTGGAGGTGATAATAAGTGATTACGTATAAAATAAAAATAAAATTTTTTACAACGTCAGTCTCGTTATTTAATATCCACACCTCGTATTGTTATGTATTTTCATTGACAAGAGAAAGATGTGAGAGTGTTTCACAAAGGATTTTTTTAACAAATGAAAAATTTGCAGTCATATTATTTGCGATATTGATCTTTTATGTCTCTCTTGAAAAAAATGAAGCGAGAATAAAAAAATATTGTACAGTATGTACCATACGATGCCTTAAAAAAATTACACCATAGGTGGGAGAGTAATTGCTGTGCAATTATTGTAAGCACACAATACTACGTCATTAGGGTTCACGTAGGCTTCAGCGGTGAAGTACTTTTAGTGCCGGAACGGACTAACTATGTATACGAACGAACTATTCTCCAGAGTAGCTGTTAAACCGAACTCGCTTCCAAAATAATTGTAACTATTAACCTAAACTGTGTCACTTGTACAGATTGCGAATTGTGCATTTAACCAACCGATCCTATCACGCGTGTTTCATACACGCTGCTCCGATCAATCGATTCGTTAACTTGTTTAATGGTGCCATCAAGTTTACTTAAATACTTCATTTTTCATTCGGTACACGTTTATAACTTTTTATAAATCGCTAGCAAATTCTTGCACTTTAACGTAAAACTAATCTTTCGTAAAAATTTTCTACGACTTTTTTTTCTTACATCATCTTCTCACAGTAGCCTACAATCCATTAAAAAAATCATATGTAAAACAAACAAACAACTTTCTCTTGCCAATACAAATAATTAACAATGTAACTTAAAATTACTAATAAAACAATAGAATTAAACAAAAAAACTAACCTTAAAACATGTAACCTAATTTCAATCATGAATGAGAGACGCAAAATGAAAATCAACCTTAGTTTGGCTTACTAACACGGAACACTAAATAAAAAGTTCTACTCTTCAATTTCCTATAAATTTTATTATATAAACTATTGTCGTAAAATGGATACTACGGCCGAAATCTTAAAAAAAATCAATTTTTTACAGCTTTTCATGAAAAAAATCACTTATTACCGCTATACTAGGCGTTACACAAAAAAACTGTTTGAAATAGAAGTTGTAGATTTTCAAATTGTCTAAAACTTTTATTACATACATTTTTGCGCTAAAATTCATATTAAAGCCGCAATCAATTATTTTACGAGAAAATAGCCCTTTCAATGACATGGCGCCTACCCTATCTTGTAGAGCATAAAAAAATTTAGCAAACGAGGCGATTTTTAAAAAAAATCGTAGGAGCCGTTTTTGAGAAAATGGCAAAAAAAAGAAAAATTACACGAATAAACTACAACTTTCGGTTGGCCGATTTTGATGAAAACGTTCGTGTCGGGTCCGGTAGTAGTATCTAACTTAAGTTTTAAGTTCGTACGATGTTCCGTTCGTCGAGATATTTTGTTCACACACACACACACACACACACACACACACACACACACCAGAAGCCAATCGCTAAAACATGTTTTTTGGGTTTAGGGGGTTATGAAAACGTATAGATCCGGTCAAAACTTGACATGAAAACAATACGTATATACCTATATATTGATATATGCATAAGAAAGTAAAAAAAATGAACGCTTAATGGTTTTTTAACCAAAACCATTTTGTGAAATATTTTCTTTTAAGGGTATAAGTGATAGCATACCCACAGAAAGTAATTAACAATCATTAGTGCATATGGTTTTATAAAACAAAGGGCTGTAAAAGGAAAAAAGAAAGTAGGCTCTGTACAGAAAAATGCTCTAAATTAAAGTTCTATAGACTCTTTAATTTCCTATAAATTTGATTATATACACTTTTATCGAAAAATAAATACTACGGCCGAAATCTTTAAAATAAACGATTTTTTTACATATTTTCATGAAAAACACCAAAACCACTAATTACCGCTGTACTAGACGTTATTCCATAAAAACTGTTTGAAATAAAAGTTGAAGGTTTTTAAATTGTCTAAAACTTTTAATATACATAATATACATTTTTGCGCTAAATTCATATTGAAGTCGCAATCTTAAAAAAACAATTTTTTTACGAAAAAAACTGCACTTCCCAGAATTTCCAGCTGACATGGCGCCTACCCTATCTTGTAGAGCATAAAAAATTCAGTAAATGAGGGGATTTTTAAAAAAATTCGTAGGAGCCGTTTTTGAGAAAATCACAAAAAAGTGAAAAAATTATACGAATAAATAACAGCTTCCGGTTGACTGATATTGATGAAAATGTTCGTGTCCGGGCCGGTAGTGGTATCTAACTTATGTTTTAAGTTTCAAGTTCGTACGATGATCCGTTCTTGAGATATTTTATTCAAACACCCACTACAAACCAATCGCTAAAAATGTTTTTTGGGGTTTTTTAGGGGGTCTGACGTGTATATATCCGGTGAAAACTATATTTCGAAAAATCGACATGAAAACAATACTTTCCTTTCTACATTTATATTTATATAGGCAAGAGAATGTAAAGAAAAAAACGAACGCTTAATGGTTTTTAACCAAAACCATTTTGTGAAATATTTTCTTTTAAGGGTATAAGTAATAGCATAACCACAGAATGTGGTTAACAATCATTAGTGCATATGGTTTTATAAAACAAAAAGGGCTGTAAAAGGAAAAAACAAAGACAGGGAGTGAGTGGAACGCTCGGAGTTCATTCGGTCATTCCACATGGAAATATAGTAGCGAGTGAAAAGGTTTGTTGTAGTTCGTTACAACGTGTTACTGTTGTTTGATGGTGTACAGGAAGGGTGGAAAAGGGGGATTGAAATGGGATAGTTAGGGGGCTATTGTTACGGGGAAAATAAGGGGAACATATATATGTAGGGGAAAAGTCTAACCGTGGTTTTTGAGATCGGGGTAAAATGAGGGAAAGGTGAGGTGAAGAAGGAAAGAGAGAGAGAATGGGTTTTACATGAGGTTTCTATGTACATTTATTTGTTGTGTAGTACAATTGGCAGAGAGAGCGTCGGGTTGGCATTGTCGGTTAGGAACCATGGAACAAGTGTGTGTGTGTGAGGGTGGGTCAAGCAGCATGAGATTTGTTGACTGTCAAACCAAAAGTACCTCCTCATCATCCGTGGTACAAAACCGCACCCCATTGTACGTGCAGTACCCCCCAGGTTCCTACCCTTTACACCCCCGTGCTACTTTACCAACCATCTTCTATCCCACTCAAAACCTCTCCACTGACGCCCTTTCCATAGTTAAGAAACAAGAGGTTACCTATGTTACAACTGCTGTAAAACTACTCCGTCGTACATTGTCTACATTTCGGATTCCACGTGCAGATTGGCAACAATCCTATTTTGTACTAAGTAATAACAATTTGCAACAGTATTTATCTACACAGAAATAAACTATTGGCAAAACCGAAATAATGTTCTTGGAGATGTCTTGTCACTCCTACACCCAATATCATAACTTTTAAGTTAGGGTGGGCAAATATCTTGAAAATCATAATTGACCCGGTTTTCCGAATTATTTTTACTTTCTCATGCCTATATAAATATTTATAGGAAGGAAAGTATTCTTTTCATGTCGATATTTCGAAATCGAGTTTTCACTGGATCTACACGTTTTCAGACTTCCTGAATCAAAAAAAAACACGTTTTTAGCGATTGGTCTGTGTGTGTGTGTGTGTGTGTGCGCGCGCGCGCGCCTGTGTGGGCAGAATATCTCAAGAACGGAACATCGTACGAACGTAAAACTTGAAACTTAAGTTACATACCCTACCGGACTCGACACGAACATTTTCATCAAAATCGGTCAACCGGAAGTAGTAATTTATTCGTATCACTTTTCACTTTTTTACGAGTTTCTAAAGAAACTCCTACGATTTTTTTTTAAATATCACCTCATTTATTACATTTTTTTATGCTCTACAATACGCGCCATGTCTGCTGAAATTCTTATTGAGGCTGTTTTCATGTAAAAAAAATTGTTTTTTTTTAATTGCGGCTTAAATATGCATTTAAGCGCAAAAATGTAGCTATGCAATAATAAAATTTGTAGAGAATTTAAAATTCTACCACTTTTATTTCAAACATTTTTTTGTATAACGCTTAGTTTAGTGGTAATTAGCGATTTTTTTCTCTCACGAAATCGTGTAAAAAAAAGCGATTTTTTTTTCAGCCTAAGTATGCATTTACGACAAAAAAGTATAATCAAATTTATAGGAAATTAAAAGATCTACAACTTTTATTTTGAGAATTTTTCTCTACAGAGTCTAGTTTAGAGTGAAAGTGTGATTTTCTGTATTTTTAAGCCAAACTGAAGTTGATTTTCATTTTGCGTCTTTCACTCATGATTGAAATAAGGTTGTGTTTATTGGGGTTAATTTTTTTTGTTTATTTTTAATGTTTTATTACTAATATTAGGTTATACAGTTTATTATTTACATTGACAATAAAAAGTAATGTTCCACACCAGATTTTTTTGTGCTACATTCTTGTCTTCTAAAAACGAGTACGTCATTTTTAAAACACCCTGTTTATAAGAGGGGGAGGGGGAGAGTTGTACTTAAGGACTTAGTTTAGGCAGTTATAAAGCTAACAACGTGTCACGTATATCAAAATCGAAACCTTTATGTCACATATAATAGAACCATGTTCGGATATTCAGACAGGACACACACAATGAAGCAACATACATTTCACAGTTTGTGGATAAACCTGTCATAACTTTACATACGTCTACTACGTCTGTGTCCAGAATGTTACAGTTTAGTAGTACGGAGAACGGGAGGAGGAAGAAGTAAGGGGATGCGATATCAGTAACACGTTGTTGTCCCCGTTTATACAGCTAAAGGATACCTAAGTTACAGCTTCTATAACAGCTACCCAAATCAAAGCCGGTCTGCGTTATAAACGGGAGAGAGATATATAATGCCTTTTGGACACGATAAACCGTTTTAGGTAACGGCCTAAGTCCTGCCCCCTTTATAATGAAGCTGTAAATTGATCGATTCCTTCTCTATATCCGTCGTAAAGGAATGACGACGATATTACATACACACAGGTTGGTTACATAAACGTTTTCGGATTTAATACAGAAGGCACCAGGAATTATGATACTCTGAAACTTGTCATTTTCCATGGAAACTGCCAATCATAAATGTTTGAAAGTTATAAAACGTACACTAAGTAATCTGAGTATTAGTAAATGAATTTTCCCAAGAGCTAGTTTACAAGCTGCTAGTACTACCAGCTTATTAGTAACCAACAATGTTTCCAAACGTTAACAACGTGCTAGTTTACAAGCGCTAATCAATCACATGACTTTTTTACTTTCTCTTGCCTATATGAATATGGGCGAAGGAAAGTACCTATTGGTTTTCATGTCGATTTTTCGAAATCGAGTTTTCACCGGATCTACACGTTTTCAGACCCACTGAACCCAAAAAAACGTGTTTTTACCGATTGGTCTGAATATGTGAAGAGAATATCTCAAGAACGGAACATCGTACAAACTTAAAACTTAAGTCACATACCACTACCGGACCCGACACGAACATTTTCATCAAAATCGGTTAACCGAAAGTAGTAGTTCATTCGTGTAACTTTTCACTTTTTTGCGATTTTCTCAAAAACGGGTCGTACGATTTTTTTAAAATCGCCTGGTTTATTAAATTTTATATGCTCTACAAGATAGGGTAGGCGCCAGGTCTGCTGAAATTCTTGTTAAGGATGTTTTCTCGTAAAAAAATTGTTTTTTAAGATTGCTGCTTTAATACGCATTTTAGCGCAAAAATGTGTAGGCCTAATTAAAGTTGTAGAGAATATAAAATCTTACTTCTTTTATTTTTAACCTTTTTTGAAAATAAAAACTAACGCTTAGTTTAGCGGTAATTAGCGATTTCTGTTTTTTTTCCCACGAAAACTAGTAAAAAAATCGATTTTTTAAAGAATTCAGCTTTATTATGCATTTTACGACAAAAAAGTGTAATACAATTTATAGGAAATTAAAAGATCTACAACTTTTATTTAGAGCGTTTTTCTCTACACAACCTAGTTTAGCTTGAAACAGTGATTTCGCGAATTTTAAGCCAAAATAAGATTGATTTTCATTTTGCGACTTTCAGTCAAGGTGAAAATTAGGTTATATTTATTGAGGTTAGTTTTTTGTTTATTTCTAATGTTTAATTACTAATGTTACGTTTATTGTTAATTATTTGCATTGGCAAGAGAAAGTTCAGTTGAGTGTTTCACACCAGAATTTCAAACATCAATATAACTGTTCAATGTTTCCTCTTTTCGTGACACGGCTAACATCAAAACGAAAGTCCAGCTCTTGCCAAACACACGTTCTAACAAGGCCCTATCGATAGATTGCATTGATTGTGCGATCTTTCAGCTGAACGACATCGTTTCACTTTGGTGGAATAAACACCTTGCCTTTTTCACATAACTTTAGAGAAAGAAGTCACATGGCGTGAGGCCTGGTGATCTTTGTGGTCACAGCTAAATGTGTTGGTTTTCTGCAGACGCGTGACCTATTCCAGCGCCGACGTGTTTTATCTCCACCAGTTACATTAATTGAAGATGGTACGGTTTGAATGTTGTTGTTTAGGTCAACAGCCGAAAGGCTGGTTTGAACCTCTAGAGGTTTTACTAAGTAAAACGAGGAGTGAGGTGGTTTACAAGTGCCTTCCTCACTGAGTGGGAAAGTACGCTTATCAGTATGCCGGGCCCTCTGAAAAGCACATATTTTCCACTCTGTAAACGACACCTTCACTTCATTCACCACAGGATCTGGCTGTACAATGAAATTCATTACTTTCAGAGGTGATAACTCTGATTAGTGTCTTTTACACCTCTACCTCTTCTGTTCTTAAATGATTAAGTCATTTAATTGGCTGACCATGTGATAAGAATCAGAACTATTTATTTTAGCCCTGCAACGAACAAATTGAGTGTAAATAATTTGATACTCCACCTGTCTGTTATGGGCAGACGGTTTGAATAACAAACGTATACGGAAAACTCTCCACACCGTTGTTTTCGGAATTCTCAACTCTCCGCCTGCAGACGCAGTCAATTTTGACGGGCTGCGAATAAAACTTGCACGCAGACGTTCGAAATTGACATCTGAGGTTGATGGACGACCAATTGATTTCCACTTACACAAACAATCAGTTTCCCTCAATTGCTTGTACCACGGCACGATTGAATTATCACTTTGTGTGAATCCTTGTTAAATTTCAACTGAAACGCACGTTGACAGTAATTTCTGACTTTGACACGTGAAATTCTAACACACTAAACGACTTCTCGCTTCCCGTGGCAGCCATTTTCTCTACTGTCTAAGCCTAGCGGGAAAACCGTTAACTAACTGCCGCCCAGAATATGTGGAAAAAAAGCTATTTGAAGTGCTCTTTCGTACAGTACTTTTTTTAACGTCGCATTAACTGCAAGGTCATTAGCGACGACGTTGGGGTGTAGCTATGTGTAATGAGAAAGAAATTATTTTTTGTCACGTTTAAAAATATGCCGTGCCTGAGTGGGATTGGAACCCAGGACCGCATGATGAAAGGCGAGCACATTACCAACTGCGCCAATGCGGCCGGCATATACAGTACTTGTTTCATTCTTATAAGTGACTTTTTTTGTCCTGAATTTTCGTAACCCCGAAATACAAACATTATGAAACGTCCAGTATTATTATATAATAGATTGCGATGAATGTAATGTTTTGAATAGCAATTCTTGGAAATGAGGTAGTGCGTTTTTCATAAATACGTAAAATTTTATATTTCTCATGACACGACAGCCACCACAGATATTTAAAAGCAGTAGTCCTTTAAAGTCAAGTACATTTGGAGTAGCGACTCTATTATGAGAGAGCGAAGGCTATTGGCATGTGTTTGTATATCTAATAACAAAAACGTTAGAAAAAGTTGTTCGTACTGTAATTGGTTGTAAGCAAGAAAATATTATTAATTTTTTTTTTTTTTTTTGAGTGATGATGCCTACATAAGCCTTGGGCTTGTGCGTAGGTAATGTGGTGATTTATAGATGAAAAAAATGCCAGACCTGACCGGGAATCGAACCCGGGACCCCGGCATAGTAGCCAGTTGCGCTGACCACTACACCACGAGCCGGCCGTAGTTATAAATCAATTATAAAATCATTATTAATAATAGTTAAGTTGATTAAAGTTTTAACTTCGGTAATTAAGTTAAGCGAAATAATTTCATTGTAATCCTTAGAAAAATAAGTTTAATAATTAATTGTAAAATTATTAATTATGTAAATTAACATTGTAAAAGATTTAAGGAAATCTCTTTATTTAAGAAAGGTTTTCGCATTATACTCGTATATGAAAATAAATAAAAACAATTGTCCTGATTTTTCTCGGAAAAACTCCGATAATAGATATCCACAAAAGAAAATTTCCATAAGGAATAATGTGTTTGAAAATATAGAAAGGTAATTTTATAAATGAAAGAGAATTGTTCCGTAGATCCGGTACGCCGATCAAGTGCGGTGAAACCAAATTAACTTTGATCTCTTCCACTGCGTCGCCCATTATAATATGGTTCTGGAAACGTAGTTTGCATAATAAGCATCCTATGAAGCCCACCCCAACAAGTACTTCTAGCAACTTTACACAAACAACACAAAGGAACACGAATACCGGATGGAACAGTAGAACTGAAGTGGACGCGAATTAAGCAAATTGATTACACTTAATTTAATTCGATTGTAAAAAAAATCTGGTGTGAAACACTCAAACAACTTTCTCTTGCCAATGCAAATAATTAACAATAAAACATTACAGATATTTATTTTTTAATTAGTAATAGAACATTACAAATAAACAAAAAATTAACCTCAAAAAACATAACCTTATTTTAATCATGAGTGAAAGACGCAAAATGAAAATCGACCTCAGTTTGGCTTAGAAATACGGAAAATCACTCTTTCACGCTTAACTAGGCTCTGTAGAGAAAAATTGTAGATCTTTTAATTTTCTATAAATTTGGTTTTTTACACTTTTGTCGTAAAATGCGTACTGAGGCCGAAAAAATCGTGTTAAAATAAAAGTTTTTTCACACGTTTTCGTGAGAGAAATAACAGAAAATCGCTAATTACCGCTAAACTAAGCGTTATACAAAATAATGTATGAAATAAAAGTTGTAGAATTTTAAATTTCCTACAACTTTTATTACATACAATGTTGCGCTGAAATGCATCTTAAAGCCGCAATCTTAAAAAAACAATTTTTTTACACGGAAACACCCAGGTATGTAACTTCAGTTTCAAGTTCGTACGATGTTCCGTTCTTGAGATATTCTGTACACGCACACACACACACGCACGCACACACACACACACACACACACACACACACACACACACAGACTAATCGCTAAAAACATGTTTTTTGGGTTCAGGGGGTCTGAAAACGTATAGATCCGGTGAAAACTTGATTTCTCAAAATCAACATGAAAACAATACTTTCCTTCCTATAATATATTCATATAGGCAAGAGAAAATAAAAAACGCTAAAATTATGAAACTGACAAATAACAACGCAGATTGAAATCAGCTAAACGTTGGTGTATATTACATTTAAATTGAACCAGCGGTTTTAAAGAACACAGCTCCAAACTTGGGTATCTGTAATAAAGAAATCGACAAAGTAAACTAAATAAAATGAAAAACATAACCAATTTTCTGCTCACAACAGGCAAGTGACTTTAAATTTTGCACTTAATCTGCTAGTTCCAAAGCAATACGGTAAGTTTTCATACAGCAAGTTTTAGTAATAAAATTTGATTTAAATAACAATTATTTCTTTCTTAATGACATTATTTACACAATTTTCTCTAAATTCTCTACAAGTTTTGTTTAAAATTTCGTTTCATTATTACCTATTTAATAAAGTTATTATCGGTCAAACGTAAAAACTCATGTTTATCGACTTATTTTTTGAGTTTGACGTAGAATATCTTAAAAACTAAGAGACAACAGTTCTGGGACCTGTTTTATTTGATTCAACAGCTCAAAAACTATAAGAAACAACTTCATTCGCTCCTTACGTTACCTTCCTAGTATTCCAAAAATCTTCATTTCACCCAGGGTTACAAATTCTTGGTGCAATCTTTCGCTAACCATAACTCATTAACTACGCATTTCCGGACCTATGTTTATATGAACTTTTTTCATTATTTTTACTAGTAAAATGAGCTCAGAAAGCGCTGGTAACACTAACCGAAACACCCTATAAACATTAGCAAGGAGAAAGTAGCGCGAGTGCTTCACACCAAGATGGTTTTTCCTCAAAATGTAAAAAAAACTTCAGAAGATAATATTCAAAGAAGGAAAGTAACGATTAAGCATTTGTAGAGAGGGGTAAGTAGTGGAGGGGAATGAGAAAGCGAAGGAGAGAATCAAAATGAATACATGAAAGGATTTCAGTTCATTAAGAATGCCACCCCGCCGGTTCATAACTGTGATGAATTGCAAACCTGTGAAGGAGGAAACGGACTACAGAAAACTGTTATCATGAAACGCATTAACGTCCGTTCGCTTTACAAAGCAAGTAGGTTAATAAATTCGGTATTGCATCGAGACAAATTGACGTGCACGCTGAAAAAATTTAACGAATAAAGAAAACTGGTAAAAAATAAACAAGGAGTAAAAACAGCGGTTGTTTGAAAATGAAGGGGTTGCAAGAGGTTAAAAAAATATTTTGAAAACTGATCGGGTTAGGGAAGTTAAAAAAAAGGAAGTAAAGGAAACCCGAATCTTTATTATAACAAAAGGTGTCGAAAAAACTTCTTGACACTTAAACAAATAAAGTAAATTCCGAATAACTAGGGCACATCGGGACCGAAGCATTTTGGCCCAATTAAACGAATTCGTAAAATGTGGCGTATACGAGACACTGTATTTTATTAAAATTATCACATACATTTTTACATGCAAGTTCTATCCATATACGCACGAAACAAATAAAAGGGCATCATAACAATGATTAACTTTGTAGCAAAACCTTTTGCCTTGGTTTTAAGCATTGGACCTTTGACACTAACACTTTGCGAAGTTACAATGGCGAACCATTCATTCAACCGCCTTCCAAAAAGTGGATTCGTCCTTCACATTTCCTTTTCTGAGATGATCTATGATGTTTTAATGCACACTCTTGCGTATTTTCTTTTCTCGGAGCACGATTAATTTTCGGTACACCGTTAGTTCCGATAGTTTACGTTGGCTCAAGTTACGGGGGTAGGTTTTTATTTATCAAGAACCTTTGTTCGTTAACACAATCATATCGTTACACGGCATTAAACTCTCAAAGACGTTGATAAAAGGTACTGTACTTAAGCCTACGCATAAAAATATCAAACAAAAGGAGTGAAACGAATGGGAATTAAAAAAATAAAATAAAAAATCTGGTGTGAAACACTCACACAACTTTCTCTTGGCAATGCAAATAATTAACAATAAACCTAACATTAGTATTAAAACATTAGAAATGAACAAAAACTAACCTCAAAAACATAACCTTATTTTAATCATGAGTGAATGACGCAAAATGACAATCGAACTCAGTTTGGCTTAAAAATACGGAAAATCACGCTTTCACGCTAAACTAGGCTCTGTAGAGAAAAATGCTCTAAACAAAAGTTGTAGATCTTTTAATTTTCTATAAATTTAATTATATACACTTTTGTCGTAAAATGCATACTAAGACCGAAATGTTAAAAAAATCGATTTTTCTCACGTTTTCGTGAGAAAAAAAAACAGAAAATCGCAAATTACCGCTAAACTAAGCGTTATACAAAAAAATGTTTGAAACAGAAGTTGTAGGTTTTTAAATTCTCTACAACTTTTATTATTAAAGTTTTTGCGCTAAAATTTATATTAAAGCCGTAATCTTAAAAAAACAACGTTTTTACGAAAAAACAGCCTCACCGAGAATTTCAGCAAACATGGCGCCTACCCTATCTTGTAGAGAATAAAAAATTGAGTAAAATAGGCGATTTTAAAAAAAATCGTAGGACCAGTTTTTGAGAAAATCGCAAAAAACTGAAAAATTATACGAATAAACTACTACTTCCGGTTGACCGATTTTGATGAAAATGTTCGTGTCGCGTCCGGTAGTGGTATGTAACTTAAGTTTCAAGTTTCAAGTTCGTACGATGTTCCGTTCTTGAGATATTCTGTTCACACACAGACACACACACACACACACACACACACACACACACACAGACCAATCGCTAAAAACATGATTTTTGGGTTCAGGGGGTCTGAAAACGTATAGATCCGGTGAAAACTCGATTTCGAAAAATCGACATGAAAACAATACTTTCCTTCCTATATATTCATATAGGCAAGAGAAAGTAAAAAGTATACCTGCAGATAACAAAACAACAAGACTTGAGAAACAAGTGTGTTACAGTACACTCATGAAACCACAAAAACTGATGAGAAGCATGGAAGCTATACAGCTTGTAAGGTTGGATATGACTCATTGAAATTTGTGCAGTGACGATTATGTAGCCTACACATTGTACTGTAAGTAACATCTTTGTTATGACTGATGTGTGATTACTGTTGTTTATCTGTCGAAATATTTACTTTACTACCTCTAGCATTCCCATTATCTTATCTTACCGCATAGAACGACGTGCTGTTTGTCGCCAAAGATTTACAAATACGTGTTTTTCAGTGGGTCTGAAAACGTGTAGCGGTGAAAACTCGATTTCAAAAAATCTACATGAAAACATTACTTTCCTTCCTATATATTTAAATACGGAAGAGAAAATAAAAATTAATTAGAAAATGCAACTTTATAAGCACCTAGTACTCTACTCTGAAGAGAAAATTTCGAAAGAAAATCAAGTAAAAATTCAATGAAAAATATTATACGAAAAGTACTGTTTGGTTAAAATTTTTAATGTACACTAGCCAGGTTGTCCAACTGAAAAATATAAAAACCATAGCGATAGCTGAGCCAACGGAAAAAGGAAAACCTGACCGACTGACTAAACAGGTACATTTTACCAACTGTACAAAAAAAAGGATTTTCACCACAGTCAAAACATACAACCCACACTCCGGCGACAGGTTACCCAACCTACACGCTCAAATAAAATACTCTATATAAACTCCGCTATCATATCTACTTCAATTAATTCACAGTTCACAAAAATAAAAATAATAATAAAAAGCGTCCATAAAAAATAAACAGAATTTCCTCTGTGAACCACCTTTTAACTCAAATAAAATCCTCAATAGATACGTTCTTTATGCTGTAACCAAATGGATTCGATATTGGGTGTACACCAGCTATATTGCACCGGAAAACACGCGGTAGCATGCACTTAAAAATATGCACTACTTTTTTTTACACTATACTATTATTATATTTCAGTTTTACTTTCTCTTGCCTATATGAATATATAGGAAGGAAAGTATTGTTTTCAAGTCGATTCTACGAAATTGAGTTTTCACCGGATAAACACGTTTTCAAACCCCCTGAACACAAAAAAAAACTTGTTTTTAAGCTATTGTCCCGTGTGCGTGAGTGAGAGAGAACAAAATATCTTAAAAAACGGAACGTCGTTCCGATCTAATTTTAATCATAAATGATTGATGGAACATCACTCTTTGACGCTAAAATACGCTCTGTAAAGAAAAAAGCTTAAAATAAAAGTAGTAGATCTTTTAATTTTCTGTAAATTTAATTATATAGTATACACTTTTGTCGTAAAATGAACAGCCAAAATGTTAAAATCCAAATTTTCACAGGTTTTCATGAAAAACAGAGAAAATTACTAATTACAGCTAAACTAATCGTTATAAACAGACATTGACGTAGGAATAAAAATTCAAGGAGAAACAATAAAAATGTTGAGATTCGCCGATGATATAGTAGTATTAGCCGAGGCAAAGAATGAACTAGAGGATGCCTTAAATGGAATGGATGAGATCTTGAGGAAGGATTACTTCATGAAAATTAATAAGAACAAAACGAAAGTGTTGTGCAGCAGCAAGAGTGGTTTAGAAGAGATGGGAAATTTAAAAGTAGGCAACGAGAACGTACAGGAAGTTGGGGAATTCTGCTATCTAGGGAGTAAAATAACAAAGGATGGTAGAAGCACGAGTGATATCAAGAGTGGAATTGCTCAAGCTAGAAAAGCCTTTGAAATGAAAAACAGCTTACTGACTACAAACATTGATTTACAGATTTGGAAAAATTTCTTAAAACATTATGTTTGGAGTGTAGCATTATACGGAAGTGAAACGTGGGTGATAGGGGCTGTAGAATGGAAGAGGGTAGAAGCTTTTGAAATGTGGTGTTATAGGAAAATGTTAAAGATTAGGTGGGTGGACAAAATAAGTAATTTAGAGGTTCTTAGGCGAGTGGATGAAAAAAGAAGTATATGGAAGCATCTTACCAAAAGAAGGGATAGGCTAGTGGGGCATGTCCTAAGACATCCAGGTATTGGGCTATCAATAATGGAGGGTAACATTGAGGGAGTAAATTGTAGAGGGAGGCAAAGATTAGAATATATAAAGCAAATTACAAAAGATGTAGGGTGTTGCAGGTATGTGGATATGAAACGACTTGCGCAAGATAGAACAGGTTGGAGAACTGCATCAAACCAGTCGAGAGACTGATGACAAAAAAAATAAACAGAGATGTTTAAAATAAAAGTTGTAAATTTTTATGTGGTCTAAAACTTTTATTATATACACTTTTGCGCTAAAATACGTATTAAGGCCGCAATCTTAAAAAAAAAAAAATTTTCAACGAGAGCACAGCCTCCGAAAAATTTCACCAGACATGGCGCCTACCCTATCTAGTACCCTAAAGCATAAAAAATGTAGTAATTAGGCGATTTTTTAAAAAATCGAAGGAGCAGTTTTTGAGAAAATCGGAAAAAAGTTAAAAATGCCACAAATAAACTACTACTTTCGGTAGACCGATTATAATGAAAATGTTCGTGTCGGGTCCTCTAGTGGTGTCTAACTTAGTTTCAAGTTTCAAATTGGTACAATGTTCCGTTCTCGAAATGTTTTATTCACACCAATTTTATTCACCAATCACTAAAAACATGTTTTTTTGGGTTCAGGGGGTCTGAAAACGTGTACCCTATATATCTAGTGAAAACTCAATTTCGAAAAATCGACATGAAAACAATACCTTCCTTTTTATATATTCATATAGGCAAGAGAAAGTAAAAATCAGAGACTTCATAGGATTTGTAGTAAGTACACATACAACGAAATTTAAGGAGAAAAGCTCGAACTGGCACTAGAAAGTTTTATAAGACGGTGAGAAGGCCTGGGTGTGGAAGATAAAATATTAAATTTCCATTCAATCATTAGACGTGTGTGTTGGTGTGTGTGTGTGTGTGTGCGCGCGTGAAGACAAATTATTTTAGAAACAAATTACTGCGAAATTTTAAACTTGGAACTTAAGTTATATAGCCCACTATGAGAGGGGCGGAAAAGAAAATTTTAAATAAATGTTTTTAGGTCAACCGAAAAAAATAGTAAATTAGTGATTTTTCATTGAACTACTGGACCGTTTACCTCAAAATCTAAAAAAATTTCCCTTTAAAAAATTCAAAAATAAATTTTTAACAGATAATTTGATAACCAATCATAATTTTTAAACAAGGTAAATAATTATTTTCTTTTAGTCACAACCGTGAAGATAATTACATTAGTTAGTTTTTCTTCTTCTAAACATCCATTGGAGGAGGCTAAAAGAAAACTAATTATATAAGCTTGACCGATATTTGAGGAAAAGAAAAAAGAAAATACGGCTTAAGTAGATTGTACATATCTACAGAAGAAAATTAAATCACAAAAAACGTCAATCAAAAATATAACTCATGTCAGTAGCATAGAACAAAATAATTTTCTTCTGTCATATTTTTTTGTTCTCTTTACAAACGAAATTATTTCTTTATATATTATTGTTATACTATCGTACAGTTAGAAAATTGGGCAAACAGTATAAAGAAACGTTATACCAAAAAAAGGGATGAAATAATATATATACATACAAGAAAGAAAAAAAAGACGATTGGCCTGGAAATTTCAGAAGACGCCATTTTAAGATGGATCACTGGTAATCTATCTTGTAAAGCTCAAAGCCAACAACAGGCAGACACATTTGCTTTGGCGTCCTCGTATGGTATCGCACGTTTTCCCTCCGCCAAATATACAATAGTGCTGCGCTCTCACGGACCGCATACCAAGACTATTGATAAATTTATATTTTCACGATATAAATAAATCGAACATCAAAATGTAACAGCTAATTGTTTCAAAATTTTTTTAAAATTCCTAATGTGCGTACGTTGCAATCTGTTAAATTCAGAACAATAAGTAACCCAATGAGATGTGGATGATTTGTGTAAATGAGAAGTAATCTTGTACAGACCCAGGCCGACCATTCCACAGAGTATGTATGGTGAATTGAACCCCAACCATTAATACACACCGGTAACCGATTTCAAGGGTTCATATCCGTATAAGAGAGGCCGATCCGTTCACGTAGTGGTTAGCGCAACTGGCTTCTACCTAAGGGTCCCGAGTTCGATTCCCTGCCAAACCTGACATTTTTCCATCCCTCATTTTTATCTATAATCGTTCTTTTCGTCTGCATTACCATTAATTGCAAAACAGTCGAACGTAAAACAAAAAAAGTTAAATGTAACTACTTTTGAACAAGGAACCTTCTTCTCTGAAAATCAGCTGTTATACAGCCGACTCAAAACGAAGACTTTACCTCTAGACACAAAAACTAACATAATTAAAAAAAAAAAAAAAAAAATCGGTGTGAAACACTCACACGACTTTCTCTTGCCAATGCAAACTATCACCAATATAACCTAATTAGTAATAATACATTAGAAAATAAACCAAAAATCTAACCTCAAAAACATCAGCTAATTTTAATCTAAATAAAAGATTCACAATGAATATCAACCTCAGTTTGGCTATAAAATGCGAAAATCACTCTTACACGCTAAACTAGGCGCTGTAGAGAAAAATGCTTAAAACAAAATTTCCAACCTTTTCTCTAAAAATTTTATTAAATCAACATATAAATTTTCTCTGTTTTTTAATTATTTTTTATATTTATTTTGTTTTAAAAAACACACTAAGGCCGAAATCTTAAAAAACCCGATTTTCTACAGACTTTCATAGAAAAAAAAATAGAAAAGTCACATATTACCGCTAAACTAAGCGATATCTGCGACAGAGAAATGTTAACAATAAAAATAGTAGGCTTTCAATTTTTTACAACTTTGATAATGTACTTTTGACTTCCATCGCAATCCTAAAAAAAAAGTTCTACGAGAAAACAGCCTCCCCAAGATTTTCAGCCGGCATGGCGCCAACCATATCTTATATAGAGCATAAAAATTGTAGTAAATAAGGAGATTTCATAAATAGTACGAGTCGGTTTTTAGAAAATCAAAAAAAGTAAAAACTGACTAGAATAAACTACTGCTTCCTGTTGACCCGATTTTGATGAAAATTTTCGTGTCGGGTCCTCTAGTGGTATTAAGTTTCAAATTACAACTTCATACGATGTTCCGTTCTTGTCATATTTTGTTCACACACACACAACCATCGCTAAAAATAGTGTTTTTTTTTTGGGTTCAGAGGGTCTGAAAAACGTGTATAACCGGTGAAAACTCATTTTCGAAAAATCGACATAAAAACAATACTTTCCTTCCAATATATTCATAAACAAACAAACTTAACTGAGAACTTAACGTTATTTCACAACTTAACGTTACTGAGAACAAACAAAACCGCATCAATTTAACGACAACACCGAAATTTCCGTTTCAATATATAAAATAAAATTATTGAAATAACTAATACATACCAATGGACAAAAGATACGTAAATGTGTCACATATAACATACCTGTAACAAAAGAAACAATTATTTTAATTTTAGTTGACGACTGACAAATTATTGTTACTACAAATAATTTCAATGTTCAAAGCTAAATCTGAACCACATATTAATTTGTTTAAAAAAAATCTGGTGTACAACACTCACCCGACTTTCTATGGCCAATGCAAATAATTAACAATATAACTAACATTATTAATAAAACATTAAAAATAAATAAAAAACTAACCTCAATAAACATAACCTTATTTTAATCATGAGTAAAAGACGCAAAATGAAAATCAACCTCAGTTTGGCTTAAAAATAAAAAATCACTCTTTCACGCTAAACTAGGCTCTGTAGAAAAAAATGCTTTAAATATAAATTGTAGATCATTTAATTTTTTATAAATTTTATTATATCCACTTATGTCGTAAAATGCATACTAAGGCCGAACCCTTAAAAAAATCGATTTTTCACACAATTTTGTGGGAAAAAAACCAGAAAATCGCTAAATACCGCTAAACTAAGGGTTATACAAAAATTTGAAAAAAGTTGTAGAATTTTAAATTGTCTACAACTTTTATTACATAAATTTTAAAGCTGCAATCTTAACAAACAATTTTTACGTGAAAACAGCCCCTCCAAGAATTTCAGCAGACATGGCGCCTACCCTATGTTGTAGAGCATAAAAATGTATTAGTCTAAATGAGGCGACTTTTAAAAAAATCATAGGACCTGTTTTTGAGAAAATCGCAAAAAGTGAAAACGGACACAAATAAACTAATACTTCCAGTTAACAGATTTTGATGAAAATGTTCGCGTCGTGTTCTCTAGTGATATGTAACTTAGGTTTCAAGTTCGTACGATGTTCCGTTCTTGAGATATTCTGTTCACACACACAGACGAATTTCTAAAAGCTTGTATTTTTTGGGTTCAGGGGGTCTGAAAACGTGTATTTCCGGTGAAAACTCGATTTTGAAAAATCGACATGAAAACAATACTTTCCATCCAGTATATTCATATAGGCAAGAGAAAGTAAAAAATCTGGTGTGAAACACTCACACAACTTTCTCTTGCCAATGCAAATAGTTAACAATAAACCTAACATTAGTATTAAAACATTAGAAATGAACAAAAACTAACCTCAAAAACATAACCTTATTTTAATCATGAGTGAATGACGCAAAATGACAATCGAACTCAGTTTGGCTAAAAAATACGGAAAATCACGCTTTCACGCTAAACTAGGCTCTGTAGAGAAAAATGCTTTAAACAAAAGTTGTAGATCTTTTAATTTTCTATAAATTTAATTATATACACTTTTGTCGTAAAATGCATACTAAGACCGAAATGTTAAAAAAATCGATTTTTCTCACGTTTTCGTGAGAAAAAAAACAGAAAATCGCAAATTACCGCTAAACTAAGCGTTATACAAAAAAATGTTTGAAATAAAAGTTGTAGGTTTTTAAATTCTCTACAACTTTTATTATATAAGTTTTTGCGCTAAAATTTATATTAAAGCCGTAATCTTAAAAAAACAACGTTTTTACGTGAAAACAGCCTCACCGAGAATTTCAGCAAACATGGCGCTTACCCTATCTTGTAGAGAATAAAAAATTGAGTAAAATAGGCGATTTTAAAAAAAATCGTAGGACCAGTTTTTGAGAAAATCGCAAAAAACTGAAAAATTATACGAATAAACTACTACTTCCGGTTGACCGATTTTGATGAAAATGTTCGTGTCGCGTCCGGTAGTGGTATGTAACTTAAGTTTCAAGTTTCAAGTTCGTACGATGTTCCGTTCTTGAGATATTCTGTTCACACACAGACACACACACACACACAGACCAATCGCTAAAAACATGTTTTTTGGGTTCAGGGGGTCTGAAAACGTATAGATCCGGTGAAAACTCGATTTTGAAAAATCGACATGAAAACAACAATACTTTCCATCCAGTATATTCATATAGGCAAGAGAAAGTAAAAAACGGCCATCGTATATTGAAACGAATTCGCAATGATTACATAAAATAGTATCTACAAACATAATTTTCTGTTCATACCTAATCCACCAATCAAAATCACATATAATTAATGAAACAAATTAGTTCTGGTATCCGATAACAATTACAGGTGAACATTGTTAAAACACATTCATTAATATCAAAACGAAAAAACTGAATGTAATGATATATTTCATTTGTCAACGAAATTATGACATTTATTAATTAATAATACACAAACCTGTTCAAAATAGAATAATAACAAAACTGAAACGTAAATGTCAAATATTGTAAATAAATAACTTATTTTAATATTACATACAATTGTACTTGTTCAGTTAATTACAACAATATTCCATGTAATTGTAGATTGTAATTGGATATAATCATTCAGGTATTAAGTGCATTATTATCATGGAGTTATCGACACATTGTATACGTCGATAGGTAAATCGATAGGTAATATGTTAATTAATTTTTAATTTATTTTGCTTATATGAATACATAGGAAGAAAAGTAGGTATTGTTTTCATATCCATTTTTCGAAATCGAGTTTTCACCGGGTCTACACGTTTTCACACCCCTAGAACCCGAAAGACATGTTTTTAGCGATTCGCGCGCGCGTGTGTGTGTGTGTGTGTGTGAGAGAGAGTGAGAGAGAGAGAGAGAGAGAGAGAGAGAGAGAGAGAGAGAGAGAGAGAGTGCGCGCGCGTGTCAACAAAATATCTCAAGAACGAAACATCGTACGAACTTGAAACTTCAGTGTAAAATACTACTAAAGGACCCAACACAAACAACGTTTCATCAAAATCGGTCGACCAGCAACAGTTCTAAGCGTCATTTTTCACTTTTTTGCGGTTTTTTCAAAAACGGCTCCCATGGTTTTTTAAAACTTGCCTTATTTACTGAATTTTTTATGCTCTAAAAGATAGGGTAGAGACCATGTCTGCTGAAATTCTAAGAAAGGCTGTTTCTCGTAAAAAAATTTTTTTTTAAAGATCGCGGCTTTAAATATACATTTAAGGGCAAACATGTATACAATAAAATTTGTAGAAAATTTAATTTCTCTAGAAAATTGTAGAGAATTTAAAATCTTACAACTTTTATTTTGAACATTTGAACATTGGCGGGTTTCTGTTTTTTTTTTTCTTCACGAAATTGTGTAAAACAAAATCGATTTTTTTTAAGATTGCGTCGTTAATATGCATTTTAACGCAAAAATTATATAATAAAAAATGTAGAGAACTTAAAATCCTACAACTTTAATATTGAACATTTTTTTTTGAATAACGCTTAGTTTAGCGGTAATTACCGATTTTCTGTTATTTTTTAAAAAAATTGTGTAAAAAAATCGATTTTCTTTTAAGATTTTAGCCTTAGACATTTTATAACAAAGTGTATATAATCAAATTTATAGGAAATTAAAAGATCTACAACTTCTATTTGAGCATTTTTCTCTACAGAGCCTAGTTTAGCGTGAAAGAGTGATTTTTTGTATTTTTAAGCCAAAATGAGATTTGATTTTCATTTTACGTCTTTCACTCATGATTAAAATTAGATGATTTTTATTGAGGTTAGCTTTTCTGTTTATTTCTAATGTTAGGCAAATTGTTTATTATTTGCATTGGCAACAGAAAGTTGTGTGAGTGTTTTACACCAGATTTTTTTTCTCTCTACGAAACGGTGTGTATCCAACCTTTACAGACACTGAACCCCTAAATTAATCTTTAAAAAAAATTTTAATAGTCAATTTTTCACACATTTTCATGAAAAACAACAGAAAATTCCTAATTACCGCAACACTAAGCGTTAAAAAAAAATTTTTGAAGTAAAAGTTGACGGATTTTAAATTCTCTATAACTTTTATTATAATATACATTTTTGCGCTAAAATTCACATTAAAACAGCAATCTTAAAATAACAATTATTTACGAGAAAACAGCCTTTCCAAGAATTTCAGCAGACATGGCGACTACCTTATCTTGAAGAGCATAAAAAATGTAATAAATGAGGCGATTTAAAAAAATTCGTAAGAGCCATTATTAAGAAACCGCAAAAAAGTGAAAAATGACACGCAGAAACTACTAGGCTTACTTCCGGTTAACCGATTTTAATGAAAATGTTCGTGTCGCGTCTGGTAGTAGTTGCTTACTTAACTTAAGTTCGTAAGATGTTCCGTTCTTGAGATGTTCTGTCACACACAAACACACACCATTCGCTAAAAACAAGTTCTTTGGGTTCACAGGGTCTGAACGTGTACGTATACCCGGTGAAAAATTGATTTCGAAAATTCTACATGAAAACAATACTTCTTACATATTCATTTACGCAAGAGAAAGTAAAAATGTAGTAGGACAGGATTCGGTTTGAAGTTCCAATATCGACCGGAAATGGCCCAAAACCGGAAGTCATGAAATCGAATACGGAATTTGAAAAAAAAAAACAGTGTGATTCAATTTCTCTAAAAATATACCTTACTGTATGACTCTAAGCTTTGTGCAGCTGCGGGATGAAGGGGACAGACGAAGTACCAGACTACTGCTACGTCATAACACTGTATTATCATCTCATTGCTCTTCGCTGGGCAGTAGGCTGCCTAGTGCGTGACATACGTGGGTGTTGTTTTGACTATTCGCTGTAGACAGCGACACAGAATATGTAGTTTGAATAGTACCCTTGACTACTACAAACATAATACAAGTAAAATGTTACTACTACTAACGCAATCTCATACAGTAGTAGTGACGTAATGCATACCTCTCAGATGCACAAAGCTTGGGAACGGGCAGTACTTACAACAAAGTGGGTTTAATCCCATTATGAAGAAAAATAACATCATCATCATCATCATCTTCACTTCCAAGGATTAGGTTACATGAACCTGTTCCGGTACCCATCTCCCTCTCGGCCTCCCTACATCTCTTCTGCCAACTGGTTGATAATTTAAAGCTGCCACTGGCATCCTTTCGTTTGGCATTCTGTCCAGGTGACTACACCATCTTTGTCTATTTTTTATTACCTTTTCATGCAAAGACTGAACTGATAGTGCGCTTCTAATATCCACGTTCCTTATTCTATCCATTCTGGTACATCCATGCACACTTCGTAAAAACTTCATTTCCGCAGCTTGAATTTTACTATCGCTTTTAGCAGTATGCACCCAAGACTCACTGCCATATAGGAGTGTTGGAACCGCAATAGTGTTGAAAAATTTGAGGCGTGTTTCCTTCCTCGCTTTATTCTTCAGATGTCTGTGAATATTTCCACAAATATTCTGAAATTTGGCCAGTTTAACTGTTATGTCTTTATCAAAATCGTATGAAACATCACTCCCAAGATATTGAAAATGTTTAACCTGTTCTATTGCCCTTCCATTCATCTCTATTCTCGTCCTTATTGTACATTTACCTTTAAAAGCCATAGTTTTAGACTTTGTGGATGATATTTCCAGATTGTATTGTTTTGCAACTTGTTCCAACATAAATACCGATTTTTGTAACTCGTCTTCATTCTGTTGTATTACAACTTTGTCATCCGCATATAAAAGAGAGTTCATAAAGAATCCATCCGAGATCTGATACCTGGGTCTACATTACATTTCCACGTTCTCAACATGTCGTCCACATATATATATTAAACAATGTCGACGATATACAACATCCCTGTCGAACTCCTCTATTGGTTTTAATAGGCTCTGTCACTTTCCCATCTAAATCTAGTAAAATCACAGTATCTTCGTAGAGGCTCTGCAATATCCTGATAATATGTTTAGGGTATCCTCTCCTTTCCAGAACCCTCCATGAAAGCGAACGTTTAACACTGTCAAAAGCCTTTACAAAATCTATAAATGCAAGATGGGTTTCAAGGTTGTATTCCCGTCTCAGCCATAATTTGTTTTAAAGTAAAAATAGCATCCGAACACGATCTACCTTTCCGGAACCCCATCTGTTCTTCCATAATCAAGGAATCGGCTACGGTTCTTAACCTATTATTAATAATTTTTGTGAAGAAAAATAACCCTAGGTTATATTCACAATTATAATGTTAGGATATTTTTCACGCCAACAATAATTACACGAGCAAAATGAAAATGAAAAACTATTACAATGAGACGAAATAACTTTGTCCCCTCTGGTTCGTATTTCACAAATAATAATACTAATAATAGTAATAATGAAAATAATGAGAAAATGTAGCTGTAACAGAAGACCAATCAATTTCCTGGAAAATCCAACTTCCGTTTTTAGGAAGGAAAATCGGTTTTCACTAAGAGTAGGTAAGGTAGGATAGAAGGGACAGTCTGTTTTGGCCTCGTGGGAGAGACGACTAGTAATCCCTCAACCGTTCCGTATTCCCTTCACCCATCTCTGCCTGTTGTGCCCCCAAGACGAAGATCCCTAAGGATTTGTAGGACTTACTGACGCACCGCCACGCGCAATTTAAACAGAAAAGGGAAGAGGCCATTCGGTACAATTCAACGATAGACTACTTTATATAGATAGATCAGACCAATTTTATTACGACTAAAAGTATTGCATTTTACATTTTAACCAACCCCAAGAGGTAAAGTCGTCGCCAAAATCAGCTGTTTAACAGCTGATTTTTGGAAACGAAGGTTCCTGGTTCTAATCCTAGTAAAGGTAGTTACTTTTATACGGATTTAAATGCTAGACAGTGGTTACCGGTGTACTTTGATGGTTGGGATTCAATTAAACACACTCTCTCAGGAATGGTTGACCTGAGACTACACCTCATTTACACGTCATACACATCATCCTCATCTCATTGGATCATGGGGTTGCTTATAGTTCTCAGTTGAACAGATTGCAACGTACACAAATTAGGGATTATATAAAAAACTAACAGATGCGTCTGCACAATGCGCAAATATAATTACCATCAACAGTGGAACAGTCACACGACTTTCTATTTCCAATGTTAATATTTAAAAAGTATATAACCTAAAACTAATAATAAACAATGTAAAACATAATCCACCAGATTGGTGTAAAGATTAAGTCGTAACTTCCAGTCAGCTGTTTAACAGCTGATTTTCGGAGACAAACGTAAATAAATCCTGAATCCTTTAGTCGATTTAATGTTCAGAATACAGTATGGAAAGTACATAAGCAATGTACTTCATGTGGGACGCATGCAGCCGCTGCATGCGTCACTGCCATTACTCATCAAACGGATTTTTTCAGAAGTAGTTCCGTTTTTGCGTCCGACGCAAGATATCGCATGCGTCGGGCTGCATCGACTGCTTTGGCAACCATCACCTGCAGCAGTCGCATGCGTCTGAAAGTTGAAAATGAGTTTTTCCGAAGACGATGACGCAAAACTCATTGAGTTAGCAGCAGAAAAACCACAACATTTGATCCTTAAAAGTTGCTTTCATCGTCTAAAAGATACAATAAACTCCCACTTCTGCCCATAACAGACAGGTGGAGTGTCAAATTTTTTACACTCAATCTGTTCGTTGCAGGGCTAAAATAAATAGTTCTGTTTCTTAACACATGGTCAGCCAATTAAATGACTGAATCATTTAAGAACAGAAGATTTAAGAACAGGTGTCATTTGCAGAGTGGAAAATATGTGCTTTTCAGCGGGCCCGGCATGCTGATAAGCGTACTTTTCCACTCGGTGAGGAAGGCAATGGTAAACCACCTCACTCCTCGTTTTACTTAGTAAAACCTCTACAGCTTCAAACCAGCCTTTCGGCTGATGACCTAAACAACAACAACAAACTCCCACTTATCCAAAATAATTGAGATGAGCCGATTTCGGATAAGCCCGGTTTTTTAAATAACAAGAAAATGGTGTTCTATTGTAAAAAAATATTACTGTGTCCTAAAACTTTTATTCGTACGATTTAATTGTCAAAATTTTTCCGCACATTTTAATTCTTTTTTTTTGAAAAGTCAGAAATTTTTTCTTGGTTTTTATTTTCCATTAGTTTTCTTACCGAAATGTCCGCCAACGTTTAACTAAAAGTACATCAGTGTGCGTCGTCGCTTCGATGGTTTGATGTCCACGCGTTTACGTTTGCGCACGACATTGTTAAATATCATTTCACTTCCACTACCAGTAACTAACACTAATTAAGCCACAAAACGAAATGAAAACTGCATTAAGGCCAAGACACTACCGTACCCATTCAACTACAATACAGTACTATAGTACATTCCAGTTAAGTTGTCAGTAGATTCATTGGTGTGGAATGTGGGACGGCAACTGCTCATTGGTTGTTTCTGTTGAACGCAACAACCGTTTCACTTTTAGCCTGCTGCTGAGTCACGTAGGCCTATACATGCAATTATATCAGTTTTGCTTCTGCATTCGAATAGTGTAGTACCTACTTCATATCCAGAGTCGTGTTAATTCTTATTATAATAGTGTTTGTGATATTTTTAAACGTATGGAAAGGCTACTAATATTTGTTGTTATTGTGTTGTTTTAATTTTAATAAGTAGTACTATTGGTTCGTAGTTACATTCTCTTTAATCAATAATAATGGATTCTCCGGTTAAACGAAACAAGCGCGGACAAGGCATTAATTCTAAACAAAAACTATTAATTATAAATGCTTTGAAATCTTTTAAAACTGAACATACTAATATAACAATTAGTGAAATTGTAGCAAAAACTTCAGCAATGATAGGCGTCTGAACGATCAGTTTACAGAATAATTAAGGAAAAGAAAATTACTGGTCAAGTCAGATTTCCAACTAAAAAGTGAAACAGAGTTAACACGATTAGCAACTCGCTGGACGAAGCAACAAAAATTTAATTTAATTATTTTCATTTTTAAAGTTTCTTATAAAGTTACTTCAAGTTTTACCTCGACGTATGGGTAGATCTCTATCAAAATGCGGTTTGAACTGTTCCTTCGTGCACCGCCTGTGAATCGGAATTTATTTTGTAGGCACTGCCAACTTAACTGGAATAGACTATAATTGACTGTTTTCAGCAAAAGTGATGTAGCCAAAATAAACAGTAGGCCGTAGTAGTAAACAGTAGTCGGTAATAATCCTGTCTGCAGCGCTAAATATCATGAAGGTATACTTTACGAGCTATAATTTGCTGTTCAGTATGGTTAACCACTATTTTGGTACAGAAATACAATTTACAGTATTTATTATTTATTGTTTTTATTACAGTTATTTGTAGAAAAATTACATTCAAAATACCAAGTATTTTTAGACGTTTCGGATAACCCGGACCTGCAGTTGGATCGCACGTTCCACTGCACAAACAAAACTACCCGACCTGTGCGTCAGTCGCATGCGACGATCGCACAAACGAAACCGCATCTTAAGGTAATGTTTTTTGATTATTTCTTAAGTTTTATTACTAATGTTAGGTTATATTGTTCATTATTTGCATTTGCAAGAGAAGCTTGTGTGAATATTTCACACCAGATTTTTACATTCTCTTGCCTATATGAATATATAGGAAGGAAAGTATTGTTGTCATGTCAATTTTTCGAAATCGGGTTTTCACCGGATCTACACTTTTCAGACCCCTGAACCCAAAAAACATGTTTTTAGCGTTTGGTCTGTGTGTGTGTGTGTGTGTGTGTGTGCGCGCGCGCGTGTGGCGCGAACAAATATCTAAAGAATGGAACATCGTACGAATTTTAAACTTGAAACTTAAGTTACATACCACTACCGGATCCGACACGAACATTTTCATCAAAATCGGTCAACCGGAATTGGTATGCGTGTCTTTTTTTCACTTTTTGCGATTTTCTCAAAAATGGCTCGTACGAATTTTTTTCAATCGTCTCATTTACTACATGTTTTATGCTGTTCAAGATAAGGTAGGCGCCATGTATGCTAAAATTCTTGGAAAGGCTGTTTTCTCGTAAAAAATTGTTCGTTTAAGATTGCGGTTTTAATATGCATTAAGCGGAAAAATGTATATAAAAAAAGTTCTAGATTTAAAACCCTACTACTTTTATTTGAAACATTTTTTGTATAACGCTTAGTTTAGCGGTAATTAACGATTTTGGTTTTTTTCTCACGAAAAGGTGTAAAAAATCGATTTTTTTAAGATGTTAGCCTCAGTATGCATTTTACGGCAAAAGTGTAGGTATATAATAAAATTTATAGAAAAGTAAAAGATCTACAACTTTTATTTACAGCATTTTTCTGTACAGAGAAAAATGAAATAGTTTAGCGCGAAGGAGTGATTTTCCGTATTTTTAAGCCAAACTAAGGTTAATTTTTATTTTGCGTCCTTCACTCATGATCAAAAAAAATTTAGGTTATGTTTTTTGTTTATTTCTAATGTTTTGAAACTAATGTTAGATTATATTTGTCATTATTTGCATTTGCAGGAGAAAGTCGTGTGAGTATTTCACACCAGATTTTTGTATTGTTTTAATTGTTGTTGTTTAGGTCATCAGCCAAATGGCTGGTTTGAACCTATAGAGGTTTTACTAAGTAAAACGAGGAGTGAGGTGGTTTACCATTGCCTTCCTCACTGAATGGAAAAGTACGCTTATCAGCATGCCGGGCCCTCTGAAAAGCACACATTTTCCACTCTGCAAATGACACCTTCACTTCATTCATCACAGGGTCTGGCTGTAAAATGAAATTCATTACTTTCAGAGAATATAACTCTGATTAGTGTCTTTTACACCTCTACCTCTTCTGTTCTTAAATGATTCAGTCATTTAATTGGCTGACCACGTTATAAGAAACAGAACTATTTATTTTAGCCCTGCACCAAACAGATTGAGTGTAAATAATTTGACACTCCACCTGTCTGTTATGGGCAGTGTTTTAATTAACAACATTATTTAAAAATCTATCACAATATGATGTAATTCAAAACATATATACGACACCACGATTTAATATCGATATTGAAGTCAAAGTCGCTGACCTAGTTGCCCAGTACTTAGTTCAATATCCATATAAACATGTCTGCTTTTCCATCCATAAGGGGGAAAGGAAATAAGTAAGGAGAAAGAAGGTTATCCTATCAGACGACACAAAGACAACTGAATTGTAACTAGTCACAAGAGCGTCCCTATCCTGAAGGATCAACTGTTTTACGCCCAACAGAGCGTGTTCAATATTCGAATGAAGGGAGAAGGTATATCGGGTAGGATACAGGGGATAACAAGGGGGAAAATCATGCACGAGATCACTGGAAACGTAGCAGGGAAAGAAAAAGGCATTGTACGAGACAAAAACGAATCCAGACGGCAGTGGATACCTCTGACATCTAACTTTGAAATAAATACTCCTTTTTTAAAAGGGTGTGTTTATGTAACACTTCACAATTTCTTAGATCACTTTATCGAAACGTAAAAACACGACTCGGAAATGTTTTTTATATACGTTTCCACCAAGGACTGTAAATTCTATTATCAGTTTTAAACTATCAAAAGTACCTCGTAATATTTTAACACCTAATCCAAGGTTCGTTCGGGATCTTGGTATAAAAAAAACAACAGGCTTACTTTAAACTTACAACAATCAAATTATGTTTTTACACAATTAAAACTCTGGTGTAAAAAATTCACACGACCTTATCTTCTTAAAGCAAATAATGAACACTTAACAGTAGAAATAAACAAAATAAACTAACCCCAAAAACATAACCTAATTTTAATCATGATGCAAAATGAAAACTAACCTTAGTTTGACTTAATATTACGGAAAATCACACTTTGACGCTAAATTAAGCTATATAAAGAAAAGAGCTTAAAAGTTGTAGATCTTTTAATTTCCTATAACTTTTAATATATACACTTATGTCGTAAAAACCATACTAAGGCTGAAATCTTAAAAATCCATTGCGTTACAACTTAACTAAACGTTATACAAAAAAAAATTTTTCAATAAAAGTTGTATAGGTTTATTAATTGTCTACAACAGTAATTATATACAATTTTGCCCTAAAATTCACAAAAGATCTCAATCTTAAAAAAAAACATTTTTTTCTACGAGAGCACAACCTTTACAAGAATTTCAGCAGACATGTCGCCACCCTTATCCTGTAAAGCAAATATATTGAACTTAATGAGGCGATTTAAAAAAAAAATTGTAACAGCCGTTTATAAAGAAAATCTCAAAAATGTGAAAAATTACGCGAATTAACTACTACTTTCAGTTGACCGATTTTGTTGAAAACGTTCTATCGGGTCCTCTAGTGGTACCTAACTTAAGTTTCAAGTTTTAACTTCGTACGATGTTCCGCACACACATATCAATCGCTAGAAACATGTTTTTGGGTTCAAGGGGTCTGAAAACGTATCCGGTGAAAAGTCGACTTCGAAAAATCGACATGAACACAGTACTTTCCTTTCTATATATTTATACAGGCAAGATAAAATAAAAATAAAAAACACGATTTAAAATGACTTGGTAAGAAAATCGGATTTTTTTTAAAATGTTCCATGACATGGTCATGGAAAACTAATAGAATTCAATGACAGAAACGTCAAAGATATAAGGTTACTTACCGAAGGGTTTCATTTTGGATACGTATTTCATTGACATGAAACCAAACGGTTTGAAGTAGGAAAATTAGTGAAGCCATGTTACGATTTTAAACAATAGAAAATTTTTAATACCGACCCAGGTTTTGGTAGTCTAATTACCGTTACGGCCCGTTAGAATTTCATTAATTTAGAAAAGGGAAGCTGGTAATGTGGTTTTGTAACTTCTAAATATTACGTGCAAGTGTTACGGCGACATTAGACAATAGGGTGATTAGAAGCAAACCGGAGTAGCCTTTGAGATGCGATACAAAAGAGATTATTAGTGAAGCTTAGAAAGCATTTTATTGTGTGTGTGTGTTTGCGCGCGGATGCGAGTGTGAGAAAGTATAAGGTGTTCTCTTTTACAATGTACAGGTAAGTAAGCAGTCACAGTGAATTCTAACGTAAATTTACCTCTTCACATAATCTTACGGGAAACCCCGGGTGATTTTCCGATTGGTCATTTATAATGGTAGAATTCTGTACGTAAAATTTATTAACTTATCACAAAGAAGGACATGCTGTACTAAAAATGAAATATACACATCTATAAATTTTATAGTAGTTATAAGTATTTAAGTGAATTAATGTTTTTGTTCTGTATACTCCTCCTATGCGCGGACAGAACTCTTTGTGAAGAAGAGTTTTTGCGTATAAGTATATTTAGTTTAAAATATTGTACATAGCTTAGTATAGTCATGAATTGTAATTTTAATGTAGCTATATTTTACTAAATAAAATAAATAAATAAAAAATAAGTCAATTAATTTCAAATCACCTCAAACAATATAGTACATTTGTAGTTCAACATTTTAAATTATTAACATTTTTGCTTTCTTTTGACCTAATCAATATAGGTACAGGAATAGAAAGAAGTTTTCTTGTCGATTTTTCAAAATAAGAGTTTTCAACAGGTACACACGTTTTCAGACACCTACACAAAAAAAAAACATGTTTTTAGCGATTGGTCTGTGTGTGTGTGTGTGTGTGTGTGTGTGTGTGTGTGTGTACGCGCGCGCAGATATCTCAAGAACGGATTCATACGAAGTTGAAACTTAACCTAAGATATCACTGGAGGACCCGACACAAATATTTTCATCAAAATAAACTGGAATTATTAGTTTGTGTAATTTTTCAGTTTTTTTGCGATTGTCTTAAAAAGGGCTCCTCCAATTATTTATAAAATCGCCTCAATTTACTATATTTTTATGCTTTACAAGATGAGGAGATAGAGCGGTTGTTCCGTCGTAGAAAAATAATCGTTTTTTTTTTTAAGATAGCTGCCTTAAAATGCATTTTAGGGCAAAAGTGTATACAATCAATGTTGTAGACAATTCAAAAATCTACAACTTTTATTTCAAATATTTCTTTATATAACAATTAGTTACACAATTAGGCGGAGTGCACACCTATGCGATACGATATTTATCGTATATCTTACATGAATGCACACCAGAGTGATACGATTTTATTTTTACGATATAATCTTACTAATTTCCTCAGTATATAATGAGTTCTTCAAGCGAAGAGGATGTTGTAATCTCCCATTGGTATTTCCGTAGAAGGTGAAATAGAAGGATAAAAAGAAGGTTTTGGATTCATCCATATAATTTACACAATGCACATCACAGCTCAGCTATTGTACATAAAGAACTATCGCTGCATGAAGATAAATTCAAGGAGACCTGAGAATTTTGTTTTATTTTACCTTTAATTGGTAATTCCATATACACGGATATTTTTGTACCTCATTTACAAAGAATATCATAAAAACAGGATCGTCCTTCATATTGTAGTAATATAATTAAAACAAATTTTTAACAATGAAAATAAGAATACGCGATAGTATGTTGTTTTAACAGTGGTGTCAGGGCAACTAATGTATTAAGATATTTATCGCATAAGACAAGCCGAACATATCGTACGCTACAAATATCTTACGATAAATGTCGCTGTATCACTGGTGTGCGGCAAGTTTTCACCAGCAATGTGTTCTGTATTGAGCAAGCAGACATCTATCGCATAAGATAAATATCGTATCTTACGTATCGTATCGCATAGGTGTGCACTCCGCCTAAGTGATTTTCTTTTTTCATAGGATTGGTATATGAAAGGAAAATGAAACTTTACACACTTATAGTTTTCGGGTTTTTCTAGCTACTGACATTTTTTCAATTTAATCTTTTGGACCATAACATTAAAAAAAATGACGAATAACATAATATTGTTGCAAATTTTTTCTACGTTTTTTGGGGGTATTACTAATTTTTTTAGGAGCACCTGAGGAAGTCATAAAAATGTCAGTGTATGTGAATATACAAGATAATTAACTGGTACAAATTTCAGCCTGATAGCTTTATTGGTATCTGGTAAAAATGTACCTAAGTGTTGAAAATGCAAATTTACGAGAAATGGCAAAAACCAAGGTGGCACAAATAAAAAAACAAAATTTATACAAACAAGTAAATTTCCCATTAACAGTTGGTTAGAAAGCTGAACCAACAGCTGAGAATATTAAAAATAGTGATGCAGATATTTTAAAAAACTGAAATTTCCTTTAAACTAAAACGAGCAGTACAAAATTAGGTAAAATATTCGTTCATGGTAACATGATAATATTTCAGAGTAAACCTGACAAAAACTTGCTTTTTCAATAAAAAAAATCTGGTGTGAAACACTCACACAACTTTCTCTTGCCAATGCAAATAATTAACAATAAACCTAACATTAGTATTAAAACATTAGAAATGAACAAAAACTAACCTCAAAAACATAACCTTATTTTAATCATGAGTGAATGACGCAAAATGACAACCGAACTCAGTTTGGCTTAAAAATACGGAAAATCACGCTTTCACGCTAAACTAGGCTCTGTAGAGAAAAATGCTCTAAACAAAAGTTGTAGATATTTTAATTTTCTATAAATTTAATTATATACACTTTTGTCGTAAAATGCATACTAAGACCGAAATGTTAAAAAAATCGATTTTTCTCACGTTTTCGTGAGAAAAAAAAACAGAAAATCGCAAATTACCGCTAAACTAAGCGTTATACAAAAAATGTTTGAAACAGAAGTTGTAGGTTTTTAAATTCTCTACAACTTTTATTATGTAAGTTTTTGCGCTAAAATTTATATTAAAGCCGTAATCTTAAAAAAACAACGTTTTTACGTGAAAACAGCCCCACCGAGAATTTCAGCAAACATGGCGCCTATCTTGTAGAGAATAAAAAATTGAGTAAAATAGGCGATTTAAAAAAAAATCGGACCAGTTTTTGAGAAAATCGCAAAAAACTGAAAAATTATACGAATAAACTACTACTTCCGGTTGACCGATTTTGATGAAAATGTTCGTGTCGCGTCCGGTAGTGGTATGTAACTTAAGTTTCAAGTTTCAAGTTCGTACGATGTTCCGTTCTTGAGATATTCTGTTCACACACACACACACACACACACACACACACACACACACCAATCGCTAAAAACATGTTTTTTGGGTTCAGGGGGTCTGAAAACGTATAGATCCGGTGAAAACTCGATTTCGAAAAATCGACATGAAAACAATACTTTCCTTCCTATATATTCATATAGGCAAGAGAAAGTAAAAATTGACGTAATTTAATGCTTTTCTGGAACATCTAGGCCTAAACTATTGAAAAACATGTTGTTTAGGTCATCAGCCAAAAGGCTGGTTTGAACCTGTAGAGGTTTTACTAAGTAAAACGAGGAGTGAAGTGGTTTACCACTGCCTTCCTCACTGAGTAGAAAAGTACGCTAATCAGCATGCCGGGCCCTCTGAAAAGCACATATTTTCCACTCTGCAAATGACACCTTCACTTCGTTCACCACAGGGTCTGGCTGTATAATGAAATTCATTACTTTCAGAGAAGATAACTCCGATTAGTGTCTTTTACACCTCTACCTCTTCTGTTCTTAAATGATTCAGTCATTCAACTGGCTCACCATGTGATAAGAAACAGAACTATTTATTTTAGCCCTGCAACGAACAGATTGAGTGTAAATAATTTGACACTCCACCTGTCTGTTATGGGCAGATTGAAAAACATACAAAACAAAAAAGTCGAAATTTTTAGTTAAAACCATCGTGAAATCTCCCCTTAACGTCGGTGTCCGACCAGACTTTATAGCACGGTAAATCGAGTACCTACTGTATTAAATTTTAAATAGAAAGAAATACAACAGAAAGGCAAATTTTAAGTATCCAATCACTAATTAACACCGTTAAAATGTTAGGGAAATTACTTTTAGAATAAATAGAGACTCATTTAGTACATGTTGCTCATTTCAACACGCACGAGCGTGCACTAACACAATGATAAAATAAAAGACAACACAGCAACAATACACACGTTATCGGTTAATTCAATCCCCTCCATTCAAATAATTAAAATAACCTACAATTTACCACCACCGAAACCACAGTGGTTGCAGCCCCTAACGATCAAGGGGTTGGAAAAGGTTATTAACCAACCCACTCCAACCGTTCGAATATCATTAAATGTACACCGCATTCTGAAATTTCAGCAATTGGGAAATTTCGGTCACCGCCCCACACAAAATTACTTGAATTAACGTAAAATAAATGCATTTACTCTTTCCCAAATGCTGACTGTGCACAAAAAAAAACCAGCACGATTTGCAAAACCTATTGTAAGACTGTCAAAAAGTTCACAATAAAAAAAACTTAATTAAAAAAAAAAATATCTTTAATACATATTTTTACTTTCTCTTGCCTATATGATTGTATAAAAAAGGAAAGTATTGTTTTCATGTCGATTTTTCATAATCGAGTTTTCATCGCATCTACACGTTCTCAGACCCCATCAACCCAAAAACCTATTTTTAGCGATTGGTCTGTGTGTGTGTGTGTGTGTGTGTGTGTGTGTGCGCGCGCGCGCGCGCGAACAAACGATCTAAAGAACGTAACATTATACAAAGTTGGAACTTGGAACTTAAGTTATGTACTACTAGAGGACCCGGCACAAACATTTTCATCAAAATCGGTCAACCAGAAATAGTGGTTTATGAGTGTACTTTTTCACTTTTTTCAAAAACGGCTCTTACGATTTTTATAAAATTCGCATCATATATTTCATGTTTTTCTGCTCTACAAGATAGGGTAGGCGCCATGTCTGCTGAAATTCCTGGGACGGCTGTTTTCCCGTAAAAATTGTTTTTTTTAAACTGCTGCTTTAAAATGCATTTAAGCACAAAAAGTATGTAATAACAGTTGTAGAATTTAAAATCCTACAACTTATATTTCAAAAATTTTTTTTGTATAACGCTTAGTTAAGCGGTAATTAGCGATATTCTGTTTTGTTTCACACAAAAACGGGTAAAAATCGTTTTTTTAAGATTTCAGAATTAGCAAAAGTGTATACGATCAAATTGATAAGAAATTGAAAAATCTACAACTTTTATTCAAACCAATTTTCTGTACATAGCCTAGTTTTGCGTAAAAGAGTGATTTTTCGTATTTTTAAGCCAAACTGAGGGTAATTTTCACATTTTGCGTCTTTCACTCATTGACCGATTTTGATGAAAATGTTCGTGTTGGGTCGTCTAGTGGTATGTAACTCTTAATTTCAACTCCGTACAATGTTCCATTCTTCAGCTATTATGTCCACCCTACCACGCACGCACGCACGCACGCACGCACACACACACACACACACACACACACACACACACACACACACACACACACACACACACACACACACACACACACAGACCAATCGCTAAAAACATGATTTTTTGATTCAGCGGGTCTGAAAACGTGAAGATATGGTGCTAAGTCGATTTCGAAATATCGACATGAAAACAATAGGCTACTTTTCTTCCTATATATTCATACCGGCAAGAGAAAGAAAAAAAAATCCAGAAAAAACCACTTTTTTCAAGACGAAAAACGGTAGTAATACGTTTACTGAGAAACACGTGAATTTTTTTTTAAAATTAGGATTCTTAATTGTAACATGACCGTAATGCTGTCTAAGTAAATTACAATGTTTAAGTTATAAGATACAGCCGTGAACACCTAAAGCAAAAAAACAAAAAACAAAAAAATGGAACCGACAGAAATTAACTTTGACAATACGTACGAAAATTGAATTTAGGAACTGCGCAGTTCGCGAAAGGGAAACAAAAATATAAAGCTCACAATATCCAGCCACGAAAAAACAAATGAAAACTGACAGACAAAATTTCATCAACATAGGTATTACAAATTAATATTAGATTTGAATCAAAACCCACTGTTCTCGATAGAAATAAATATTTCTGAAAACCAGGCCAGGAAGACATTTATAAATACTGAGCTAAAACATGTGTGTGTGTGTGTACTCCCGTGTGTGCCTCAATGACAAAAAAAATCGGGTGTGAAACACTCAAACGACTTTCTTTTGCCAATGCAAATAATAAAACAATATAACCTGATATTAGTAATAAACCGTTAGAAATGAACAAAAAACTAACCTCAAAAAACATAACTTTGTTTTAATCGTAAGTGAATGACGCAAAATGAATATCAACCTCGTTTGACTTAAAAATACGGAATATCACTCTTTCACGCTAAACTAGGCTCTGTAGAGAAAAATGATTTAAATAAGAGTAGATCTTTAATTTCCTATAAATTTGATTATGTACACTTCTGTCGTAAAATGCATACTAAGGCCGAACTCTTAAAAAAATAAATCAATTTTTCACACGTTTTCGTGACAAAAAAACAGAGAAGTCGCTAATTACTGCTAAACTAAGCGTTATAGACAGAAATGTTGGAATTTACAGTTGTAGGATTTCTCTACACACTTTTCTCAACAACTTTTATTGTATAAATTTTCGCGCTTAAATGCATATTAAAGCCGCAATCTTAAGAAAACAATATTTTTACGTAAAAACAGCCTCTCCAAGAAATTCAGCAAACATGGCGCCTACCCTATCTAAAAAAAACAAAAAATTCCCTATCTTGTAGAGCATAAAAAATTAAGTAAACTAGGCGATTTTAAAAAAAATCGTAGGACCAGTTTTTGAGAATATCGCAAAAAAGTGAAAAATTATACGAATAAACTACTACTTCCGGTTGACCGATTTTGACGAAAATGTTCGTGTCGGGTCCGCTAGTGGTAAGTAACTTAAGTTAAAGTTTCAAATTCGTACGATGTTCCGTTCTTGAGATATCCTGTTCACACACACACACACACACACACACACACACACACACACACACACACACACACACACACACACACACACACACACACACACACACACACAGACCAATCGCTAAAAACATGGTTCTTGGGTTCAGGGGGTCTGAAAACGTGTAGATCCGGTGAAAACTCGATTTCGAAAAATCGGCATGAAAACAATACTTTCCTTCCAATATATTCATATAGGCAAGAGAAAGTAAAAAATGTCTTGACTTCACACGCTTATTCAATAAACGTAAGTTAATTTCTAGTAATAAGATTAATTTTACAAGTCGTAGTTAAAATAAAATTAAGAACATAATTCAATTTAATTTTGCGAATTTATTCGCAAGGGACATCTAGTAAAATTGGAAGTAAACAACGAATCATTTAACAGTGTTATAAATATAATAATACCACATTGAACACGAAATTAAATTGTTACTTAAAAAACAAATAGTCGGTTCATGAACGAATTCGCAAGAAGGGAATTAATAGAAATATATTGATGTACCGGTCGATTTTAGAAGAGAAAAGAGAAAAACATTTAAACGGGTAAATATAAGAGAAAAGTGTTCCAGAATGAGGAAAATAGGTAAAATGGCTGGAAAAGTGACTGAATTGAGTTCAGTGGCTTTTAAAATTGGATTTTGTACGCCCAGTTACCTCTTCCAGTTACGCCAATTGGGTTTAAAGATAACCTTCACAGAAAACACCACTGATCTCTTGCTAAAACTGCACACTGCTATCGGTTTCCTCATTATGTATATAATCCGGTGTATACCGGCGTTTGAACCCTTGCATCTCTGAAACCGTAAGTCGGTTTTAAACATACTTTACATCAATATTTAGCACATCTTATTATGCGTTAAACTATAATAGTCCTATATTTTTACTTTCTGTTGCCTATACGAATTTATAGGAAGGAAAGTATTGTTTTCATGTCGATTTTCACTGGATGTACACGTTTTCAGACCCCCTGAACCCAAAAAACATGTTTTTAGCGATTTGTCTGTGTGTGTGAACGGAATATCTCAAAAACGGAACATCGTACGAACTTGAAACTTAAGTTGCATACACTACCCGACACGAACATTTTCATCAAAATCGATCGACCGGAAGTAGTAGTTTATCCGTGTAATTTTTCACTTTTTTACGATTTTCTCAAAAACTGGTTCTACACGATTTTTTTAAAAATCGCCTTCGTTACTAAATTTTTTATGCTCTACATGATAGGGGTAGGCGCTATGTTTGCTAAAATTCTTGGAAAGGCCGTTTTCACGTAAAAAAATTGTTTTTCAAGATTGCTGCTTTAATATGCATTTTACCGCGAAAATTTATATAAAAGTTGTAGACAATTTAAAATCCTGCAACTTTTAATTCAAACATTTTTTTGTATTACGCTTCGTTAAACGGTAATTAGCGATTTTCTGTTTTTTTTTCACACGAAAACGTGTAAAAATCGATTTTGTTAAGATTTCGGCCTTAGTATGCATTTTACGACAAAAGTGTGTATAATCCAATTTATAGGAAATTAAAAGATCTAAAACTTTTATTCAGAGGATTTTTCTCTACAGAGCCTAGTTTAGCAAGAAAGAGTGATTTCCCGTATTTTTAGAGAGTATAGTTAATTGAACCCCAACCATTAAAGTACACCGGTAACCACTAGTCTAGTATTCAAATCCTTATAAAAGTAACTCTACCTTTATTAGGATTTGAACCAGGAACCTTTGTTTCCGAAAATCAGCTGTTAAAACAGCCGACTCGCGGCGACTTTACCCCAGACCAACCCAAGAGGTAATATGCGGCCGCATTGGCGTACTTGGTAACGTGCTCGCCTCTCATCATGCGGTCTTGGGTTCGAATCCCATTCAGGCACTGCATATTTTCATACGTTACAAAAAATCATTTTATCCTTCACTACCTGCATTAGCAGTATTTGCAGAACAATCGGACGTTAAACAAAAAAAAAACCTAGGAGGTAAAGAAATGTATTAAAAACATGAAATACTGATTGACCAATGTTGTGGTAGAATTTTTTAATTTTATGATACAGACTTGGAACCTGCCCATAAGGTGGAGTGTCAAATTATTTACTCTCAATCTGTTAGTTGCAGGGCTAAAATAAATAGTTCTGCATACCTTTCAAAAAAGGCTTATCATATAGTCAGCCAAATAATTGACTGAATCATTTAAGAATAGAAGAGGTAGAGGTGTAAAAGACACTTATCAGAGTTATCTCCTCTGAAAGTAATAAATTTTATTATACAGCCAGACCCTGTGGTGTGAAGGTGTCACTTGCAGAGTGGAAAATATGTGCTTTTCAGAGGGCCCGGCATGCTGATAATCATATTTTTTCATTCAGTGAGGAAGGCAAAGGTAAACCACCTCACTCCTCGTTTTACTTACTAAAACCTCTTCAGGTTTAAACCAGCCTTTCGGCTGATGACCTAAACAACAGACTTGGAACGTATGATTCCGGTGAAAACTCGACAAGAAAACAATAATTTTCTTACGTATTTAATCATACACGGTAAAAGAGAAGGTAAAAATATAATCACATATAATTGTTTTGGAAAAATCTAAAAGTAAATAACACAAAAAATAACTACCCATTTCTTCAATGAACTCTCCGTGTCGTGTCGCTTGTTAAAAATTTACAATACGGAAACAAAAACAACAAGAAAATCTTCTAATGATGCGTTTAACAACTAGATTTTGTTACTGTTGAAATAATTTCTTTCGTTCAAAAGAAAAAGCTGACGACGTGAAATGATTGTGACATTTTACTTGAATCTTTCTTTTATTCTACGTTTTCATTATTTCTTTTTTGCATTCAACTATGTAACCCTTAATCCATAGTAAGTCGATCAACCCGCGTTTGTTCAACAAGAAGAAAATAACATGAACATGTTAGTTGAAGAAGATATACTTTCTTTTCATTACAACCAAGTTCATGTAAACAAGTAATGTTTCTTTTCACTGTAAACATAGAAAGGTTTTTTTACGAGGATGATATAGAAATATGTATATATAGTGGCGACTATTTACAACACTATGGGTCGTTTGTCGCAGTCAAAACGCCATTTTTGCCTGTCTTGCCATGACTCCTCCTCTATGTTTCTTCTCTCCATGGCTCTGTCAATACCTTCCATCCATCTCCCTCTCGGTCTTCCTCTTTTTCTATTTCGCTGCGGTCTCCAGTTCCATACCTTCAGTGAGATTCGTACGTTGCTCATTCTTCTCATGTGACCATACCAGTGCAGTTGTTTTCTCTCAATATGGTCTATTATTGAGTCTTCAATGCCCATTATCTCTCTTACTCTTATATTCGTTACCCTATCACGTAACGTCAATCTGCAACATCTTTTCCAGTATCTGTTCTCCACTGTACTGATTCTATTTTTCATGTTTTGCGTAATGGTCCACACTTCTGCCCCATATATGTCACCGTACCTTCCACTATTGCTGAAAATATTCGTTTCTTTATGTCTTTTCTTACGTTGAGACTCCACAGAATTGAGTTCAGTTGACCAGTTAATGCCTTTCCTTTCACAATTTTATTAGCTATGTCTTTTTCGTCCCTTCCATTTTTTGTAAACGTCTAGAAATATGTATTTACTTAAAATAAGCAAACAAGTTCACGTACACGTAAGTTCAATTTCGCTTCGTTTTCCTTCTGCCTGTAATTAATTTTTTGTTTCTTATGAAATAAATTAATACAGGAGCGTCGATTATCCGAACCACCTTTTTTTTGTCATCAGTCTCTCGACTGGTTCGATGCAGTTCTATCTTGCGCAATTCGTTTCATATCAACATACCTGTAACACCCTCCATCATTTGTGATTTGCTTTATAAACTCTAACCTTTGCCTCCCCCTACAATTTACTTTCTCAATATTACCCTCCATTAGGCCTATTGATAGACCATTTACCTGGGTGTCTTAAAATATCCCCACTCCTTCACTATCAGTCTCACTAGTATCTACCTAATCGTTTCCTTTTTTTACCAGGTGTCAAAAAAACAGTTCAAGAATAGCTTCTTCACGTCTTTAATTTCCTTCTTTATTTTTCGAATTGTGGCAAGAGAAACATCACAGTAGTAACGACCGACCGGAAGGCGTACGATCGTTAGGTAGACCACTATGAAGATGGATGTGTTGTTTAGGTCTTCAGCCGAAAGGCTGGTTTGAACCTGTAGAGGTTTTACTAAGTAAAACGAGGAGTGAGGTGGTTTACCATTGCCACAACTCACTGAATGGAAAAGACGCTTATTAGCATGCCGGGCTCTCTGAAAAGGATATATTTTCCACTCTGCAAATGACACCTTCACTTCATTCACCACAGGGTCTGGCTGTTTAATGAAATTCATTACTTTCAAAGAAGATAACTCTGATTAGTGTCTTTTACACCTCTACCTCTTCTGCTCTTAAATGATTCCGTCATTTAATTGGCTGACCATGTGATAAGAAACAGAACTATTTATTTTAGCCCTGCAACGAAAAGATCGAGTGTAAATAATTTGACACTCCACCTGTCTGTTATGGGCAGAAGAAGATGGATAGAAGCTGGAAAATGCAATATGCTTAATGTGTAAACGTAGAAGAAGAAAAAGACTAATCAACCGTAAAGGTGTGAATTAGTGAGCTAATAAACTAAGGAAAAGTAGAATGCATGCGCGTATAAAAGATACGCAAAAATCTAACAAAGATTTACTCAATAGTATACTTAACTCACCTGATTTTTTCCTTTGAGCACAAGCACATTTGTGACACGACCGAAGGGTATGCCCAAATGGATGATTTCGGCTTCTGTGACTTCATTAGGAATGTTCCTTATATGAATAACCTTGGACGGTTTCACCATATTGTTAGTCTTGTCGAGTTTTGCCTGGAAAAAAAAACAACCATATAATAAAAACTGTATAATCTATACATCTGTAAATTCAACAGAATAATTGGTTTACGTTTTGTGACAAGTTTTATAATATGAAATGTTACCATGTTACGTGACCAGCATTGCTACCTGGGAATGGTGGAGTGGTGGTGTACCACATAAGATAATCAGTTCTTATTGTTCCTTCTTGCATTACTTTCTCTTGCCTATATGAATAAATAGGATGGAAATTATTGTTTTATGTCGATTTTTCCAAATCGAGTTTTCACCGGATCTACACGTTTTCAGAACCCACAAAAAGATGTTTTCCTGAACCCAAAAAAGATGTTCTCAGCGATTGGTCCGTGTGTGTGTGTGTGTGATGTGCGCGCGCGCGGAAACAGAATATACATGTAAATTATTAGAAAGAAAAATCTTAAGTTTTTCCGACGCCTGAATGGAATAGATGACGAAACAAATTTTTTTTGATGACACGAAGCAATACCTTAAGTTTCAGAAAAATGGTTTAAAGAAATCAAAAAGGACATTGAGAATACCGGAATAAAGCGAATAAAATAAAGACAACTACGTACGGACTTCAGGGGCTTCCATAAAATGCAAAAACAAACACCCGGTGGACAGAATACAGGAGAAAGTCACCTAACGTAGTCTTAAATTGGCTCTACACGAAAACAAATTATACAAAGAAACTTTCAAGCGACCAGAATAAAACAAATGGTATAAAATAGTTTTCGTGTCTGTAAGAAAAAATTCAGTATAAAAATAATTAAATACATTCCTAATAGAATTACTACTGAAAAACCAGTTCATGATAAAAAGTAACAGAATAAAAAAAAATAACGAACAAAACTTTTTTAACGATCAGTTGTGCTTACAAAGAAAATGATAAAAATAAAAACAAACTAAAGTATGGAGGAAATACATTTGAAGTTACCTTACAGTTTCGTTTATACTTAACATTAAAAGTTGTGAAACAAGTAAAAAAAAATAACGTTAACATGTTACAAAGATGATGTTAAAAGGGGAAAAGATCGATAGTAGGAAAAATGAAAGAAAAGAGGAACGAGTGTATATATATATATATATATATCTAGAGAATAAATACAGAAGAATCTAGAAAGCAACAGTGTATTTCATCACGAAAAGAAAACTCCGTAACTGTATTTTCCAGGGCATAGAAAAGATGCGAAGATCTGATGGGATACAGTACATAAAAAGTAAAAAAAAAAAACAACCCAACACAAAACTGGGTAAACTTCCTTTACAGTAAGGGTTGAAAGGTTGCGTAAAAGAAGAATAAAAAGGGATAAAATAATTCTTAAAGGGATTTCCAAACCTTGAGTTCTTCAAGATTTCTTAACTGTATTATTTATCACAAGTTCATACGAGTAGTTAACTGTTAAAAAAAATATAATCTGGTGTAAAACACTCACACGACCTTCACTAGCCAAAGCAAATAATATAACCTAACATTACTAAATAAAACATTAAAAAATACACAAAAAAACTAACTTCAATAAACATAACCTAATTTTAATCATGAGTGAAAGACGCAAAATAAAAATCAACCTCAGTTTGTCTTAATAATACAGAAATCGCTCTTTCACGCTAAACCAGGCGCTAGAGAAAAATACTCTAAATAAAAGTTGTAGATCTTTTAATTACCGATAAATTTTATTATAAACACTTTTGTCGTAAAATGCATGCTAACAAGTTTACAAGTTTTTGTGAGAAAAAAACAGAAAATCGCTAATTACCGCTAAACTAAGCGCTATACAAATAAATATTTGAAATAAAAGTGGTAGGATTTTAAATTATCTACAACTTTTATTACGTCCATTTTTGCGCTTAAATACATACTAAAGCCGCAATCTTAAAACAACAAGTTTTTTACGAGAAAACAGCCTCCCCAAGAATTTCAGCAGACATGGCGCCTACCCTATCTTGAGGAGCATAAAAAATGTAGTGAATGAAGCGACTATAAAAAAAACTACTTCCGGTTGACCCATTTTGATGAAAATGTTCGTGTCGGGTCCGGTAGTGTCTAACTTAAGTTTTAAATTTCAAGTTCGTACGATGTTCCATTCTTGAGATATTCTGCACACAGACAAATCGCTAAATAATGTTTTTTTGGGTTCAGGGGGTCTGAAAACGTGTAGATCCGGTGAAAACTCAATTTCTTAATATCAACATGAAAACAATTCTGTCCTTCCTATAAATATTCATATAGGCAAGAGAAAGTAATAAATTAAATAGAAATTTCAAAAAGTTTGGATATTTTTTTTAATAAAAACCATGTCCATGATAAGTTTAAAGTATGTTTGTTAATTATTTACCATACCAAGATCCCGAGCTTAGTTGTTACAATATAGTATTACACAAGATTAAATAAGAAGAACGATATTACTGTGAAAGAAATCAAAAGAAAATTTAGTTGAAATAGTAACGTAAAATGTTTTTACAGAAAATGGTCAGCGAGCAAATGTACCTATATCTAATAATAAATTAATAATTTAGAGTAGCAATATGAAATTCAGAGAGATGCATTCACTTGAATCAGCAACCATGTCGGAAGGTCGGTCAGGATGTCCGAAGGTCCATACTGATATATATATATTTGTTGTCCCTCTTGACGTCACTGTAATGAATAATCCAAAATGAGGACGAACGAACGAAACTGTAAAGTAAAGTTAAATCATCTAAAGTCAGTAGCAACTACATTTGCATACCTTTTAAAATTATTTATTTAAATGTCACTGCCAGACAGTATATACACTGTAAACTCACTCCGGCGTATATTCGTAAAAGCAGTGTAGTTTATTCAACTCGCAAGATACAAGTGCCGCTGTATATTATTTAATAAGATTCACATAGTCCAGAAAGAATAATACACGGGGCAACTAAATACATAAATATCTATGCTACTCAAAATCTATTATAAATTCTCTTTTTCTAAAGAATTTTGAGAAAAATACGTATTACGTTGTCCAACCGTCCCGTGATAAATTTCAGCACTATGTGTAGACAACATGAATTTAAAAATAACCACATTGAAGTACTCCCTACGAAAGAAGTCCGCTGTGAACTCAAATTGCCCAAAAATAACTTTTTTTTTAATCCTTTATTTGAAATTTTTAACACTACACAAATATATGACTACTAGAAAATGTGTTGTACGTACGTAACCAAGTAACATGAAAAGAAACAAAGACAAAGATTGATACCCATTGGTATTTCTCTGGGTGTATAAGTAGGTATTAAATATGATAATTAGTTCGCTTAATTGTTATTATTTTTATTATTATTTTAGTTAAACTCAGAGAAGATCTCTATTCCATCATCTTTTTAGGCGCCCGGCTGGATTCCCAGGAAGGTGAAAGCGATGAAGTTCTTGAATTAGAGGATTCGAATTTATTAGTAATTTCGAAAAGAATTTTTTGTAATAGGACTGTACTACTCTTCAACTGTAGGAATCCCGAAATCGGAGTTTTAAGTGTTGTTACCAACGTAGTACGGAGAGCTCTAGATATAAAACGGAGAAATTTTGATTAAAACGTCTGTAGATGATTAAGATTAGGGTCTACTAAATTTTGCTGAGCCAAATAATTGGACTCCGTAAGTCCAAACGGGTTTAAATAATGATTTGTACAACAGTAATTTTGAAAGAAATGTCAAAAAAGAGGTTCTACAAAGAAATCGGTATAATTGTCGTAATTTTGTACTTTACGTCTCTTTTTTATATGCAAAAAACAAATTTAATAAATTCCAACTTTCTCTTGCCTATATGAATACATAAGAAGAAAGAAATTGTTTTCATGTCGATTTTTCGAAATTAAAATTTTCACCGGATCTACACGTTTTCAGACCCCCTGAATCCAATACATATATTTTTAACGATTGTTTTGTGACTGTGTAACGATGAACAAAATATTTTAAGAACGGAACATCGTACGAACTTAAAACTTAAGATAGGTACTGTTCAGAACTCATTTTAATTTAAAGCAGATAGACTGCGGACAATTACATAGTATTAGTTCATCAATAGATAAGGCCTCCCTCATTCCTTTACCTGTCACAGTCCGAGTCAAACAACCGAGCAGTGAGGGTCGTACTGTCGCGCCGTGCGCTAATTCGTCAAACCTGCGGACGTTCCGCCATCAAAGAATTACGTTACTTTCACCCCAGATGCATCTGCGGGCTGCTGCAAGGGTTCAAGGTGACGGTAAGAAGGAAAACGAGGTAAATGTGTTTTAATTCTAATATTATGTATCCATATTTTCCCCTCCACCACCTTGGCCTATGTTTTTTAGAGTTTTGTTTTAGTGCTATTTAAAGCTACCAGAGTTTTCGAACAGGTACTACTACCGAACCCGACACGAACATTTTCAACAAAATCGGTCAACCGGAAGAAGTAGTTTACTCGTGACATTTCTTATTTTTTTTGCAATTTTCTTAAAAACGGCTCCGACAATTTTTTAAAATCGACTAATTTACTAAATTTTTATGCTCTACCAGATAAAGTAGGTGCCATGTCCGCTAAAATTCTTGGAAAGGCCGTTTTCTCGTAAAAAATTGTTTCTTTTAAGATTGCGGCTTTAATGTGCATTTTAGCTAAAAACTGTAGCTATGTAATAATAACAGTTGAAGAAAATTTAAAATGCAACTTTTATAACAAAACGTTTTTGTACAACGCATAAGTTACGCGGGAAATTAGTGACTGTTTTTTTATCATGAAAATCTGTAAAAAAATCGATTTTCTTTAAAAGACTTCAGCGTAATTATACATTTTACGACAAAAGTGCATAAATCAAATTAATATGAAATTACAATATCTACAATTTTTATTTAAAGCTCTTTTCTTTACAGAGCTTAGTTGAGCGTGGTAGGAATGATTTTCCGCATTTTAATGCCAAACTGAAATTTATTTTCATTTTGCACCATTCACTCATGATTAAAATAAGGTCACGTTTCTTGAGGTTAGTTTTTCTGTTTATTTCTAATGTTAGGTTATATTATGAATTATGGCAAAAGAGAGTTGAGCGTTTCACACAAGATTTTTTGAAATTTACATCACAATTTTACTTCAGCTTTATTTGAAATTTTTAAATGCAAGAATGTTTCCTAATCTTCACGTCAGTCAAAACAGCAAATCCCTAATGGCCGCCATATTAAAACAGAAAATAAGATCTTACATTTTAAATTTTTACATTGCAGAAAAAACTATGATACGTTTGTGCGTGATGCTATGATACTATGATACTTTTTATGCGTGAATTGCTGTATTTCCGACAAATTTTTAGAAAAAAAAAATTAAGTTAAACCAATGAACAACAGTGAAAGGAAACAACAGGCTTTAATTTACCGTAGCGTTAAAAATTTTCCATTCGGTCGTTGTTAAAATGTACCTCTTCAACAAATACAACTTTTGTTTCGTGGCAAACAATATACCTATTCAGGCGTAACGTATGCAACTAACATGACAGTAGTGTTACACATATTGCAAAAACAAAATATTGAAGGTTACTTTTAATAACTAATGACTAAAAACAGTACAATGTTTTAATTATTATTTTCAATGATATTCAATTTTTTTGAGTCAAACAGCTGATTTTGGCGACAAATTTATCTCTAGACCAACCCGGTGAGCTAATGTTTTTTTGAAGTTATTTTATTTGTTTACTTCTAATGTTAGGTTATATTGTTCATTAATTGTAGCTATTAACAAGAGATAGTTTTATGGGTGTTTTACACCAGATGTTTTTAGTTCAGGTGGTCTGAAAACGTGTAATTGGAGTGTTAACTGAAATTCGAAAAAAAACATGAAAACAATACATTCCTTCCCTATTTATTGATACAGCCAAAGAGAATAAACATGAACAGAATTTTATTTAGAGAGAGATTAGGGCACGCAAAACTGGTATGGATTGAATTACAATTAAGAGAAACAATTTGATTAAGAGATGAAGAAACTGAGAGAAAACAGGTTTGGAAAGAGCTGGTCACAGATTTAGTGAAATACGCCTGAAGGAAGGAATGTTTTAACTTGAACCAAACTGACCAAACAGAGACGAAGAGTAAGTGACGGTCTCCTAATTGCCGACCTTAACGGAAAACCGGCAAACAACTGAAAGGGGCAATAATGAACAATCTGTTTTGTACCCCCCCCCCCAGACACACTAACTAACTTTACTAACAACCGACCAACCTTACCTTAAACACTACTACAACGGAAACATTATCAGTAAATTACTAAACCTGCAGATTTATTATTACTAAATTTATAATAATTAGCATTGTCATTTACAATAAAATCGGGTGCGTAATACACACACACACACGACTTTATCTTGTCAATGCAAATAATCACCAATATAACCTAACAATAGAAAAAACCAAACAAACAAACAAACCTCAAAAAACAACCTAATTTTAATCATGAGTGAAAGACGCAAAATAAAAATAAAACAATCATGCGGTCCGGAAAATCATCATGCGGTCCTGGGTTCGAATCCCACTCAGGCACGGCATAATTTCATACGTTACAAAAAATCATTTCATCCCCCATTGTACAATAGTTACACCCCAACGTCGTCGCTAATGACCGTTGTAGTTGATGCGACGTTAAATACATAAATAAAACACATTCCGACTTAAAAATACGAAAAATCACTCTTTCACGCTAAACTAGGCTCTGTAGAGAAAAGTGCTCTCAATAAAAGTTGTAGATCGTTTAATTTCCTACAAATTTGATTATATACATTTTTGCCGTAAAATGGATGCTAAGGCTGAAATCTTAAAACAAACGATTTTTTACACGTTTTCGTGAAAAAAATACAGGAAATCACTAATTACCGCTAAACTAAGCGATACACAAAAAATGTTTCAAATAAAGTTGTAAGAATTTAAATTCTCTACAACTTTTATTCTAAACATTGTTGCGACAACCAACCACCCACCCCAAACACTACTACAACAACGGCAACATTACTAGTAAATTACTAAATCTGCAGATTTATTATTACTAAAATTTATAATAATTGGTATTGTTATTTAAAATAAAATCGGATGCGAAACACTCACACGACTTTCTCTTGTCAATGCAAATAATCACCAATATAACATAACATTACTAATAAAACATTAGAAAAACAAAACTAACTAACCTCAAAAAAAACCTAATTTTAATCATGAGTGAAAGACGCAAAATGAAAATAAGGCAGTTTGGCTTAAAAAATACGGTAAATCACTATTTCACGCTAATCTACGTTCTTTAGAGAAAAATGCTCTCAATAAAAGTTGTAGATCTTTCAATTTCCTATAAATTTGATTATATACACGAAAGTCGTAAAATGCATACAAAGGCTGAATCGTAATAAATCAATTTTTTACAGATTTTCATGGAAAAATAAAATAAAATCCCTAATTTAGCGGTAATTAGTGACTTACTGTATTTTTAAGGCAAACTGAGATTGATTTTCATTTTCCGTCTTTCACTCATGATAAAAATATGGTTACGTTTTTTGAGGTTAGTTTTTTGTTTATTTCTTATGTTTTATTACTAATGTTAGGTTTATTGTTAATTATTTGCATTGGCAAGAGAAAGTTTTGTGAGTATTTCACACCAAATTTGTTTTATATAATTACGTGACAAAGGCAACTGGTTATTTTATACTATACTGAATTGATAAAAGGTAAGGAAAAATCGACCATTCGGTTAATGGGATTTTAAGAGAGATAGAAGTTTGTTTAAAATAGTAGGGGAAAATATAAAACTGAAGTTAGTGTATGACGTGAATAAAAGTACATTTTCTGAACGGGGAGAATGAAATTGAAGCGAAGCTACATGATGCAGTACTAAAGGTTGTCGAAAGATGGTATACGACGCGTAACTGTAAATAGAATGGGAGAAAATTAAGGGATGAAAGCACGCACGATTCACGCAACCTTAACTAATGGTAGGTGGTATGTATGGATGAAACTTTAAATCGGAGATGGAAGGGATGGGGGTTGGTTTTTGTGGCGTACATACGGAGAACGGAAGGTGGAGACGTTTCAAAATGAAAAGCCATCAACGGAGTAGGTGATGTCCCGAACGCAGACATTACAAAGATACCTCTATACACGTACGTAGTAAACCAACCTATTACCACCATACACACACACAACAGTTAACCGAGACAAGACGGTGAAACGTTCAACACCAATGTAGAGCCTATAAATAACACACATCATATACCAACCCCTCTACGAATTCATGTCACTCGAGAACACAGATTTGCGATCAACCGAGTATCCAAAAACCGAACTCTCTCATTCCTCTTCTTCCTGTCATGGATAATCCGACCTGTTCCGACTTCTCCGCGCATTCTTTTTCATGGCCTACCTACATCTCTTCGTCAATCAGGTATATAGCTTAACGTCTGTTTCGCCCATCTATCTTTACCATTCGTATTAAATGTTCCACCCAATTTTCTTTGGCAACTGTTTGTACGAGAGACAAGACGTTTAAATAAGTTTAAATAGTTTTTTCCTACCGCAACAAATTTCATGCGTTTAGAAGTGTGTAAACTCGATAATTGTTTGACCGAAAAATTTGAAATTTTAACACTACAATTAAATTCTTACTGCGTGTACGAAATTTCAAATTCATACGTTATTTTAATTTTGATTTATTAACAATATTCTGAACCCTTGCTTTGTTCGGCACAGGAAAACTATAGTTTTATTTAGCGTAAAAAAACTTCGTACAAATACGTTAACAACATGAAATATTGATTGGCCAATGTTGTGGTAGAATTTTTAAAAATAGACTTTGTAATACGGGGAGTGGGCGCTACTATTCATGTTGCCAGTTTGTGTACGTGACATTCTGTAGGATAGTCTACCTGAATTGACAGACTGTATTGTCGTATCAGGTAGACAGTCAGATTCTGAATCACCCTACGCAATTTTTTTAGGATCCCACAGTATCTTGTAGAGTTGATGGTCACCTCTTGAGGCATATATTCAATTAAAATTATGCCTTGACCGTCCCAAAACAAGAATGCCATGATTTTCTTGCCTGAAATTGTGGTTTTCAACTATTTGGCGGAGGGTGAAGAGGTGTGACGCTACTGTTGAGACTCCTTTAGTTTCCGGGTTGTAGTGTGCAACCCAAGTTTCATCTCCGGTAACGATGGAGCTAAGAAATTCATCTCTCCATGGAGTTTTCAAAGCTTCAAAAAATCTGTTGCCCGGCCTCCACAAGATTCACCTTTTTTTGGTCTGTCAGTTGTTTTGGGACCCACCTCGCGGATAGTTTCCGATATCCGAGGGTTTCGGTAATGGTTTCGTGTAGTAGAAATCTGAGGATTTGCGGAAACATCGCAGAAAGTAGCTCGTAGCCCCTTGATGATGTCGACAACATCATTTTTTATCAGTTATCAGTTTCAAAACAAATTTTTAAAAAATCCAAAAAAAAGTGTATTTTATTCCGTAACATGGGTAATTACTCTAAATATCTTGTCATTAATTGATATTTTAAAATTTCAGGTCGATAATTTGTAATATAACCAATAATTAACAATTAAGTGTACAATAATGAGCTGTTTACGGTAGAGCAGAATATAAACGCATTAAAATCCATTATTTATGGTAATACAATATTTAAACGCATACAGTTCAATAAGTGGTACAACGGAATATGGAGTACCCGAATACGTATGGAATCCATTGATTCGTGTCAAATATTCAACAACGGAGAATATACGGTGAATACGGGCCGACGAATGCACCGACTGTGAATTTCAAACCCACCCGCGCGTGTACACAGCCGTCTAAATATTTCATCCCCTAAACAATTCCATCACCATTCGACCCCTAACTAAACTGTACACACCAAACCAGAGTACAGTGAAACGTACTCAGTAACCTTAGGTCCCACGGTGGCATTCCTTCCCCAGTGATGACAAAAGCATAACAAAAAATAATCCGGCGTGAAAAATCACAGAACTTTCTCTTGCCAATGTAAATAATAAAACATGTAACATTAGTAAACAATGTAAAATGAAAATCAACCTTTTTTCGACTTCAAAATACAGGAGTTCACTAATTTACTTTAATCTTACCTCTGTTGAAGAAAAATAATTTAAATTATAGGTTTATGTCCTACTAAACTAAATACACCTTTGTCGTAAACTGCATAGTAAGGGTCAAAGCAAATAAAATAAATACAATTTGCATTTGTCAATGCAAATAATGATCAATATAATATATTTTTAATCATGACTGAGTGATGTAAAATGAAATCCATCCTTAATTTGGCTTAATAATACGGAAAATCACTCTCACGCTAAACTAGGCTCTGCAGAAAAAAATGCTTAAAATAAAAATTGTAGATCTTTCCTATACATTGTAGATTTCCTATACATTTGATTATATGCATTTTTGTCGTAAAATGAATACTACAGCCAAAATCTAAAAAAAAATTGATTTTTTACAGATTTTCATGAAATAAAAAGATAAATCAGTAATATTGCTAAACTAGACCCGTTATACAAAAAAAATTTGGAATCGAAATTGTCGATTTTTAAATTGTCTACAATTATTACTATATAGTAGTAAACTTTTGCGCTAAAATGCATATTAAAAGCCGCAATCTCAAAAAAAAAACTTTTTTTTTGCGAAAAAAACAGCCTTCCTAAGCATTTCAGCAGACATGGCGCCTACCCTATCCTGCAGAGCATGAAAAATGTAGTAAATGAGGCGATTTTTAAACAAAATCGTAGAAGCCGTTTTTGCGAAATCGCAAAAAAGTGAAAAATGACACGAATAAACTACTACTTCCGGTTCACAAATTTTGAATAAGATTTAAGTGTCGGGTTCTCTAGTGGTATCTAAGTTAAATTTTAAGTTCGTACGATGTTTACATTTATGTTTACACAAAAGTGAATTTCGAAAATCGAAATTATACTTTCTTTCTATAGGCTATATTCATGTAGGCAAGAGAAAGAAAATATGTAATTTTTTTTACTAATTTTTATAAGCTCAATACATAAAATAACTGATTGGCACAAAACTAAATATTCTACGTAAATTTGTTTAGAATAAAAGTTCTACATTTTTTGATTGTTCTAATGCTTAAATTATATTTAAGTTACATTTTACAACAGAGATATTTTGTTCACACACAGACTAATCGCTCGCTACAAACATTTATTTTGGGTTCAAGTGGCATGAAAACTTGTACATTAACACGTATAACATGATAACAATACTTTTCTTCCCTATATACGCAAATAAGGCAAGAGAAAGTAAAAAAAGTTATTCACGATAGATTGAAATTAAGAATTAAAAGTAAATAAACCAATAAAAATTCCTAAATATTAAAAAAATTTAAAAAACATAATCTCTTAATAAGTTCTAATATGTACAAAAAAGTTTAACATATATATTTATATCTAACAAAACGGCTATAAAAAAAATTGGGCACGTGTTTCCAACGTTCACACATACACACATACAAACCGTATCAAGTTTACAAACACACATACAAAACGGCATCGTTAACTAAACTAATTCCAGCAAATAACAACAAACTTTGCTTGCTGTTAGCTAATACAGCTAAAGAAGGCTTAGTAATAAAGCGTGCAGAGCCCAACAGAAGCTTGTTGGGTCGAATCTGATCCGTTGGGGATTTCATAGTCTCTTTTTGGCACACATCCATCCCAATTCCCAACCGCCCTACAGACGTTCATTTATTCCTTCTTCTGTAATTCAAAACAAATACCCGCAAATTCAAGCGTACTTTAAATAATCTTCTTTCACCGATTCATAACTGGTTTAGCTTATTTATTCATTAAGTTAACCTTTTATTTTATTCAATACTACAAAAATACAAAAATCTTATGTGAAACATTCACACGACTTTCTCACGCCAATGAAAATAATGAACATTATAAACTAATGTTAGTAAAAATTAAAGTAATAAAACATTAGAAATAAACAAAAAATAAACTAACCTCATAAAACATAACCTTAATTTTTTAATTATGAGTAAAAGATGCAAAATGATAATCGACCTCAGTTCGGCTTAAAAATACCGAAAATCACTCTTTCACGCTAAACTAGGCTCGGTAAAGAAAAGTGCTTTAACTAAAAGTTGTATATCTTTTAATTTTCTATAAACTTTTTCGAAATCGAGAATTTTACCGGATAAACACATTTTCAGACCTCCGAACAAAAAAAACATGGTTATAGCGATTGGTCTGTGTGTGTGTATGTATGTATGCGCACGCACGCGTGTGTGAGAGAGAGAGAGAGAACAAAGTATCTTAAGAACGGAACATCGTTGAAACTTGACACTAACATAAGTTAAGATACCACTAGAGGATCCGAAACGAACATTTTTATCAAAATCGGTCAACCCAAATTAGTAGTTTATTCGTGTCATGTTTCACTTTTTTGCAATTTTCTCAAAAACGACTTTCATTTTTTTTAATAGTCTACATTTTTTATGCTCTGCAAGATAGAGTAGGCGCCATGCCTGCTAAAATTCTTGGGAAGCCTGTATTCTCGCAGAAAAAAAAGTTTTTTTTAAGATTGCGGCCTTAATAAGCATTTTGCGCGAAAATGCATACAATCAAAATTGAAGACAATTTAAAATCCAACAACCTTTAGGCCTATTTCAAACATTTCTTTGTAGTACTTAGTTTAGCGGTAATAAGTGATTTTCTGGGGTTTTTCCAAGAAAATTTGTAAAAAAAATATTTTTAAGATTTCAGCCTTAGTATGCGTTTTACGACAAAAGTGTATGTAATCAAATTTATAGGAAATTAAACGATCCGCAACTTTTATTTAAGCATTTTTCTCGACAGAGCCTAGTTTAGCGTTAAAGATTGATTTTCCGTATTTTTAAGCAACACTGAGGTTGATTTTCATTTTGCGTCATTCACTCACGATTAAAACAAGGTTATATATTTTGAGTTTAGTATTTTTTTCATTTCTAACGGTTTATTACTAATGTTAGGTTATATTGTTTTACTATTTGCATTGGCAAAAGAAAGTCGTTTGAGTGTTTCACACCCGATTTTTTAAATTCAGTTTCACAGTAAAAATTCGAAAGTGTTTTTTTAATTAATACTTCATCAGTATTTTCTTTTGCATTGGCAAAGGAAAGCGTTTGAGTGTTTCACACCCGATTTCTTTAAATTCAGTTACACCGTAAAAATTCGAAAGTGTTTTTTTAATTAATACTTTATCAGTATTTTACAGATTAAATTTAAAAAAAACTGACGTTCAAAACGGACACAGAAATGTTACACTTTCAAATAACACAGACGAGGGGTAATAAAAACAAAGAAAATTTTTATAACACAATAATAAATTAAAAATTTAAATAAAAATGCTTCATTAATATTCCGAAAACGTTTTGCATGAAAGCCTAAAGTGTCAAAAATGACATGAAGAGGAGAATCGGTTGGTTTCTTGTAATAGAATCTTTCGTCTCACTTCATGCCTTTTGTTTATAAATCCACAAATGTGGTGAAGGGATACCAGTTCGGACATCGTATCACAATAGCATATCCGGCACCCAATACCTTTAACACAATAGCTTAAAGGCACAACTGAGGTATGAATTAACAGACATGTTCAGTTTAAGTCAGTTTTAACCCAGTATAAATCATACCCCTTAACATTTCTATTGTCTGTACATTAATCAAGTTCCGATTGTTTAGAAATCTTACGTTTCATACTAACACCCAATACATTCATATTAAAACGAACAAAAATACTAAATAACGCGAATATTATTTTTAAACTTTCTTCTTTCACTTCAAGACGATTCGAAAAATTGCTTTCAAAAAATTGCTATCTTGAAACAGATCTACATCCGATTTCAACATTACATTGCATCATTACCGCAGCCAAAACTTATAAAACCAGAAAAAGGTAATAAAAAATTCTGGTGTAAAACACTCAACTTTCTCTTGAAAATGCAAATAATAAACAACATAATTTAACATTAGAAAAAAAAACAAAAAACTAACCTCAGTTTGGCTTAAACATACGGAAAATACCTCTTTCACGCTAAACTAGGCTCTGAGGAGAAAACTGCTCTAAATAACAGTTGTAGATCTTTAAATTTTCTATAACTTAGATACCACACACTTTTGCCACAAAATACATACATATTACGCCTGATAACTCAAAAAAATCGATTTATTTACACGTTTTCGTGGGAAAAGGGAAACAGAAAATCGCTAATTATCGCTAAACTAAGGGTTAAACAAAAAAATATTTGAAATAAAAGTTGTAACATTTAAAATTCACTACAACTTTCACATAACATACATTTTTGCGCTAATATGCGTATTAAAGCCGCAATCTTTAAAAAAAATGTTTTACGCGGAAATAGCCTCCCCAAGAATTTCAGCAGACATGGCGCCTACCCATCTTGTACAGCACAAAAATGGTAGTAAATGAGGCGCTTTTAAAAAAATCGCAGAGCCGTTTTTAAGAAAAATTGCAAAAAAAAGTGTGAAAAAGCATGAATTAAATATTACTTGAGGTTGACCGATTTTGATGAAAATGTTCGTGTCGGGTCCGGTAATAGTATCTAACTTAATTTGGAGTTTAAAGTTCGTACGATAATCCGTTCTTGAGATATACTGTTCACACACACAGACACACACACACACACCAATCGTTAAAAATCAATTTTTTGGGTTCAGGATGTCTAAAAACGTGTAGATCCGGTGAAAACTCATTTCTAAAAATCAACATAAAAACAATACATTCCTTCCAATATATTGATATAGGCAAGAGAAAGTAAAAAATGACCAAGTAATTATTGCTTAAGTTTCCGTTATAAATTTATTGTAATTAATTAGTTATTGTTTTATAAGTAATTTAATTATAATTAATTTGTAGATTTAAGTAGTATAATTAAAATTGTGATACATAGTGCTTAATAAATAATTGTTCGTTATTTTAAATGATAGTTTGTTTATTATTTAATATACCCAGATCCCGAAACGGACCTTACAGTTAAGTGTCACAATATAATATGTCAATGCTAAACGTATTTCCTCGAATACCATATCAAACCGCAAAACGCACATAAGTCAAGTCTATAAATTATAAAATTTAATAACTCAATTCAAAAGATGTAAACCATGCTTTAAAATTAATGAAACATTAATCCAGAAACAGACAACACATTTCTTTGAAAATCGAAAGAATTCAAACAGTATCCAGAAATCAGACGAACGCATATACGAGGTGTAGCTATTAAATAACGAGACTGACGTAAAAATTTCATTTTAATTTTATACAGGCCTGCGGGCCAGCCCAGTCAGTCAGCTGGTAGAAAGTCGCTATTATTTGTTAAGTAACACCGGTTGGGCAAGCGACTTTGTTTGGTGACCAGCTGACAGCCATCCATGAACAAACTCTACTGGGAGTCCCTGTTCAAACTCATGCCTAATTCACTTCAAAAAATAGAGCTATCAAATTGGGTAGTTGTCAATAATGTACAGTTCCCGATAACAAAAATAAAAGCTAAAAAAAAAATTTTATACATAATGACTTATTATCACCTTCAATATACACTCCTTCTCCATCCCTACAACGCCCCATGCGAATTTTCCATTGTTGGAAACAGTGCTGCAAGTCATCTTCTGTCAGCTCCTTTAGGACACGTGCCGCTTTCTCTTTTACAGCGTCCACAGACTCAAATCTTGTCCCTTTTAGAGCAATTTCACCTTAGGGAACAGGTAGAAGATAATAATATGTGATGAAACGTGGTTTTATACTTATGATACGGAACCGAAGCGCCAATCCATGCACTGAAAGAGCCGAACTTCACCGAGAGCCAAAAAAGTTTGAATGAGCAAGTCAAAATTTAAAGCAATGATGATTGTTTTTCTTGATATGAATGGGATTGTGTACCTTCACTGGGTTACGGAAAGTCAAACAATTAAGCGATATTACTACCTTAATGTTCTTTCTAAACTATGTCAAAGAGTAAGGAAAAAACGCCCAGAAATGTGGAAGGACAAATCGTGGGTTCTCCACCAAGACAATGCGCCAGCTCATTCCGTGTTATCTGTCAAAACGCTCCTAGCCAAGTACAGCATCTCAGTGTTAGAACATCCACCTTATTCATCACAACTTGCACCATGTGACTTTTACCTGTTCCCTAAGGTAAAATCTGCATTAAAAGGGACAAGATTTGAGCCTATGGAAGCTGTAAAAGAGATAGCGGCACGTGTCCTGAAGGAGTTGACAGAAGATGAATTCCAGCACTGTTTCCAACAATGGAAATTCGCATGGAGCGTTGTAGGGATACAGAAGGAGTGTATATTGAAGGTGACAATAAGTGATTATGTATAAAATAAAAATAAAATTTTTTACAACGTCAATTTCATTATTTAATAGCCATTTCCTGTAAACCATATCTAACCGCAAATAGACTTAATTAAAATCTATTAATCATAAAATTTAATAACTCAGTTCAAAAGATGTAAACCATGCTTTAAAAATAATGAAACATTAATCACAGAAACAGACAACATTTTTCTTTGAAAATCGTAAGAATTCAAACAGCATCCAGATATCAGACGAATGCATATACATTACAAATTTCTTGGTTAACAGTATAACTTACTTGCTTGGATAAGTAAATGTATGATGGGACGCCGCGCCGATTTGTGTCGGCCACACATCACACAACCGGGACGAAAATAGACACGAGGCAAGGGCAAAATGAAATAAAAAAAAGTTAACTAACCGAGCAACGCGAACAAGCGGCCGTGTTTATATCATACAGAAAAATTCAAATAACTAACGCTATACAAGAGATAGATACTGTACACACGCGGGCGGGCGCACGTAATTTAAATAAGTTATTTAAAGTGTTTTAACATCTTTAACAAATTAAATAAATACAGGGAGGGACGCCAATTCAACATTGTTACCAGTAAATTCCTACTAATCTACTCTCCCGCTCACAAGATTCAACTATCGTTAAGAACTTTAAGAAAATACGTTCATTATTTATTATACCCAGATCACGAATGAACTTTACTTACGTGTTAACAGAAAAAGAAATCTGGTGTGAAACACTCACACAACTTTTTCTTGCCAATGGATATAATGAACAATATAACCGACCATTAAAAAATATAACCTAATTTCATTTATGACTGAATGATGCAAAATGAAAACCAACCTTAGTTTGGGTTACGGCTAATAACACGGAAAAGCAGTCTGACGCTGAACAGGAAAGAAGTTGTAGATCTTTTAATTTCCTATAAATTTGGTTACCTATATACACTTATGTCGTAAAATCCATACTAAGGCTGAAATCTTTACAAAAATCGATTTTTTTGATTTTTTTTACACTATTTCGTGAAAAACGACAGAAAATCGCAAAATTATCGCTAACCTAAGCGTTAAACATAAAAATGTTTCAAAAAAGTTGTAGGATTTTAAATTTAAACTTTTATTATATATATTTCTGCGTTCAAAAATGCATACCAAAGCCGCAATCTTAAAAAACAATTTTTTACGAAAAAAACCTCCCAAAGAATATAAGCAGACATGGCACCTACCCTATCTTGTAAAGCATAAAAAATTTAGTAAATAAGGCGATTTTTAAAAAAAAATCTTAGCCGTTTTTGAGAAAATTGCAAAAAGTGATAAATGACACGAATAAACTACTATTTCGGTTGACCAATTTTGATGAAAATGTTCGTGTCGGGACCTCTTAAGTTTTAAGTTTCAATTTCGTATGATGTTCCGTTCTTGAGATATTCTGTTCACATACACCACACACACACACAACAATCGTTAAAAAAAAATTTGGGTTCAGGAAGTCTGAAAAACATGTAGATTCGGTGAAAACTCAATTTCGAAAAATCAACATGAAAACAATACTTATCTTCCATATATATTCATATAGGCAAGATAAAAAAAAAATTATTTCCCTGATAAGAAAATCAGTTAAGAAAGATATTTTCGAGAAAGGAACAACAAGAAAATGAAAACTTCACATTCGAAAATCCACAATAACGACCCAGAGATAATATGAGTTTACTTAGAGAATGTTCCACATATCTAACTACATTCACACTAAAACACACACACACACACACACACACATACATAAAATCTCAAATAGCAAAGTTTTAAACAACTTACAATCATTCCCGCAATAATCTATTTACTTATACATAAACTCATGGAACATTTGTTTCGTTTCTTGTTTAAAACAAAGAACAAGAAATTTGCACAATCAAAATCATTACAGACAATTAAAACAATGATTTAAGTTTCTCCCCTTTCCGTACCCAGAGAGCTGAAGATAATAATGGTATCGAACACACGTAAAGTTTCCACAAAGTTAGGCAAACACAAACGAAAACAGTTACCAACTATTTCTACACGAGTTTATTCTGTATGTTTGCATATATGTAGTCCACACAAACACACACACACTCCGAACGATTTTATATATATATATATATATACACATAAAGATCAACAAGGTATGTTAAGCGACGCTAAAGTTGATCGTAGGGAAACACAAAAACGGTTACAAGTACAATAAGACAACTTTTATGTAAAGTTGTGTACGTAATACTATCTATAGAATATTTATCTGGCAGTGAATTTCGCTTCCACAAGCTAACTTATCAAATATATCAATAATTTAGAAATGAGTAAAAAATATCTGGTGTAAAACACTCACGACTTTCTCTTGCCAATGCAAATAATTAACAATATAACCTAACATAAGTAATAAAACAATAGAAATACACAAAAAACTAATCTCAATAAACATAACCTAATTTTAATCATGAGTGAAAGACGCAAAATAAAAATCAACTCAATTAGAGTTAAAAATAAGGAAATTCACTATTTTAGACTTAACTAGGCTCTGTAGAGCAAAATGCTTTAAATAAATGTTGTAGATCTTTTAATTTCCTATAAATTTGATTAAATACACAATTATCGTAAAATGTAAACTAAAACTGAAATCTAAAATAAATAGATTTTTTACACGTTTTTGTGAAAACAAAAAACAGAAAATCGCTAATTACCGCTAAACTAAGCGTTATACGAAAAAAATGTTGGAAATAACAGTAGTAGATTTTTAAATTGTTTTACATTTTTGCGCTAAAATCCGTATTAAAGCCGCAATATTAAAAAATAAATTTACGAAAACACAGCGTCCCTAAGAATTTCAGCAATTTCAGAGCATAAAAAATGTAATAAATACGGCGATTTTTAAATAAATTGTAGGAGCCGTTTTTGAGAAAATCGCAATAGAGTGAAAAAATGACGCAAATAAACTATTACTTCCGGTTAACCGATTTTGATGAAAATGTTCATGTCAGGTCCTCTTGTGGTATCTAACTAAAGTTTCAAATTTAAGCTTCGTACGATGTTCCGTTCTTGAGATATTCTGTCTCTTCACACACACACGCACACAAACACACACACACACACACACACCAAGACCAATCGCTACAAAACATGTTTTTTGGGTTCAGGGGGTCTCTGAAAAGGGTAGATCCGGTGAAAATTCGATTTCGAAAAATCGACATGAAAACAATACTTTCCTTCCTATATATTCATACAAGCAAGAGAAAGTAAAAAGCGCACAACGTAAATAATTAGTGACATCAAGTTCGCCCCGATACTTTCTTTATATTGTAAAAAGTGTTGAAAACGCTTTTCTTCACAAATCGGTGCATGAAAAAAAGGTGAAGAGACGACAAAGCTATCATTAGAGAACCTTTTCTTTAGAGCAGTAATTCTCAACATTCCTTGCTCCGCGACCCACCAATAGTAAAAATAAATAAAATTAATATTTCCCCCCCTTCACCCCCGGGTAACAGTAAGCCTTACTATTATTAATAGCCTAGTTAAATTAATTGTAACTGCAATTATAAATTTAAAATGCTTTTTTATATTATGTAATCAAACTCCACTAATTTTATGTCTTAAAGAAAATACAGACAATAAAAACAAATGAAATACAACTATTGCTATTATTTTATATTTCTGCGTTTATACTTTTATCGTAGCGACGTGTATGAACATGCATATACGAGGGGGTACCCAAAAGAAACCGGAATTATTTTTTAAAACTATTTATTTTTAATTTTTTTACAAAAGAACCTTATCCCCTTCAAAATACTCTCCATTACAACTAATACATTTGTCCCACCGGTACTTCCACTGTTCAAAACATTTTTTGTACTCCTCTTCAGTGATGGCTGCCAGCTCATCCGTCGTTTTTTTCTTGACATCATCAACGTTGTTAAATCGGAGACCTTTCATGCCCCTTTTCATGCGTGGGAACAAGAAAAAATCACACGGAGCCAGATCGGGTGAGTACGGTGCGTGTGGTAGCAAAACCATGCCGTTTTCACCAAAAACTGGGTAACCGAGATTGCCGTGTGTGCAGGCGCGTTGTCGTGGTGGAAAAACCAGTCCCCTGTCTGCCACAAATTAGGTATTTTACGACGAATGCTGTTTCGTAGTCTTCTTAACACTTCAAGATAAAAAGCTTGATTTACCGTCTGGCCTGGTGGAACGAACTCTGAATGGACAATTCCCCTCACATCAAAAAAACAAATCAGCATTGTTTTGATGTTCGATCTGACTTCACGACTTTTTTTTGGTTGGGGTGATAATGAAGTCTTCCATTGACTGGATTGTTGTTTGGTTTCTGGGTCGTACCCATAGCACCAAGACTCGTCACCCGTAATGATCTTTGACATGAAATCTGGATCAGTTTCAAGCTGTTGTTTCAAATCACTACACGTTTCAATTCGACGTTCCTTTTGAGTGTCTGTCAAAACCCGAGGCATAAACTTGGCAGCGACTCTTTTCATTGTCAAGTCTTCTGTTAAAATGCGTTGGACTGAGCTCCAAGATAACCCACTAACCTGTGATATTTGGTCAATGGTCTGTCGTCGGTCTGTTCGTACAATTTCTTTCACTTTCACAACATTTTCGTCTGTTCGGGAAGTCGACGGTCGTCCAGAGAAAGGTTTGTTCACAATCGACATGTCGCCATTTTTAAAGCGCGAAAACCACTCGTACACTTGGGTTTTCCAATAGCGTCGTCTTTGTAAGCTGTGTTCAACATTACAACTGTTTCCGCGGCGTTTTTACCGAGCAAGAAGCAAAATTTCACAGCCGCACGTTGTTCATTAAAACTTGCCATCATGAAAAACGACACGAGCACAAAACAGCACTAGCGAGAACAATCACTGCACGAGAACAGAAGAAGCTAGATCAACGAACAAAATGGCATTGAACTGGCAATGAGTAGCGCTACAAGCAGCCTAGTGGCGGGAATTTGTACTGCACAAGCTCCGCCCACAGCAGAGCTATTCCGGATACTTTTGGGTACCCCCTCGTATGACGTACTTATTGCATGGAACATTTTTATAAGTTTTTTTCTATTCTTGTAAGGCCCATTAGACCACTTAAGTCAAATAACATCAGTTCCTTAATTTCCTCCTAATCTTCTCCCAGAAGTTCTTCATTCTCTGGGATCTAGCAGCCCGTTCAGCATCTGAAAGAACTCTAGGGTTCTGTATTTTCCTAACCGTTTCTTTGAACCTGACATTTGCGTGTTTGATCGCTTTTAGGTTATCGGATTTTTTTTCAAGGTCCTCCAATGTTAGGTTCAGCTCTACTAAGTCCTTCTTCACTTCACGAATCCAAGCCGGCCCCGACTTAAGGTCCCAGATATATTCTATTAGCTGTCTGAGGATTCTTGTTTGTCGAGTTCTTATGATGTGTCCAAGGAAAAAGATCCGTTTTTTGCGCATTGTGTCTGTTACAGGTTCAATGTCCCCAGGTTAAGAATCACTGCTCTTAAGAGGTACAAACCAGCCTTTTTGGTGATGACCTAAACAACAAAAATACGTAACGCAATAATAGGCTAACATTTGAAAACAAATAATATGACTGAAGAGGTCGGGAGGCATAATCCTCTAATTATATTGTATTGAACGGTGATACCGTGCGAGAATTTCCGCTTGGTGATTAAAATGACGAGGTTCGAATTAGGAGTAACGCTTATGTAAGATTCGTAACAAATAAAAAACACCACTTAAATAAATTAAACGAGAGAAAAAGAAGTCATAACATTTGAACCGTTCCCCCTTTCCCACTATAAACCATTTTTAAAATACTTGAATATTTAATGGAGTGGTAAATGACTGTTGTTGAGATATACATTTCATTAAATAAAAATACTCTCCGTCCCTTTCCCCCGATCCCCCGGTCACAATTCCGCTCGCTCTCATCCGTTTCCACACAACACCAATTCAAATACTTGTCGTTAATGGTCCGAGACCCGAGTTCGACTCGCTAAATAAATTATAAAAATAAATACGTACGCGTAATCGAGTTTTCCGTTTCGACACACAAACGTCTCTCTATAAAGCATTTATCGCTTTTAAATTACTATAGAGGTAAAATGATACAATGTATGTAATGTAAGTAAACTTCGTGTTTTTTTTATTGTTTTATTAGTTTCTTTTTCAAACTACGGATACTTATTAATTTTGTCAATCAACCTTTATATCGGGTGAGTGTTAGTCAGTGGCAGTGGCAGTGGCAGTAAGTTTCAGTTCCCCGGCAGAAATGTTTAGAGCGTTAATTAAATTGTGAAAGTAAACAGATTTTACGTAAAATGAGCTGAACAATAGAATAAAACAAGTGTAAGATTTGTAACTAGAGTAGTTTTTTAAAAAAATCTGGCAAAATACACCAAATTTGGTCTTGAAAACCCGTTTTCTTTACGGTTTAAAGTACATTATTTTTGTAAAATAGAAAACAAACATAGGTAACTTGTAGAGAATTTAATTCTGAAGAGAATGATATAAAATAGCCCAATAAAAAACAAAAGCGAACTGTAGAAAACAGGATTTTTATTATGGATTTAATCATATGGTAAACCACTTCACTGCTCGTTTTACAAAGTATATCTTCTAAAAGGTTCGAACCAGCTTTTCGACCGATGAATTCAAACAACACAAGAGGTCTAGTAAGGCCAAAAAAAAAACGAGAAAAAACCAATCAATTAAATCAATTATAGTGCAACATAAACAATTTTTGAGGTTAATGACTAGGAATTCCAGCCTGGTTTGGCTGTGAAATAAAAATATCAGTCAACGAACAGATTGTTATAATTAGTTTAAAGATTCATTAACTAAATAAACTGTAAAAAAGAAAAGCATACACAAAGCGTTCAACGAATACATCCCATTAAAACTATTAACAAAAAGGAACCAGGAAGACCATAGAAGAGATGAGAAAACAAATGATAATACTTACTTTCTTAGCATCGTTGTTATTATCAGTGTGATTCGGCTGAGGACTAATGGCGCCTCCATTACTGACTGCTCCACCGCTCTGAGACAAAAGTTCGTCTGAACCACGCTGTAACAAAACAAAACGAATTCAATAGTAAAATAATTTATTTCCACAAAATACTTTTTATACACCCTGTATCAGTATAAATAAAAATTGTAAAACCTTCACCAAATGATCACTGATTCACTCACTTGCACAAAAGATAAAAAGCTAAAATTTGTAGGTAATGTTCACTTTAGGGTAATCAGAAATTATTTTTATACTCCGTTTACTAAGTTCAGGAAAACCTAGATGACTGAAAATCAGCAAAGATGTTATTAAAAGTTCAAAACTACAAAAATTACATTTTAACCATACCCAAACTATCCGTAAAGGGATGAAAATAGTGATCAACCCTTAAACCAATTTAAATTGTTTATTATGATCCAAATATCAGATATCTGAATTTTTGTGATATTATTTATAGTATACATAACTAAAAAAATTATCCGTTAATAGAGGACAGTGGGTCAGTAACTTTTTTTCTTTCTAAATAAGTTGCTAATTAGTGGCACTTAAGTCTAGAACTTCTACCACATGTTTTCAAAAAGAGTCGTTAAAGTATATTTTGTCATCACAGAAGCAAAATATCTTAAACAGGTAAGTTCCTTTGCTTTATTTTTACTTTCTCTTGCCTATATGAATACATAGGAAGGAAAGTATTGTTTTCATGTCGATTTTTGACCGGATATACAAGTTTTTAAACCTTGTGAACCCAAAAAATGTTTTCAGCGATAGGTCTGTCTTTGTGTAGGTGTGTGTGCATGTGCGTGTAGGTGTGAACAAAATACCTTAAAAAAGGAACACAGTACGAAGTAGAAACCAGGAACTTAAGTTAAATACCACAAGAAGACACGACAGGAACATTTTCATCAAAACCGGTAAACCAGAAGAAATACTTAAATCGTGCGTTTTTTCACTTCTTTATGATTTTCTCAAAAATGGTTCCTAGGTTACTATTTAAAAAATCGCCTCATTTACGACGTTTTCATACTCTACAATATACAGTAAGCGCCACGTCAGCTGAAATTCTTGAGGAGGCTGTGCTGTCTTAGAAAAAAAAATGTTTTTTTTTTCAATTGCGGCCTTAATAAGCATTTTAGCGTAAAAATGTATATTAAGTCGTAGAGAATTTAAAATCCTACAACTTTTATTTCGAACATGTTTCGCATAACCATTAGTTTAGCGGTAATTAGTGATTTTCTGGTTTTTTTTTATTAAAATTTTTAAATAAATTTTTAGGCCTTATTTTTAGGCATCTTACGACAAAAGTGTATATAATCAAATTTGTTGTTGTTTAGGTCATCAGCCAAAAGGCTGGTTTGAACCTGCAGAGGTTTTACTAAGTAAAACAAGGAGTGAGGTGGTTTACCATTGCCTTCCTCACTGAGTGAAAAAGTACGCTTATCAGCATGCCGGGCCCTCTGAAAAGCACATATTTTCCACTCTGCAAATGACACCTTCACTTCATTCACCACAGGGTCTGGCTGTATAATGAAATTCATTACTTTCAGAGAAGATAACTCTGATTAGTGTCTTTTACACCTCTACCTCTTCTGCTCTTAAATGATTCAGTCATTCAATTGACTGACCATGTGATAAGAAACAGAACTATTTATTTTAGCCCTGCAACAAACAGATTGAGTGTAAATAATTTGACACTCCACCTGTCGGTTATGGGCATCAAATTTATAGGAAATTAAATCAAATTTATAGGAAATTAAAAGATCTAAAATTTTTATTTAAAGCATTTTTCTCTACAGAGCCTAGTTCAGCGTGAAAGAGTGATTTTCCGTATTACTAAGCCAAACGAAGATTGATTTTCACTTTGCATCTTTCACTCATGATTAAAACAAAATTATGTTTATTGAGGTTAGTTTTTTTGTTTATTCCAATGTTTTATTACTAATGTTACGTTATATTGTTTATTATTTGCATTGGCAAGAAAAAGTTTATGTGAATGTTTTACTACAGATTTTATCATACTGTGATAATTTTACTGAATGAGATGGACTTATTGAATTAAGCACGGCAGAAATTGCTTGTAAATAAATGAAAACGCATGAGTATGTTAGAAATAATTAATTTAAGAAGTGATTTATTTGGGGGAGGAGGTCATAAAATTGGTCACAGATGAAGATATACTATTACCGCAGAGCGTTGAGTAGTGGATCTAAAGAAAAGGTGGAAAACGTAAGAAAGGAATTAGAGTAAACTAGGAAACAAACAGAGGTTTTGGTTTGTTTAATGTTCCTTCTTCCCCGGAACCCTCATGCTCAGAAAATGGTCTGGGGGAATGAACTGTTGGAAAGTGAAATACAAGGAAGATGGTGATGGTGGGGGGCGGAAGGGGCACCCGCTCGCTTCTGGTACGGCTTCTACTAAGACGGTTTTGAATAAATAATGCAGAAAGGAACGACCCCTACCGGCTTTATTCTCCAACGTTCTTAGTGGACGTACCTTCTTACCTCTTCTAAACTTTTACCAGACAAGGATAGAACATTGAAGAAATAAGACGTTTCAAAAGTAGGTTTCTCTTTTACCTCATACAAAACCTTATTCCCCATTTCCCCTTTCCACCATATCTGTCCCCAAAAAAGGAAAACTAACCACAATAAAGTAAATCGTTCTTAACATGTCTTGGGAATATTCAACATTATTGATATAAAAATCACCAACCGTCGGCCCTATGGGATTATTTTTCGGTTTTTCTTAAAGTGCTTTTTGTTTAATCGTCTTACCATAAAACTTTGTACTAATATTTTCGGTGTATTTCTTTACTAGTAAAGTAAACGCCGTTTAGGTTTTCCACTGGTTATTGCAAACAGTTGCGTTATATGATCAAATACTAAAGAACAGAATTTAATCATAAAATGTAAAATCAAATGCTGTACAAATAATTTGATGTGAAACACTCACACAACATTCTATCGTCAATGTAAATAATCAACAGTATAACCAACCACTAGAAATAAACAAAAAATTAACCTCAATGAACATAACCTAAATTGATTCATGAGCGAAACACACAAAATGAAAATCAACCTCAGCTTGGCTTAAAAATACAGAAAATCACTTTCACGCTAAGCTAGGCTCTGTAGAGCTCTGTAGAGGCTGTGTAGAGGCTCTGTAGAGCTAGGCTCAAAAGTTGTACATCTCTTAATTTTCTATAATTTTCATAATAGGCTATACACATTGTCGTAAAATGCATATACTACGGAAGAAATCTTAAAAAAACGAATTTTTTTACACGTTTTCGTGAGAGAAAAAACAGAAAATCACCGCTACACTAAGAGTTATACAAAAATGTTATAACTAAAATTTGTAGGTTTTCAAACTATCTCCAACTTTTATTATATACATTTTTGCGCTAAAATGCATATTAACGCCGAAATCTTAAAACAAAACAATTTTTTTACGCAAAAAAAACCCTCCCCAAGAATTTCAGTACACATGGCGCCTACCCTATCTTGTAGACCATAAAATATTTAGTAAACGAGCCGATTATTAGAAAAAATCGTAACAGCCGTTTTTGAGAAATCGCAAAAAAGTGAAAAATGACATGAATCAACTACCACTTCCGGTTGACCGATGTTGATGAAAAATTTCGTGTCGGATCCTCTAGTAGTATCTAACTTAAGCTTCAAGTTCGTACGATGTAACATTCTTGAGACTTTTGTTCACACACACACACACACACAAACACACACTAATTGCTAAAAAAAATGTTTTTTGGGGGTTCAGGGATCTGAAGACGTATAGATTCCAGTGAAAACTTGATTTCGAAAACAATATTTTTCTTCCTATTGATTCATATAGGCAAGAAAAAGTAAAAATACCCCATATTTTTAAATGTTAATGTTATGACTAAACTGCACAATTCAGTAAATTTTATTACCGAAAGTACCAAAGCTAGAAAATGGGTTAACCAAAAGTAGGCCGTAAGAATCGTGTTTTCCGTGGTTTCTTTGTCCACATAAACATCGCGTTACGTATAATTTAAAAAAAAAACATCTGAATATTCTGAATTCGAGCAAAACGATATTTAATTTAATATCCAGCACAAGTTTCTACGATTACATGAACGACAACCGATTGACAAAACAAATTTTTAAGGCACTAAAGAATTGACCCAAAGTGTCGCACAAAAGATTCAAAAAATTAGAAAGGATATCGAGAACCCCGGAATAAATCAAGAAAATTTATTGAACATTCTCAGACAACTAATTATGGGCTTTAAGGACTTCCATAAAGAGCAAAAACAGAACACAACGTGAACAAAAGAACAGAGAAACTCCAACAGTAAACGTAAGCTCAGAATGTGGGCTGCAAAAGAGAGCTTCCAGAAACGTCTAAAAACACCTCACACGGCATAAAGTTAGCTCTATACGAGAAAAATATTTGGTCTAATAACACTCACACAACTTTCTCTTGCCAATCCAATTAATTAACAATAAACTTAACATTAGTAATAAAACATTAGAAATAAACAAAATACTAATCTCAATAACCATAACCTAATTTTAATCATGAGTGAAAGCTGCAAAATGAAAATCAACTTCAGTTTGGTTTAACAAAATAAGGAAAATCACTCTTTCACGCTTAACTAGGCTCTGTAGAGAAAAATTGTCTAAATAAAAGTTGTAGATCTTTAAATTTCCTATAAATTTGATTATACTTTTTTGTCGTAAAATCCATAATAAGGCTCAAATCTTTTAAAAAAAATCGATTTTTTACACGATTTCGTGAGAAAAAACCAGAAAATCGGTAATTACCGGTAAACTAAGCGTTATACAAAAAAATGTTTGAAATAAAAGTTGTAGAATTTTAAATTTTTTACAACTTTTATTGTATACATTTTTGCGCTAAAATGTATATTTAAGTCGTAGTCTTAAACAATTTTTTTACGAGAAAACAGCTTCATGAATTTTCGTCAGACATGGCGCCTACCCTATCTTGTAAAGCATAAAAAATGTAGTAAATCAGGCGATTTTTAAACAAAATTGTAAGACCCGTTTTTAAAAAAAATCGCAAAAACGTGAAAAATCACACGAATAAAAAGTACTACTTCCGGTTAACTGATTTTGACGAAAATGTTCGTGTCGGGTCCGGTAGTGGTATCTAACTTAAGTTTTTAAGTTTCAAGTTCGTACGATGTTCCATTCTTCAGATATTCTGTTCACACACACACACACACACACACACACACACACACACACACACACACGCAGAGAGAGAGAGAGAGAGAGAGAGAGAGAGAGAGAGAGAGCAATCGCTAAAAACATGTATTTTGGATTCAAGGGGTCTGAAAACGTGTAGATCCGGTGAAAACTCGATTTCGAAAAATCGACATGAAAACAATACTTACCTTCTTATATATTCATATAGGCAAGAGAAAAAAAAAATTCTAAGCCTTCTTTGACATAACTTCCGGAAATCCTAAGGGTACAAAATCTTTTTTCTTTACAAGAAGGTGAATCATGAAAAGGAATTTCATATTAACATTTTTAATTGTACATTCTTCCGTGCAATTTTAAATAATAAAATAATCGAATGTAAAGAAGCAAATATTTTATAGCGTTGCTCTAATTCCCGGCGGGTGGCAGGAGTTAAACAGATGTTTAATTATTCCCTTTTGTGTTGATTCTCTTTTGTAGATACTCAATTGAATTTTCTCTCGTTTTTCTTGCGGTTGTGTAACGTTTCACCGTCCCTCCTTCCGTCGGTTTATTATTACGGATAAGGAAGTGAAGATGAAAAAGGAAGAACAAAGGAAAAAAGATAAATGTATTTTGATCTTCCATTCTTCTGTTTAAATACGCTTGTACAAGTTAACTGAATTCGCTTTTTAGTTTGTTACGGTTTTTTTGTTTTTGTTAATTTTCTTTTCATTGTCTATAAACTTTTTTTGGTAGTTTACTTTGTATATGGTTTTTATTTTTTAAAAAAACCTGACGTACATTGTTCAAAGTTTTTCATCGATGTAAATTTTGCATCAGTTTAAATTATTTTAGTTTTTGTTTTGTGGTTTTTTTACTTTCTCTTTCAATATCAATGTATGAAGTTTCCAAGAATAGATACGTATTTACGAAATATTTATTCCATATAAACGTTCACTAAGGTTAAATATTCAAGAGGCATATTGCAATGACGCTAGTTTACTAGCGCTAGTCAATCGCGTGATATTTTCTCATCTACTAGCGCAAGTAAGCAACGTTATCACCGAGCTATAGTTAACTAGCGCTGGTCAATCACGTGACCTTATCTCTCCTACTAGCGCCAGTAAGAAACATTAACACAGAGCTTGTTTACTAGCGCTAGTCATCAATCACGTGACCTTTTCTCCTCTACTAGAGCCAGTCAATTGCGTGACATTTACACATCTACTAGCGCCAGTAAGCAACGTTAACACCGAGCTAGTGTACTAGCGCTAGTCAATCGCGTGACCTTTCCTCTCCTACTAGCGCCAGTAAGAAACGTTAACACAGAGCTAATTTACTAGCGCTAGTCAATCACGTGACATTTTCTTTTCTAATAGCGCTAGTAAGCAACGTTAACAATAAAATTGATATTTAACTTTATTTTCCCATGAAACGTTAATAATTATTTTACAAATAATGATACAGAGAAAAAAATATGTATAAAAGAAAAGAAACAAAATAGGGGGAAAAAATTATTATATAAGTAATAAAAATTTTATCCCTCTTTTAACCCTCTTCTTCCCTTACACGGAACAGCGAGCTAATTAACTAGCGCTTATCAATCGCGCGATCTTTTCACTCCTACTAGCCCCAGTAAGCAACGTTACATTGAGCTAGTTAACTATCGCAAGTCAATCACGTGACGTTTACTCTTCTACTAGAGCTAGTCAATCATGTTATTTTTTATCTCCAACTAGCGCTGGTAAGCAACGATATCACCAATCGAGTTAACTAGCGCTAGTCAATCGCGTGATCGTTTCTCTCCGACTAGCGTCAGTAAGCAACGTTATTAACACCGAACTTGTTAACTAGCGCTAATCAATAGCGTGACGTTTTCTCTCTACTAGCGCTAGTCAATCACGTGATCTTTTCTTTACTACTAGAGCTAGTAAAATCGAAAATGCCTTAAGTCACTAGCACTATAACTACACTAGCTGCTAGGTGTACATTCCCACGACGCTAGTACTAGCTCATAGTCAACTAGCATCGTAGGAATAACTCTTTCCTATTCAGGTATAAGATCACGATTTCTGAGATGCTATGTGTTTTCGACTCTTCTGTACGGAGTGGAAGCTTGGACCCTAACCGATGCAACATCTAGACGACTCGAGGCCTTCGAACTGTGGTGCTACCGCCGAATGCTCAGGATATCGTACACCTACCATGTCACAAACAACACCGTCTTGCAACGTATGCAAAAAGCCATGGAAATCCTGCCAAACATAAAAGTCAGGAAGATGGCTTATTTAGGGCATGTGTTGAGAAACAGAAAATATCAGCTAATTCAACTTATATTGCAAGGCAAGATTGAAGGTAGTCGATCTCAAGGCCGTCGGCGGACGTCGTGGCTGAAGAACATCAGGCAATGGACAGGAATGACGAGCGTACAATTATTCAGAGCAGCTGTAAATAAAGTCATGTGGACTAATATGATTGCCAACATCCACAGAGGATAGGCACCAACAGAAGAAGAATATTCAGGAATCAATCTGTATACAGAATTTTCTTTTTTGCTTCTCGAATAGGGTTGATTGATTTTAGACCACGTGGGGTGACTCAAGATCTTTCTGGAAACTCTTTTTGTAGACCACTATCTCATCACTCGCTCAATGCAGCCTTTTCTTCTTTCTTCTGTCCATTCGGTGTTCTGCTTTACCACTTTATAAAAGCTGTTAAATTCCATACTTAGTTGTTTAAATTTGTTTCGGTTCATTCAGTTTTCACGGTTTACTCTACATATTGCTTCAGACTACTTTAAACAACTTATTTGGCATCTTAAATCTACTCTTTAGAGTCAAAAAAATTTGTTTTGTCAAACGGTTGTCATTCATTCTATGACAATATTGTTAGTTGTTAAAGCCAAATACCATTTGTTTTTAAGTTTACGTATTTAAAATCGCATCAACATCTCGGTTATTAGGTTGACTACAGTAGGTTATTAAAAATACACTAGACCGTACGAACTTGTTAAAACGCCCAGACACTAACAGGGAATTGAACCTGGGACCTACGCGTTGTAAACGAGCTAGCACTACCACAACACTACGAAAGCCGCCAAATAATAATTGTTCACGACAATATGTTTTTTGAATACCAAATAAAAAACAACATGAAATTGTACTGTTTATAGCAATTTACGCCTGAACATAAAGTATATACTATAAGCATGACACAAACCAAAAAAAATTAGTGTAAAACTTTACAACTTTCTTTTGCCAATGCAAAATAATAAACAATATAAACCTATATTAGTAATAAAACATTTAAAATAAACAAAACACTAACTCAAAAAAATAACCTTATTTCAGTCATGAGTGAATGATGCAAAATGAATATCTACCTCAGTTCGGTTTAAAAATACGGAAAATCACTCGTTCACGCCTAACTAGACTCTGTAGAGAAAAATTCTTGAAATAAAAGTTGCAGATCTTTTAATTTCCTATAAATTTGATTATATAAAATTTTGTCATAAAATGCATATTAAAGCTGAAATGTTAAAAAAATCAATTTTTTAATTATTTTGGTGATAAAACAGAAAATCACTAAATACGGCTAAACTAAGCGTTATACACAAAAAAATGATTGAAATAAAAGTTGTAGATCACGTTTGGTGAATAAATTGAAGGTATCATTTGTAAAGTGGAAAGTAGATGCTTTAAAAAGTACCTATCATGCTGATCAGAGCATTTTAATTCAGTGAAGAAGGCAATGGTAAAGTACCTCACTCACCGTCATACTAAGGCATACTAAAGACTCTAGAGATTCAAACCAGTTTTCGGCTAATGACCTAAAGTACAACAAATTAACCATCGTAGAAAAAAAACCGGTAAGGATTTTATAATTCAATAAAATAATATAATAAAGAAAGGAAATTCGGTTGTAAACATACCACGACTAAAATTTTTACATGGTTTGATTATTACACGTGATACGGAAGAATTTTATAGTAAAGGTTTTGGTGAGGATAAAAATCGTTTTGAGATTTCAATTGTAGTACAAGTAGACGGCTGGTGATGGGTGTTTTGGTAAAATGGAGATGGTGCCGTGTTAGGTCATTTGCAAGTGAAATTGGTTAGAAACGGTTGTTCCGTGGTGTGCTTCTTGTCGTAACATTGTACCCATAACAGAAAACGGGTTTTCTTCTTGAATATGCCTTTTCACCACTTTCCCTAGTCTATAAAGTTCTGCAGTCGCATGTACTCTTAATAATTTCATCTGTGATTATATTATATATAAACTAAACTACCGAACCGTAAGTACAGATTTTCTTTAAAAAATCTCAAATGGAAAAACTCCACAATTTTTCACTGCAAATGTAAATAAAAACACGTAACAAGAAATACAGAATAAATATTTTTCATACTTGTACAAATACCATGGGCAAAAATGACACATTCAATCACAATAACTTCTTTTACTACCTCAAACGAAGTCCCAGTAAAAAAAATCACTGATTTTACTTCCTCATGTTTATATGAAAATATAGTTATGTCAATTTTTCTAAATTGAGATTTCACCGGATATATACGTTTTCAGACCCCTGAACCAAGCGACATGTTTTTAGCGATTGGTCTGTGTGTATGCCTGAACAGAATATCTCAGGAACGGAACATCTTACGAACTTGAAACTTAAGTAAGATAATACTACCGGACCCGACAAGTAGGCCTACATTTTCTTCATAATCGGTCAACCGGAACTAGTAGTTTATTCGTTAAATTTTTCACTTTTTGCAATTTTCTTAGGAAACGGCACCGACAATTTTTCAAAAAAATCGCCTCATTTATTATGTATTTTCTGTCCTTCAATACACGGTAAGCGTCATGTCTGCCGAATATCTTGGGAAAGCTGTGATCTTTTAAAGTTTTTTTTTTTTTTTAATTACGGTCTTAACATGCATTTCTAAAAACACTATATATATATATATATATAACGATCTTTTATCCATTCCATAGTTTTTTTTTTAATACAAAGTTTAGTAGCAATTACTGTTTTTGTTTTTTTTTCATCAATATCGGTAAAAAAGGAAACCTTAGTATACATTTTACGACAAAAACCTACAACTTTTATTTTAACCATTTTTCTGTACAGAGACTAGTTTACAGACAATACTGATTTTCAGTATTTTTTAAATCTACAGATTGATTTTTATTTTCCATCATTCACTCATGATTCAACATAGGTTATATGTACGACGTGTGGCTATTAAATAATGAGTCTGACGAAAAAATTTAATTTTAATTTTATACATAATCACTTATTGTCACCTTCACTATCCACTCCTCTATTCCTACAACGCTCCATGCGAATTTTCCATTGCTGGAAACAGTGCTTAAAGTTATCTTCTGTCAGCTCATTCCGGACACGTGCCGCTTTTTCTTTTACAGCTTCCATAGACTCAAATCTTGTTCATTTAATTGCAAATTTCACCTTAGGGAACAGGTAGAAGATAATTACATGTGATGAAACGTAGTTTCTTTACTTACAATCCGTAAACAAAGCGACAATCCATGCACTGGAAGAGCCGAACTTCACCGACAGCCAAAAAAGCTCGAATGAGCAAGTCAAAATTTAAAGCAATGATGATTGTTTTTTTTTTATATCGAGAGATTGTGTACTTTCACTGGATTCCTGAAGGTCAAACAATTAATCAATATTACTACCTTGAGATACTTTCCAAACTACGTCAACGAGTAGGCCAAATTAAAAACGCCCCGAAATGTGGAAGGACAAATCATGGGTTCTCCACCAAGACAATGCGCCAGCTCATTCCGCGTTATCTGTCAAAAGGTTCCTAGCCAAGTAAAGCATCTCACTGTTAGACATCCACCTTATTCACCACAACTTGCACCATGTGACTTTTACCTGTTCCTTAAGGTAAAATCTGCATTAAAAGGGACAAGATTTGAGTCTGTGGAAGCTGTAAAAGAGAAAGCTTCAAGTGTCCTCAAAGAGCTGGCAGAAGATGACTTCCAGCACTGTTTCCAACAATAGAAAATTCGCATTGAGCGTTGTACGGATAAAGAATGAGTGTATATTGAAGGTGACAATAAGTTATTATGTATAAAATAAAATAAAATTTTCTACGTCAGTCTCGTTATTTAATAGCCACACCTCGTATGTTTCATTTTTTACATTTGCAAGAGAAAGTCGGGTGTTTTACGACAAATTTGACAGGTCAAAAATGTTTTTTTAAACCCGGTTTCATTGACTACCCTTATAACGAACTAAAAAACAATCTACAACGAAAAAAATTCATTTTTTACACGTATTAAGAAGCGTAGTAAAACGTTTACACATAGTTAAATAGGAATGAAACTCCTTTTGAATGCCGGAATTCAATATCGAAAACTTTAATTTCAAATTTTCCTTGTTAATTTAAAGGACAAAACATTGTTTTCCATACAAAAGAAAAGGAAAGGAATGTTCATGAGAGATTACTTTGTTCTCAACATATTCGAAAATTCTCTCTTTAAAACGCTTCAATACGGAACAACGAAAGAGAACGAATCGATTGAAAAAAAGGTATTATAAATTTCACGTTTTTTTTCTTTTTAAAACTGAAACAAATCGTTCTTATACTTTAGCGTGAACACACGAGCTTATCCGTTGGATAAACCCAAACCCGTGGGGCTGGGTACTGATGTTATATCACCTCTCGCACAAATACCTACACTTAAAAAGGTATGATAACAGATCAAATATTGACTTTGAGCGAAACGCTGTCTACGTAGCTTTATGGAAATCCCTCGTTCATCGTACATACACTATCGTCAAACCGTGGTAGGCACTTTTAATAGATTTTCTTCCGCTACTTCTTTCTCCAGTTCTTTTTCCTTTCATCTATCGCATCTTAAAACTTCTACCCAATTTAAAAATAATACTTAAACCGTGTTTTAATAATTTTACAAAAGTATATGCCCGTAACAAGAGACAGATGAGTGTTAAATTATCTGCATTTAATCTGTTGTGAAACACTCACACGACTTTCTCTTGCCAATGCAGATAATAAACGATGTAATTAATTAATTTTTACTTTCTCTAGCCTATATGAATATATAAAAAGAAAAGTATTGTTCTCATGTCGATTTATCGAAATTGAGTTTTCACCGGACCTACACGTTTTCAAATCCCCTGAACCCACAAAAAAATGTTTTTAGCGATTTCTCTCTCTCTCTGTGTGTGTGTGTGTGTGTGTGTGTGTGTGTGTGTGTGTGTGTGTGTGTGTGTGTGCGTACAGAATATCTCAAGAACGGAAGATCGTACGAACTTGAAACTTAACACTTAAGTTACATACCACCACCGGACCGAACACAAAAATTTTCATCAAAATCTGTCGACCGGAAGTAGTAGTTTATTCGCGTAATATTTAACTTTTTTGCGATTTTCTCAACAACTGGTTTTAGCCTGGTTTACTAAATTTGTTATGCTCTACAAGATAGGGTAGGCGTCATGTTTACTAAAATTCTTGGTGAGGCAGTTTTTGCGTAAAAAAATTGTTTTTTTTTTAAGATTAAGGCTTTAACATGCATTTTAGAGCAAACATTTATGTAATAAAAGTTGTAGAGAATTTAAAATCCTACAAATTTTATTTCGAACATTGTTTCGTATAGGTAACGCTTAGTTTAGCGGTAAAAAGCGATTTTCTGTTTTTTCTCACGAAAACGAGTGAAAAATCAGTTGTCCAAGATTTCGGCCTTAGTATGCATTTTACGACAAAAGTGTCGTAAAAAATAATCACATATATAGGAAATTAAAAGATCTATAACTTTTGTTTAGAGAATTTTCTCTAAAGAGCCTAGTTTAGCGTAAAAGAGTGATTTTCCGTATTTTTAAGCCAAACTGAGGTAGATTTTCATTTTGCATCTTTCACTCATGATTAAAATTAGCTTATGTTTATTGAGGTTAGTTTTTGTTTATTTCTAATGCTCTATTACTGACGTTAGGTTATATTGTGGATTATTTGCATTGGCAAGAAAAAGTTGTGTGAGTGTTTCACACCAGATTTTTTTTAATTGTTTTTTGGGGCTCCCAACCGCCCCTCCACCCCGCCGTCACAACCCACTACTATGGCTGGTCGCAAGGATGCGAGGTGGTACAGCAGAACAGCAATAGAATATCCCCTGGCTCGGTATACCGCACCATTACAACTTAACGTAGTCATTCTTTCTTCACTAAAAACAGTCAGCCGCTGAGCTTAACATACACCACATAGACACAAATAACATAAAAATACATAAAGAACACGCAGTATTTACAGCCTTCTTTCACAGTATCCTGTATAGTTTTTTCTTTAATTTTACAATCCCTGTGAAACAGATTTACCTCTCCATTTATTTCATTTGCTGTAGCTATACATCTATTGATTGGAGCTATTTTACTTCTTGTGACTCCAGCAAATAGTCTGAAACTTCTTAAAGCTCTGCAAGGCACCCTCAGAAAAATCTTCGAGATATCCGAAACATCAACTCGTGAATGCAGAATGTTGTAAATGTATAGAACTTCCATCACTCCACGGCGCGCGCTCAGACTCGGAAGCCCGTAGAATGAGAGGGCATCCTCATAGCCATAACCTCAATTATTAATCCTAATAACCTAACATTCATAATAAAACATTAGAAATAAACAAAAAAAAACCTAACCTCAAAAAACATAACCTAATTCTAATCACGGGTAATAGACGCTAAATGAAAATCAAACTCAATTTGGCTTAAAAATACGAAACATCACTCTTTTACGCTAAACTAGGCTCTGTAAAGAAAAATGCTGTACATAAAAATTGTAGATCTTTAAATTTCCTACAATTTGAATAGCTTACACAATTTTCTCGTAAAATGCATACTAAGGCTTAAGTCTCAAAAAAATCGATTTTTTACACATTTTCTTGAAAAAAATAAACAACAAATCTCTAATTACCGCTAAACTAAACGTTAAACAAAAAAATTTTCGAATAAAAGTTGCAGGATTTTAAATTCTCTCCAACTTTCATTGCATACATCTTACGCTAAAATGCATATTAAAATAGCAATCTTAAAATAACAATATTTTTAACGGAAAAAACCTCCCCAATAATTTCAGCAAGAATGGGGCCTACCCTAACTTGTAACGCTTAAAAAATTTAGTAAAAGCGTTTAAAAAAAAATCGCAATTTTGAGAAAATCGCAAAAAAGGGAAAAATGACATGAATAAACTACTACTTCCGGTTGACACGTTTTGGTGAAAATGTTCGAGTCGGGTCCGGTAGTAATATCTAACGTAAGTTTAAAGTTTTAACTTCACTTACACACACACACACACACATATGCGCGCGCGCACACACACACACACACACACACGCACAGTCCAATCGCTAAAAACATGTTTTTTGGTTTGAGTGATTCAGCAAACATGTTGATGCGGAGAAAACTCAATTTCGAAAAATCGACATGAAAACAATACTTTTCTTCCCATTTACTCATATAGGCAAGAGAAAGTAAAAAGCATTCACAAAGCGTTTTACTAATACATTCCATTAAAACTATTTAAAAAAAGGAACCAGGATGACCACACATGAGATGAGAAAAAAAATGAATTTCAGCAGACATGACGCCTACCCTATCTTGCAGAGCATAGTTTTTTGGGGGTTCAGGGGGTCTGAAAACGTGTAGATCCGGTGAAAACTGGATTTCGAAAAATCGACATGAAAACAATACTTTCCTTTTTATATACATTTTCGTACAGGCAAGAGAAAGTAAAAATCAAAAAGGATAAAAATGAAAAAGAAACATAGTAAACGTCGGTACATCTGATGTTCTCGGCTTTCCTGACAACAATTCTAGCAATACGCTTGGATCTTCAATCACCGTACAGATGACAGGAAACAACAAACAAACAAACACAGAGACAAACAAACGGAGACAGGAATGAAGAAAAGGGGTGAGAAGAGGGGGATGGTAAAATCATATTGTTGATGGTGGTACGACGGCCGATGCCATTGTTAACATTGTCGACATTCGTGGGGTACATTCGCAGACAAAACCACCAATGGAATGACAGGAATTCCAGACGCAGCGAGAGCAGAGAGAGCGTTACAAACCCAAACCCGATTGTAACAACACAGTAGTGGAAATTGATTTTCCATTTTGAAAGGAGGGTTGGTTACCTGATAGACACACAGAGAAAACACATAAGGTGGAAGAAGAGGAGGAGGCGGTGTGTGTGTATACCGAAACAGGTACGACGACGACGGGAAAAGGTAGATAGATTGAATCGGGGAATGCGGTTTGATACGGTAAAACACCGAGAAACACACGGGAGACAAAAACACTTTCATGACGTGTATCTTTGCTGGGGTGCACTTAGCAAATACGTCTGACAATCGATATCCGTGCATTATCAATAATGGGTTAACGTCTATTGTTAAACGTACTATGTTTTACACGGAAATAAAAATATAAAAACAAAATCGAAAGGTAAACCGCATTATATTTCTACCTGATCTTCAAAGAGCATTAAAAAAAGAACCAAAAAAATATATATTTGAAGTAAAGGTTGTAGGTTTTTAAACGTTCTAAAACTATGATTATAAAAACTTTTGGCATAAAAAGCCAATTTTTTTTTTTTATTATACAAGATGTTTTTATTTACTGCATAAAATCAACAACAAGCAAATTCGAAATAAAGGATACAAAAATTGATTACCAAATTTTAAGAAATTGAGGAGATCGCTGCCCATTGATAGCACCAACCGTAATCATTCGGTTAATTCATTATTTACTTAATTATTTTAATTTACTTACATTTTTTACTTAATCAAGAAAAAAAGGATACAAATATTGATTACCAAATTTTAAGAAATTGAGGAGATCGCTGCCCTTTGATAGTACTCCAGCCGTAATCGTTAAGATAGTTCATTATTTACTTACTTAATTTACTTACATTTTTTACTTAATCAAGAAAAAAAGGATACAAATATTGATTACCAAATTTTAAGAAATTGAGGAGATCGCTGCCCATTGATAGTACTCCAACCGTAATCATTAAGTTAGTTTATTATTTACTTAATTATTATTATTTACTTACTTAATTTACTTACATTTTTTACTTAATCAAGAAAAAAAGAATACAAATATTGATTACCAAATTTTAAGAAATGGAGGAGATCGCTGCCCATTGATAGCACCAACCGTAATCATTAGGTTAGTTCATTATTTACTTAATTATTTTAATTTACTTACATTTTTTACTTAATCAAGAAAAAAAGAATACAAATATTGATTACCAAATTTTAAGAAATGGAGGAGATCGCTGCCCATTGATAGTACTCCAACCGTAATCATTAAGATAGTTCATTATTTACTTAATTATTATTATTTACTTATTCAAGAAAAAAAGAATACAAATATTGATTACCAAATTTTAAGAAATGGAAGAGATCGCTGCCCATTGATAGTACTCCAACCGTAATCATTAAGATAGTTCATTATTTACTTACTTAATTTACTTATATTTTTTACTTAATCAAGAAAAAAGGATACAAATATTGATTACCAAATTTTAAGAAATTGAGGAGATCGCTGCCCATTGATAGTACTCCAACCGTAATCATTAAGATAGTTCATTATTTACTTAATTACTATTATTTACTTACTTAATTTACTTATTCAAGAAAAAAAGAGTACAAATATTGATTACCAAATTTTAAGAAATTGAGGAGATCGCTGCCCATTGATAGTACTCCAACCGTAATCATTAAGATAGTTCATTATTTACTTAATTATTATTATTTACTTACTTAATTTACTTATTCAAGAAAAAAAGGGTACAAATATTGATTACCAAATTTTAAGAAATTGAGGAGATCGCTGCCCATTGATAGTACTCCAACCGTAATCATTAAGATAGTTCATTATTTACTTAATTATTATTATTATTTACTTACTTAATTTACTTACATTTTTTACATAATCAAGAAAAAAAGGATACAAATATTGATTACCAAATTTTAAGAAATGGAGGAGATCGCTGCCCATTGATAGTACTCCAACCGTAATCATTAAGATAGTTCATTATTTACTAACTTAATTTACTTACATTTTTTACTTAATCAAAAAAAAAAGATACAAATATTGATTACCAAATTTTAAGAAATTGAGGAGATATCGCTGCCCATTGATAGTACTCCAACCGTAATCATTAAGATAGTTCATTATTTACTAACTTAATTTACTTACATTTTTTACTTAATCAAAAAAAAAAGATACAAATATTGATTACCAAATTTTAAGAAATTGAGGAGATCGCTGCCCATTGATAGTACTCCAACCGTAATCATTAAGATAGTTCATTATTTACTTAATTATTATTTACTTACTTAATTTACTTATTCAAGAAAAAAAGGATACAAATATTGATTACCAAATTTTAAGAAATGGAGGAGATCGCTGCCCATTGATAGTACTCCAACCGTAATCATTAAGTTAGTTCATTATTTACTAAATTTTATTTTGTTTTTCTTGAATTTTGACGACTCATGATATCCCCCTACTCTAGAGTCGTTTCGGTCTTCGTATAGGGGGGCAGTTGGTAAATCTGGTGCGTCTAGGTGAACAGTGAGCTGATTTGGATTATTGGATAAACCGTTTTTAAATCGTTTGTATGTGCGTAGGAACACATCGTTAATGTGTTAATAACAGTCCGTGTATAGTGTATCGTTCGTTACGTAAAAGGGAGCACTAGCTATCTTTCTAAACAATTTGGACTGAAAACGTTTTACTTATTTTCAAAATGACCGACGGTTTGACACAACAGTAAATTTGGCTGCTATACATCCAAACGGGTCTAAGGTAACACTTATAAACTGAATAACTTATAAAACTGAATAAACCTTAAAAAAAATCAAGGAGAACACAGACCGTTAAGAATTTCAGCAGATATGGCGAAAAATCTATCTTGTACAGCATAAATTATGTACTAAATAACGCGATTTAAAAAAAACGTTCGAGCCATAATTGAGACAATCGCAAAAAAATGAAAATTTCCACCAATATACTAATACCGGTTGACCGCTTTTAATGAGTCATAGCTAAGAACACACTAAAATCACCGTTTAAGCAAACAAAAAAAATTAGATGTGAAACACTCACACGACTTACTCTTGGCAATGCATATAATGACCAATATACTTAACAACAGAAAAAAACATTAGCATTATACAAAAAACTAACCTCAAAAAACATAACCTTATTTTAATCATGAGTGAAAGACGAAAAATAAAAATCAACTTAAATTAAAGTTGTAGATTTTTTAATTTCCTATGAATTTGATTATATACACTTTTGTCGTAAAATGTATACTAAGGCTGAAATTTAAAAAAATTGATTCTTTTACACGTTTTCGTGAGAAAAAAAACAGGAAATCCCTAATTACCGTTTAACTAAGCGTCATACAAAAAACTGTTTCAATAAAAGTTGTAGGATTTTAAAATCTCTACAACTTTTATTATATGTAGTTTTGCGCTAAAATGCATATTTTAGCGGCAACTTAAAAAAACAATTTTTATAAGAAAAAAACACCTCCCTAAGAATTTCAGCAACATGGCGCCTACCCTATCTTGCAGCGCATAAAATAATTAATAAGGCGATTTTTAAAAAAACGTATGAGCCATTTTTGAAAAAAATCGCAAAAAAGTGGCAAATGACACGAATAAACTACTATTTCCGATTGACCGATTTTAATGAAAATGTTTATGTCGGGTCCTCTAGTGGTATCTAATAAGTTTCAAGTTCGTACAATGTTCCGTTCTTGACATCTTTTGTTCACACACGCACGCACACACACAGATCAATCGCTAAATAAATATATTTTGGATCCAAGAGTTCTGAAAACGTCGATCCGGTGAAACCTCGATTTTTAAAAATCGACATGAAAACAATACTTTCCTTCCTATACATTTACATAGGCAAGAGAAAGTAAAAATTGTAGTATTAAGAAAATTAAGGAGGAGGAGGAGGAGGATAAACAGGGGGAGAATGTTATAGAGGATGTAGCGTACTGAAGAGGAGTAACCCCTCCCACTAGGATGAGCCAGTTTCCGTTAAACATGGGCTAGAAGGGAATCGGAAATGGTGCTTTAGGGTTCCTTATCGGACCTGCGGGAAACACTAGAATATTGATGAAACTCTATGGCTAAACCCACACCGCCACACTTCGCTAGCATCCCAGTCATCCTCACTCGCTCTCTCTCTTATTCGCATTCTCTCCCCACCAACACATGTTTAAATGAACAGAACAGTCTTAGACTACGTTTTACTATACAATGCAACAAAAAACCTCATTAAATTCAAACTATTTCGGGGGAAAGATCATTTCGAATCATTCAACATTAACATTTAGCTATTACAGTTTATATTTTCAACTATTACTTGAAGCGAAATGATAATGATGCGTTAAAACAAAACGGAGGTCGTTTAAAGCAACTTCATAAGATATAAGAAACCTCTTATTATTTTAATTCCGTTCATCATAGTTTTCAGAATTTAAATCAATACCTGTTTTCTAAATAAACCTATTATCACCAACTAATGAAAAAAAATCTCATTCCGTAAAATAACAGTAACTTTTATTTTCCCTTGACTTATAAGAATATCTTTAGTCGTTTGCACATTCAGCTGATACAACGGAGCAGCATAGAACACTGTACGAGTTGTGGCTATTAAATAATGAGACTGACGTTGTAGGAAATGTTATTTTTATTTTATACACAATCACTTATTGTCCCTTCAATATACACTCCTTCTCTATCCTACAACGCTCCATACGAATTTTCCATTGTTAGAAACAGTGCTGGAAGTCATCTTCTGTCACCTCCTTCAGGACACGTTCCGCTTTCTCTTTTACAGCTTCCACCGACTCAAATCTTGTCCCTTTTAATGCAGATTTCACCTTAAGGACCAGGTAGAAGTTACATGGTGCAAGAACTGGTGAATAAGGTGGATGTTTCAACAGTTAGAGGCTGTACTTGGCTAGGCGTTTTTCCTTACTCTTTGACGTAGTTTAGAAAGTACCTCAAGGTAGTAAAATTGATGAATGATATGACGTCCAGCACTGTTTCCAACAATGGAAAATTCGCATGGAGCGTTATAGAAACAGGAAAAAGGTGTATATTGAAGGTGACAATAAGTGATTACAAAAAACATACCTTACCTCTTGATAGATAACGCGGAATGAGCTGGCGCATTGTCTTGGTAGGGAACCCATGATTTGTCCTTCCACATTTCGGGGCGTTTTTCCTTACTCTTTGACGTAGTTTAGAAAGTACCTCAAGGTAGTAAAATTGATGAATGATTTGACCTTCAAGAACCCAGTGAAAGTACACAATCCCATGAGTATCAAAAAAAAACAATCACCATTGTTCTAAATTTTGACTTGTTCATTCGAGCTTTTTTGGCTCTCGGTTAAATTCGGCTCTTCCAGTGCATGGATTGGCGCTTCGTTTCCGGATCATAAGTAAAAAACCACGTTTCATCACACGTTATTATCGTTTCCAAAAATTTGGGTACTTTTCAATCGCGTTCAAAATGTCAGTACAAACATTTTTGAGCGGCACGTGTCCTGAAGGAGCTAACAGAAGATGACTTCCAGCACTGTTTCCAACAATGGAAAATTCGCATGGAGCGTTGTAGTAACAGGAAAAAGGTGTATATTGAATGTGACAATAAGTGATTATGTATAAAATTAAAATAATATTTTTTACAACGTCAGTCTCGTTATTTAATACCCACACCCTGTATAACCTAAATTGGTCAAATAAAGTCAAGTGTGTTTCACACCAGATTTTTTTTTGGAATTAAGAAAAACAAATCTTTATAACATGGGTGGAAAAAACAACGACCATTAATCTCGAGATGTTACAATAGGTTCGTCTGGTATTATAATGAACGTACTTCCAGAACAAAGTTTGTTGGAAACGTTACGAACGCATGTTGAGGAAACGCTGTGCGTATTATAACAAGAACGACGGTTGGTTGTATGCATAGTTCAGAATATGACAAAACACTGAAGTAACAATAGTTCTATAAACGGTTAGCGGTTAATAAGCTAATGCAAACTAAACCTAACAAGAGAGAGAGAGAGATGGATGAATTGACTTCAGAGAGGGTAACGAAGAGAGAGTAAGCGAGACAGTTTGAATAACCAAAAGGGAGGAAGTTTAACAAACAGTGCCAAAACGCATACACATACGACCGACACATACTGCTACAGAATACAAGCCCCAAGAGAGTAGATATGGGTAAACACACGCACACACACACACACACCAAGGCACGCGCTCTCCAATTCGCCTTACTTCCACATTTGTTACATTTCCCATATGCCTCATGAGACTAAAAGTCCATGAGATAGGTTGCCGCGTGTGCGCTTTAATAAACAATGACTTACTTCTGCATCTCCTCATGTCTTGTGGGCTCAGGTACTAAACAAGAAGAAGAAGAACAAGAATAACCAACAACAGACAACAACAACCCAAGAATGTATTATTAATAGGTTATATATATATATATATATATATATATATATATAGTACAAACAGATAACTTCTCCTGTCTTAAAACAGTCACACATTATCCCCATATGAATACGATTTTAAAAGGTAATAAAAAATTGGGCCACATCATTCAATCACGTTGAGGAGAAAAAAGAAAACGTGTAACACGTCTTTAATATGATTTTCAGTGGAAGACAGCGCGGCCTCCAAAATCAACGATCCATGTGATCAAAATTTGACGATACCCATTTAATCATATAAATCAAGACTGAAAACCTTCACACGACTTTCTCTTGCCAATGCAAACATAATTATTATAATATAATCTGACATTAGAAATAAACAAAAAACTAACCACAAAAATCAAAACCCAATTTTAATCGTAAGTGAATGATGCAAAATGAAAACCGACAATTAATTTGGTTTAATAATACGGAAAAAATCACTCTCACGCTAAACTAGGCTCTGTAGAGAAAAAATACTTCAAATAAAAGTTGTATATCTGTTAATTTCCTATAAATTAGATTATACACACTTTGGTCGTAAAATGCATACAAAAGCTGATATCGTAAGAAAATCGCTTTTACACGTATTCATGAGAGAAAAAAAAGAAAATCGCTATTACCGCTAAACTAAGCGTTATACAAAATATGTTTAAAATAAAAGTTGTAGGTTTTTAAAATTTTCCAAATCGTTTCTTACGTACACTTTTACGCTAAAATGCATCTTAAAGCCACAATCTGAAAAAAAAAATTATTTAACGGAAAAACAGACTTTCCAAGAATTTTACCTGACATAGCGCCTATTATCTGGTAGAGCATAAAAATGTAGTAAATGAGGCGATTTTTTTTACAAAATCGTAGAAGCCGTATTTGGCAACATCGCAAAAAAGTGAAAAATGATATGAATAATCTACCACATTCGGTTCACCGATATTGATGAAAGTGTTCGTGTCGGGTCCGGTAGTAGTATCCAACTTAAGTTTCAAGTTCGTACGACGTTTCGTTCTTGAGATATTCTGTTCACACACACACACAACAGACCAATCGCTAAAAATATGTTTTTGGGTTCAGGGGGTCTGTAAACTTGCACATCCGGTGAAAACTCGATTTCGAAAAATCGACATGAAATCAATACTTTCCTTCCTATATATTCATATAGGAAAGAGAAAGTAAAACCCTACAACAAAAATTTTAGAAATTTTTCCTACAGAACTTTAATTTACGGTCAATTAAGTGATTTTCCGTATTTTCTGGGGTAAACGATGATTGATTTTAGAAAAAAAAATATAAACCATATTATTCATTAATTACAACGGCAAGATACAATCGTGTGAGTGTTTCACACCAGATTTTTATGGAACAACGCCAGCAACGAAGTGTAGTTCTACTTTAAAAAGGAAAATGTTTTCTAGTGAACAGTTTCATGTTATTGAGTTTTGTTAGTGAACATTATGGGTTCAACCAGCTATAAAATTTTACTGTCGGAATCATTACATCATTGGTCGTATTCTGTGTTATTTTTGGTTCCCTCGGTTTTTCTCGTTCGTTCTTGTAACTAAACAGAAAGAAGCAGCAGACACACGGTTCTGAATTACCACTATGATTTTTACTGTTCTTTCTTTTATGTTTCTTATTTAATTTCCTTATTGTTTTATGTTTACCAAAATTGCAGGTTTCTTGAAACAAGTACAGTAAACTCCCGGTTATCCGAATACGGGTTTACCGAAACCCGGGTTATCAAAACAGTCAACAAAACTCAGTATTTCAAATGAAATATTTCTACCATGAACTTAAATTAAAAAAATCTGGTGTGAGACTTACAAGACTTTTTCTTACCAATGGAAATAATTAACATAACCTAACATTAGTAATAAATAAAACAATAGAAATAAACAGAAAAAACTAACCTCAAAACACATAACCTAAATTTAATCATTTGCGAAAGACACAAAACGAAAATCAACCTAAGTTTGGCCTAAAAATACGGAAAATCACTCTTTCACGCTAAACTAGGCTCTGTAGAGAAAAAAGTTCTAATTTAAGTTGTAAATCTTTTAATTTCCTATAAATTTGATTATATACACTTTTGTCGTATAATGCATAGACTACTTAGGCTTAAATCTTAAAAAAATATCGTTTTTTTACAAGTGTTTTCGTGAGGAAAAAACCGCAAATAGCTAAAGTCTAGCCTCTCTTAGTTTGCTCCTAATATAAACAAATAATGACGTCAATTAGCATGCGCATTATATCAAAATGTGTACACGCTGATTAAAAAGTGACAACAAAATACTTTCAAAAGTATTTAAATACAAAATACATTTAAAACTATTTTTCTTAATGAAATTGTTAGGCCTCCATCATATCATGACTGATGTTTTTAGTACTTTAAGTACTTATAATTTAAAAAATAGTTAACTTAATAGGAATACGACATCCGTAAAGTCGCAGACTCTAGCGTGCACCCTGTAGTACCTGGTTTTGGTTTGTTCACAGTAGCAGAAAACTAAGAACGGCTCAACTGTAATTACCGCTAAACTAAGTTTTATACAAAGAAATGTTTGAATTAAAGTAGTAGGATTTTAAATTGTCTACAAAGTTTAATGTAATTATACATTTCCACAGAATCCTGACGTTAGAACGAAGAATCCTTAGAACCTGTATTGGTAAGAGAATATACAAAGATAATAGTTGGAGACTGCTACCAAATAATGAAGTCTATAAAATTTCGGAGCCAATACTAGACACAATTAGGAAAAAACGAATCTCCTTTTTGGGCCATATCCTTAGAACACCGGAGAACAGAGTACTTAGACGACTTATTGAAAGTGTCTGGGATTTTAAAATCGGTTTGAACTGGACGAAGGAGGTCAAGGAGGACTTGGAAAGGTTTGGGTTGACGCTGGAGGATGTGAGGTTCAAGTCTGAAAGTTATAGAGGGTTGAAGGATCTGGCTTTGGAACCGGAAACCAAGACTAGAAGAGTGCAGAGGGTGACGGAAGAACTCCGGGCTCAGAGATCACAAAGAATGAGGGAATACTGGGTAAAGATCAAGGCTCAGAGATCGAAGTAGAGTCTTTCATGTTGTGGCTGAAGTGGTCCATTGTGGCCTCACAAGTAAAAAAAAAAAAAATTATACATTTTTGCGCTAAAATGTATATTAGAGCCGCAATCTTAAAAAAAAAAATTTTACGTGAAAACAGACTCGCCAAGAATTTCAGCAGACATAGCGCTTACCCTATCTTGTAGAGCATAAAAAATTTAGTAAATGAGGGGATTTTAAAACTAATCGTAGGTGCCGTTTTAGAGAAAATCGAAAAAGTGACAAATTACACGAATAAACTACAACTTCCTGTTGACCGATTTAGATGAAAATGTTCGAGTAGGGTCCGGTAGTAGTACCTAACTTAATTTTCAAGTTTCAAGTTCATACGATGTTCCGTTCCTGAGATATTCTGTCCACACACATACACCAATCGCTACAAACATGGCTTTTAGGTTCAGCGGGTCTGAAAACGTGTAAATCCGGTGAAAACTCGATTTTGAAAAATCGACATGGAAATAATCCTTTCCTTCCAATATATTTATAAAGGAAAGGGAGAATAAAAATAAGTACTGTAGATTGTATTCTGACCGAAATACTGTTTAAGCAAGCTGTACTGTAATTTACGAGATGTTATCAAATAATACGGTGAAAAATTTTATTACAAAATAATAAACTTCCATCAAATTAGAAATTATCTCCTTCGATAATCACTCCTTGTCTGACGATGCACTTATCCGAATATATAAGATTTCATGATTGGAATAATTTTTGCAATATTTCTTTTGGAAGGGCCATGATGTGCTCGTCGACACCTTCTTAATGTCGGAAATGGTGTCAAAATATTATCCTTTCAGCACGGTTTTTATTTCTGAAAACGGCCAGAGAAGTCGCATGGTGCTAAATCTGTGGAGTAAAACGGAAGTGGACAGACAGGAATCATGTTTTTAGCCGAAAACTCAGAATCAGAAATTGAGAGTTAGCAAGGGCGTTAAAAGTCTCTTATTTCCCAATTTTATTACAATGCTTTGTACGGAGTCCTATGAGATATTCAGTTCTTCAGTAAGCTCTCGAATAGTAAGTCACGTGTTTAAATGAATCAGTTTTACTACTATTTGGATGTTTTTCTCGGTTTTTTAAGGCAAAGGAGGACATCCCGTCCGTTCCTTGTCTTAAATAGACTCATTTCTGCTTTTAAATCGCTCATACCACTTGTAAACGATCTTCAAAATTATTACATTATCGCCTTACACTAATTTTAATATTTCACGAGCAACTATTGGCACTTTCTTGCAACGTAAAACAGAACCAATGTTAACGCGTTGTACGAAATCCATGATGCGTGATAAAACGGTAAACATGACCTCACTCTTCCGGCTCTGAAAGCCGACTGACAAATCGCAACTTGTCCAGACTTGATATCGTTATCTCAAGGAACCAGGCTAATGAAGTTATTACTTTTAAAAGGACGTACTGTCTGCAGTTTATTTGTAATAAAATTAATCACCGTATTTTTTAACACACCGTATAGTACATAAAGTACGCCTAGATGACGTACAGCACTACAGACAGAATTTTTACCGATAACATAAGTAACACCTTGCTACAGTAGCCTACTGTTTCTTTTTGGCTTCATCATGTTTGCTGTAAACAGTCAATTAGTACAGTATTGTGGATGAATGGGTCCAATAGTGTCTTCGAATTAAGGGATTTTTACTTTCTCTTGCCTATATGAATATATAGCAAGCAAAGTATTGTTTTCATGTCGATTTTTCGAAACCGAGTAATCACCGGATTTACACGTTTTCAGACCCCCTAAACCCAAAAAACATGTTTTTAGCGATTGGTCTATGTGTGTATGTGTATGAAGAAACTTTTTAACAACAGCACATCGTACGAATTTGAAACTTAAAACTTAAGTTACATACACCTACCGGACCCGACAAGAACATTTTCATCAAAATCGGTCAACCGGAAGCAGTAGTTTATTCGTGTGATTTTCACTTTTTTGTGATTTTCTCAAAAACCGGTCCTACGATTTTTTTAAAAATCGACTGGTTTACTAAATTTCTTACGCTCTACAAGTTAGGGTGGGCGCCATGTTTGCTCAAATTCTTGGTGAGGCTGTTTCCACGTTAAAAAAATTTTATTTTAAAGATTGCGGCTTTGATATGCATTTTAGCGCAAAAATTTATATAAGAAATATTGTAGAAAATTTAAAATCCTAAAACTTTAATTCAAACACATATTTGTATTACGCTTATTTTAGCGGTAACTAGCGATTTTCTGTTTTTTTCTCACAAAAACGTGTGAAAATCGTTTTTTATAATTTTGGCCTTAGTATGAATTTTACGACAAAAGTGTATATAATCAAATTTATAGGAAATTAAAAGATCTACAACTTTTATATAAAGCATTTTTCTCAACAGAGCCTAGTTTAGCGTGAGAGAGAGATTTTCCGTATTTTAAGCCAAACTAAGATCGATTTTCATTTTGTATCTTTCACTCATGATTAAGATAAGGTGATGTTTTTTGAGGTTAGTGTTTTGTTTATTTCTGATGTTTTATTACTAATGTTAGATTACATTATTAATTGTTTGCATTGGCAAGAGAAAGTTGTGTGAGTGTTTCACACCAGATTTTTTTATTTACTTTTAATACCTACGCTTGAGTTATTTTTTGATACGATAAATCGTTTAATACGTGTGGTCAATTGCAAACAAAATTTAATACACACAAAAGAAGCACTACAGTTTGTTTATATTTGATTTAGGGCTATATCAACTAAAAAACAATTGCAAATTCATCAGGTCGGCGTTCTAATTATAAAACTACCGAACTTGCGAAACAATTTAGTTACAGCCATTTTTTTAGAAAAATTGAAATTATAAACGGACTACGAAATTGATACTTAAAACGTGTACGTAAGAACCTGTAATAAAGTAACGCAAAACACCACGTTATGCGTAATGGTCGGATTCAAATCCGACAGTTTTTGAGAAAAGTTAAATAAATCTGGTGTGAAACATTCACACAACTTTCTCTTGCCAATGCTAATAATTAACAATATAACATAACATCAGGAATAAACTAAAAACTAACCCCAATAAACATTATACCTAATTTTTATCATGAGTGAAGGACGTAAAGTGAAAATTAACCTCAGTTTAGCTTAAAAATACGGAAAATCACTCCACGCTAAACTAGGCTCGGTAGATAAAAAATGCTCTAAATAAAAGTTGTAAATCTTCTATACATTTGATTATATGTTTTGCCGTAAAATGCATCACAAGGCTGATATCCTTAAAACCAAGATTATTTTTACACGATTTGGCAGAAAAAACAGAAAAACGCTAATTACCGCTTAACTAAGCGTTATACAAAAAAACGTTTGAAATAAAAGTTGTAAGATTTATATTTTCTACAACTTTTATTAGCCTATATCCATTTTTGCGCTAAAATGCATATTAAAGTCATAATACTAAAAATAACAATTTTTTTTTACGAGAAAACATCCTCACCAAGAATTTCAGCAGACATGGCGCCTACCCTATATTGTAGAGCTTAAAAAATTTAGTAATTGAGGCGATTTTCAAAAAAAAATCGTACAAGCCGTTTTTAAGAAACTCGCAAAAAAGTGAAAAATGACACGAAAAAACTACTACCTCCGAATGACCGATTTTGATGAAAATGTTCGTGTTGGGTCCTCTAGTGATATTTATTTTACTTAAGTTTCAAGTTTTTGTAGTTCGTACGATGTTCCGTTCTTAAGATATTCTGTTCACACTCGCACACACCAATCGCTAAAAACATGTTTTTTTGGGCTCACGGGGTCTGGAAAACGTGTAGATCCGGTGAAAACTCCATTTCGAAAAATCGACATGAAAACAATACTTTCCTTTTTATATATTCATATAAACAAGAGAAAGTAACAAGAAATGATCCATGTGAAAACTTGTCACATTGGTAGGGACATGTGAAAAGTAAATTTGGAGATGAAAATATCAAAATAGAAAGAACGAAGTTGACATTTCAAAATGTAGGGGTATATATATGCTGAATACATACGCGGGTTTATAGAAGTACATCGATGAATAACCCCGACCAATTCGGCGAGATGGCAAACCCGGGGCTTCTCACACCGGTCTCAAATCCCAAGGGTTTAAACGACCTAAACCTGGCACACTGCAGCAGTACAGAAACAGGGCATTTCCCTCCTACCACACCCGTAAAAACCCACACCATGCTATCCCGCACCTTTCCTAAAAAAAAACCTTGACAGCAGGTACGTACATTTCGGCTTAACCTCACATCAATTCCATTATTTTATACGACAGATTACTTTCGTAAATGAATAAATAAAACATTCGAAGCACACTAACTTTCCGTAAAAAGAAAATTAGTTAAAAAACTAAAATTTAATTAAATTTCTCACATATTGAACGAACACATAAATAAAAATCTGGTGAGAAACACTCACACAACATTATCTTGTTGTTGTTCTTTAGGTCATCAGCCAAAAGGCTGGTTTGAACCTGTAGAGGTTTTACTAAGTAAAACGAGGAGTGAGGTGGTTTACCATTGCCTTCCTCACCGAGTGAAAAATTACGCTTATCAGCATGCCAGGCCCTCTGAAAAGCACAGATTTTCCACTCTGCAAATGACACCTTCACTTCATTCACCACAGGGTCTGGCTGTATAATGAAATTCATTACTTTCAGAGGAGATAACTCTGATTAGTGTCTTTTGCACCTCTACCTCATCTGTTCTTAAATGATTCAGTCATTTAATTGGCTGACCATGTGATAAGAAACAGAACTATTTATTTTAGCCCTGCAATGGACAGATTATCTTGATATAACATTATCTTGCCAATGCAAATAACGACCAATTACATCTAACATTAGTAATAAAACATAAGAAATAAACAAAAAAATTTAACTTTAAAAAAACATAACCTTAGGGCCTATGTTAATCTAAGTGACTGATACAAAATGAAAATCTATCTCAGTTTAGGTTTACACGGAAAATCACTCTTTCACGATAAACTTGGTAGGTAAACTCTGTAGAGAAAAATGCCATAAATAAAAATTGTAGATTGTTAAATTTCGTATGAATTTTATTACATATTTTTCGTAAAATGCAAACTACGGCCAAAATCTTAATTTTCATGAAAAAAAACCTTCGGTACTAACTACCGCTAAACTAAGCGTTATACAAAAAAAAAACATTTGAAATAAAAGTTGTTCATTTTTAAATTGTCTACAACTTTTACTATAGAATTACACTTTTGCGCTATACTGCACATTAAGGCCGCAATCTCAAAAAAAACCTTTTTTTCTACGAGTGCACAGCCTCCCCAAGAAATCTAGCAGAAATGACGCCTACCCTATCTTGTAGAACATAAAAAATGTTGTATATCAGACGGTTTTTAAAAAAAACCGTAAGTACAGTTTCAGAAAAAATCGTAAAAAGTGAAAAATAACAGGAATCAACTACTACTTCCGGTTAACTGATTTTCATGAAAATATCGGTGTCGAGTCCTCTTGTATTACCTAACTTCAATTTAAAGTTTTAACTTCGTACGAAGTTCCGTTCTTCAGATATTTTTCACGCGCGCGCGCACGCACACCAATCGCTAAAAACATGTTTTTCGAGTTCAGGGGGTCTGAAAACGTGTAATATCCGGTGAAAATTCGATTTCGAAAAATCGACATGAAAACAATACTATCCTTCCTATATATTCATATTGTTGTTGTTTAGGTCATCAGCCGAAAAGCTGGTTTGAACCTGTAGAGGTTTTACTAAGTAAAACGAGGAGTAAGGTGGTTTACCATTGCCTTCCTCACTGAATGGAAAAGTATGCTTATCAGCATACCGGGCCCTCTGAAAAGCACATATTTTCCACTCTGCAAATGACACCTTCACTTCATTCACCACAGGGTCTGGCTGTATAATGAAATTCATTACTTTCAGAGGAGACAACTCTGATTAGTGTCTTTTACACCTCTACCTCTTCTGTTCTTAAATGATTCAGTCATTTATTTAATTGGCTGACCATGTGATAAGAAACAGAAATATTTACTTTAGCCCTGCAACGAACAGATTGAGAGTAAATAATTTGACTCTCCGCCTGTTTGTTATGGGCGAATATATTCATATATGTAAGAGAAATAAATAAATTAGCTAACTAAAATTTAATTAAATTTCACTTGTACTGAACGAAAACCAAAATAAAAGTATACTTAATAGTTTGTAGTTAAATCTCGACAACATAACTCATCATTACCTGCAACAAACAAACATAAATACATAATTACACAAAAACAAATAAAAAACATTAAACAACTTCACCCAAATATTTAAAAAATTGTAAAGTTCATGTATAGGGTGATTCAAAAAGAGCGCCGGTTTTTAAACGGCTGGTAAATTTTTGTTTATCGGTTGGCAACATTGTTTGACCACATTTCTATTTTGAAGAACATTCCGATTGACGATTCAGTTGTAGTTTCTCTTGTTCGCAGTGTAGTACTCTCGAGTCTGTGTCTAACCATGGAGAAGTTTACTATTGCGCAACGAGTGTTAATCGTCAAAACATTTTACCAGAGTGGAGAGAGTTATGCGGCTACTGCCAGGCGACTTCGCGGTACTCTAGGACGTAATGAAGCACCGAATGAATCAACAGTTCGCAGGCTCATGAAAAAGTTTTTTGAGACGGGTTCAACAGCGACCTTAAAAGTTCTGGACGTCGTCGTTCTGGCCAAACTGAGCAAAACGTTGCGTTGGTTCGTGACAGTGTGGCTGTTAGCCCAGCAAAATCAATACGTCGCCGTTCTCAACAATTGGGTTTACGATGTTCTTCTGTACGGAGAATTCTTCGGTACGATCTCCAATATCACCCGTATAAAATTCAGTTGCTGCACGAGAACCAATGTTGTTGCTCCGTGAACGGTTCCAGGATCGCATCATTTCTCGTAATTCCGACCATCAATGACTACCAAGGTCGTGTGACTTGACGCCTTGTGACTTTCCTCTTTGGGGTCATCTGAAGTCATTGGTGTATGCCAATAAACCCCGAAACATCAATGCCTGGAAGGAGAAAATTCGACGGGTTATCGGGCAAATGGAAGTCGAAACTTGTCGTGCAGTAATATCCAATTTCATGGACAGAGTTGATGCGTGCCAGCGCAGTAGAGGAGGACACATGCAAGACATCATTTTTCATACATAAAATCCGAAGGAAAGATGAACTTGTTGATGTATTTATTTTCAGTTTTTCAATAAAATAAATCTATTAATTTGACATATCAAAACCGGCGCTCTTTTTGAATCACCCTATAATACGAACATTAATCGATTTTAACGAATAGCAGTTTTTATCACATGGTAAATATCCTTAGTGAAACACGCCTTTCTCTTGCCAATGTAAATAATGACTATTTTAACCTAACGGTAATTACGATAATCAGAGAGAACCGATTTCGCTTACGCAAAATTTTGAAAAAACACGCAAACATATTTATAGAGTTTATAAACAGTAGAAATAAATATACAGTACTATTACTTTTCCTTCCTCTATACAAATATGTAAGAAAAATATTCTTTTCATATCGATTATTCGTCGGACATACACGTTTTCAAACATTCTATACCATAAACATGTTTTTAGCGATTGGTCGGAATAGGTTTTTTTAAACAAAATATCTTAAGAACAGAATAGCGTACTTAAGAAGTTGAAACTTGAAAATTAAGTTAAGGGACATGACAAACAATTTTATCAAAATCGGTCAACTGGAAGTAGTAGTTTACCTATACAGATTTTCGTAATTCAGTTCTCATCGGATATACACGTTTTCAGACCCCCTGAACCCAAAAAAAGCAAGTTTATAGCGATTGGTCTGTGTCTGTAAACAAAATATCTCACGAACAGAATATCGTACGAAGTTGAAACTTGAAACTTAAATTAGGTAGAGAATCCGACGCGAACATTTTCACCAAAATCGGTCAACCGGAAGTAGTTTATTCGTGTATTTTTTCACTTTTTTGCGATTTTCTCAAAAACGGCTTCTACGTTTTAAAAAAAAAATGGCCTTATTAACTACAATATTTATGCTCTACAACATAGGGTTAGGCACCATGTCCGTTGAAATTCTTGGGGAGGCTGTGCTCTCGTAGAAAAAAAATGTTTTTTTTTTTTAAGATTGCGACCTAAATATGGATTTTAGCGCAAAAATTTAAATAAATTTATAGAAAGTTAATAAGTTGTAGAAAATTTAAAAACCTTCAACTTTTAATTTAAACAGTTTTTGTATAATCCTTAATTTAGTGGTCATTAGTAATTTTGTGTTTTCTTTTTCATGAAAATCTGTAAAAATTTCTTTTTACGATTTTGGCCTTTATGCATTTTACGACAAGTGTATAGAATAAAATTTATAGGAAATTATACAATCTCCATCTTTTAATTTAAGCATTTTTCTCAACAGAGCCTACTTTAGCGTGTAATAGTGATTTTCCGTGTTATTAAGCCAAACACGGTTGATTTTCATTTTGCGTCATTCACTCACGATTAAAACAAGGTTATGTTTTTTGTTCATTCCTAACGGTTTATTACTAATGTTAGGTTATCTTGTTTTATTATTTGCATTGGCAAAAGAAAAGTCGTGTGAGTGTTTCACACCAATTTTTATTTTTTATAATTGATAATTTTAGAAAGAAGTCAATTCCAATTAACATAGTGTTTAAGGTTTCAGGGCATTATTATATTCATACTAGGTAATCAAACTTAACAATAACACAGAATTACCTTACATACACATACATACAATAATACCAATAATAATAATATAATACGTTTCTCCAAACTGACATAAATGTTGTCAAAACCACACATAGTTTTACATGAGAGAACATCAAGCGCCGCCAATAATATGTAGTCTATTAACCTAATGTATATCCTGGGTTCAATCAAAACCGTACGTACCTAATCTAATAACATCATTACCATGTTAAATAAATCAAACAAACCAACTTTTAACAATCAATCGCGATGAAAGATCTGTCAAAATGTCAAATAAAGATGAATTTCATCAACAAAACGCCAATCAAATGCATCAATTATCAAACTAAAATCAACAAGAACTAATTATTACACACGATGACAAACGGGTGCCTGCTAAATCTCAAAACACTTCAATAACTTATGGAATGTTGAGGAACAGAACTCAAAAGCGATAACAATTTATATTCAAAACTTTTTTTATAATTATCGTATAAAAAAGCCCGTAACCAACTATCTCAATGGCGAAAAAAATTAATACACTCAAGAAATCTCTGGTAACCACTCAGAACATCTACAACAAGAAATGCCTGTCAACCAAAACTTAACTAAAATACTACCAAACAGTGGTTCTCCCAGGAATCCACTATTCCAGCGAAACGTTATTCGGGCCATACCGCTTAGGGGATATCGAGAGAATTGAGAAAATAGAAAGAAACATACTTAGGAAGTTCATTAACAAAAGGTACATGATGGAAGGACAGTGCTGGTTAATCCCAAACAAAGAAATCTACAAACTAATCCCCCAACTAACAAATAACTTTTAAAAGAAACGAATATCATTCCTAGGACATATACTCAGAGTAAAAAAGTCCAGACTTGTGAACCGGCTGATCAACCATTTTTGGAATAAGGTAACCAGACCCAGGTGGCTGTAAGAGGTACAACAGGATGTGAAGGAACTTATAATCACTAAAAAAGACCTGCTAACAAAATCAGCTGAGTACAACCAATTTGTCAAGACTAATATGGTAACATTCGAACCAAAAACCAGAAGAGTGGACAACAGAGTGTTTACCGACGAAGACCGGAAACAGTGATCAGAACGTTTTAAGAAAATGTGGGCCAAACAAAAGAAAGACCCGCGTAGGAGAGCGCGGTTTCCACTAGAGGACTCGACACGAACATTTCATAAAATCAATCAACCGGAACTAGTAGTCTATTCGTGTCATTTTTCATATTTTTGCGATTTTCTCAAAAACGGCTACGATTTTTTTAAAAAACGCCTCAATTACTACATTTTTTATGCTCTACAAGTTAGGGTAGGCACCATGTCTGCTGAAATCTTAGAGAGGCTGTTTTTACGTAAAAAAATGTTTTTTTTACGATTACGGCTTATATATGCATTTTAGCGCAAAAATGTAACTAACAAAAGTTGTAGTCAATTTAAATCCTACAACTTCAATTTCAAACTTTTTTTTTGTATAACGCCTAAGTTTAGCGGTCATTAGCAATTTTCTGTTTTTTTTTACCTCACGAAAACGTGTAAAAAACGATTTTTTTTAATACTACAGCCTTATTATGCATTTTCGACAAAAGTGTATAAAATCAAATTTATAGGAAATTAAAATACCTACAACTTTTATTTAAAGCGTTTTTCTCTACAGAGCCTAGTTTAGCGTGAAATAGTGATTTTCCTTATTTAAGCCAAACTGAGGTTGATTTTCATTTTGCGTCTTTCACTCACGATGAAAATTTGGTTATGTTTATTGAGGTTAGTTTCTTTGTTTATTTCTAACGTTTTATTACTAATGTCAGGTTTATTGTTAACTATTTGCATTGGCAAGAGAAAGAAGTGTGTGTTTCACACCAGATTTTTTTTGGATTCAGGGTGCCTAAAAACGTGTAAATCCGATGAAAACTCAATTTAGAAAAATTGACATTAAAACAATAAGTTACTTTCCTTTACTATAATATATTTATATAGAACATGAGAAATGATAAACATGTTACAATAACCATTTATTTTTAGAATAAACTAAGTTACAATATTTTGATGCAGGAAAATATAGCCTTTGTCGAGAACTAAAGAATTAATAAATTTCATAACATACACAATAAATTTCAAATTACTACAAACAACACAGGGACAAAAAACATTTCTTACGAGACACCCTGTATATAAACATCAAGTGACGCTTAAAATAATTATGCAATGCTAATTAATCAATCAATTAAGACGAGGTAGGCAACTCCGCGCGTTCGTTTAATGTTGATTAAATTAATATGAAGCAAAAGGAGTTTGATATGATAACATCGAGGTACATTCTCAGGGAACTGCCAAAGTGTTGAGATACAAGCACTGTATTAATTAAGATAATATGATGTTGACAGAACTGAAGAAGAAAACGTTTGTCATAGTCAGATGCAAAATAATCTGACTATCAGGGCGCAGTGACGTAATACACATATTAACACAAGTCAAAAATCTGGTGTGAAACACTCACACGACTTTCTCTTCCCCATGCATATAATGAATAACACATGCTAACATTAATAATGTTAGTATTAATGCTACCAACTACGCCAATGCCGGCCGCATTGGCGTAGTTCGTAACGTCCTCGCCTTTCATCATGCGGTCTTGGGTTCGAATCTCTTTCAGACGCGGCATATTGTCATACGTTACAAAAAAATCATTTCATCCTTCACTGTCGGCATTAGCAGTAAATGCAGAACAGTCAGACGTTAAAAAAACAAAAAAATAACAACAATAAAACACTGGAAATAAACAAAAAACATAACCTTATTTTAATCATGAGTGAATGATGCTAAATGAAAACCAACCTTACTTTGGTTTAATAACACGGAAAATCACTTTCGCGCTAAACTAGGCTCTGTAGAGAAAAATTATTAAATACAAATGGTAGATCTTTAAATGTCCTGTAAATTTGATTATACGAGGGTAGGCTGATAAGTAATGCACACATGCTTGTAGAAGACAACTAAATAAACTTCAGTAGCGCGCCTGGTGGCATGTGGAAGTACTATTTCTCCTCTACAAGCCTGCGCAGTTTGAAGGCGTTGCTTTCATTCAGTTTGTTTTGAGTAGTGGAAGTATGGCGTCGTGTTCTGGTGCTATGTCAACGAGAATTAAACAACGCGCTGTTATCGAATTTTTAACTGCTGAGAAAGTGAATCCTAGTGAGATTTATCGTCGTTTAAAGGCTGTTTATTGTGACGATACTGTTGATAGGTCTACTGTGAATCGTTGGGTAATAAAATTTCGTGATTGCCAACCTGGAAAAGCCTTAATTGTTGACAAAACACGCAGTGGACGACCAATCACTGCCTCAGACGATAATCGTCGCAAACTCATCGATGATTTGATTCAAAATGACCGGCGAATCACTCAACAGCTTATCGCAAACCAAATTGGAATATCTAAGGAACGTGTTGGCTTCATTATTGAACAATTGGGATACCGTAAAATCTGTGCACGATGGGTACCACGCCGTCTGACAGACGAGAATAAACAGCGTCGATTGGAATGCTGTGAACAACTTTTGAAGCGCTACCGTGACGAAGGAGACGACTTTCTTTTGAATATTGTGACGGGGGACGAGTCATGGGTTCATCATTACGATCCCGAAGAAAAAAGGCAGAGCGCTGAATATCGTCATCCACATTCTCCTGTTGTGAAAAAGTTCAAAACACAACCGTCCGCAAAAAAAATTCTTTTGACTGTGTTTTGGGATGCTCGCCGAGTTTATGTGACTGATTATCTGGAACGAGGGGCAACGGTAAATTCTGCTCAGTATATACAGACTCTGAAACACCTCCGACGTCGAGTTTGTCGTGTTAGAGGCAACCTGGCGCCAATAATTTTGCAACACGACAATGCTCGTCCACACACTTCGCGTGCAACTGGAGAGGCTCTGAGAAACCTGAAGTTTCAACCAATTTTACACCCTCCGTATTCTCCCGACCTTGCGCCTTGCGATTTTTATTTTTTTCCTCTACTGAAGAGAGACCTTAAGGGTAATCATTACAGCTCGGACAATGAGGTGAAGGCAGCTATTGCGTCCTGGGTTCGAGGAAAGTCGGAAGAATTTTTCAGTGACGGAATGAAAAAACTTGTTAAACGTTGGGAGAAATGTGTAATGCTTAACGGTGACTATATTGAAAAATAAATAGATAATTTGGTAGGTTAAGATTTGTACTTTAATTTGTTATTTACCCCATCTTGCTATTTCTTTTTGTTCGTCTTCTACAAGCATGTGTGCATTACTTATCAGCCTACCCTCGTACAAACGTTTCTCGTAAAATGATCACTGTGAATGAAATCTTAAAAATCATTTTTAACAGATTTTCATTTAAGAAAAAACAGAAAATCACTAATACAGCTAAACTAAGCGTTATACTAAACAATGTTTTAAATAAAAGTTGTAAGATTTCAAATTCTCTACAACTTTTATTATACATAGGCCTACCTTTGCTCTAAAACGCATATTAAAGCCGCAATCTTAAAAAATAACTTTTTTTTTTCTAAGAAAGCAAAGCTTCCCCAAGAATTTCAGCAGACATGGCGCTTACCCTATCTTGGAGAGCATAAAAAACGAATCCGAAAAGCGTTTTTTTCTATCCCCGGTAATTTCGAACTTAGATTTCGTGACTTCCTGTTTTAGGCCACTTCAGGTCGAAACCAGAACTTCACACCCCATAATTTCTGTATCCAAATTCTGCTTTGATTTCTTGACGTCCGGTTTTAGACCACTTTCGTTCAAAACCAGAACTTCGAACCCAATCTAGGCCCACTAACATTTTGTGTAGTAGTTACGAATCTGACAAACCGTTCGTTGCTATCACCGGAAATTTCAGACTATGTGTCACCGCCAACTCTTCTAACAAATCATTTACTGTGTTGCCGGCCTTCAAAAGTTCTCCCGGCCCTTGTCGGTGCAGCAGACCCTTTAGCGGCTAACCCATAAACCTTTCGGCAGTGTACCGATAGAGGCCTTCGTCAATAATTGCGATCCAGACACGAAGAGATTCAATTCCGATCCAGACACAGAGAGATTTAATTCCGATCCAGACACAGAGAAATTTAACTGCAATCCAGACACAGAGAGATTAAATTCCGATCCAGACACAGAGAAGTTTAACTGCAATCCAGACAGAGAGAGATTCAATTCCGATCCAGACACAGAGAGATTTAATTCCGATCCAGACACAGAGAAATTTAACTGCAATCCAGACACAGAGAGATTCAATTCCGATCAAGACAGCAGGCAAGACATCCGCAATCGGCAACACGGCTACAAGGCTCCACCAGCGAAGACTAATCAACGACCCCGCAGAGAGAAGATGATGCTGCTTCCGCTCGCCGACCCGTCACCATAAGCCGTCGACCAGACCGACATCGCCCGCTAACGCGAGCGATGCCCACAGCGGTCCCTCAACCGAGCCCTACGCCCACCGGACCCGACGAAGCAGCCATCGACGCACTACTGCGAGGGAAGAAGATGAATTCTCCGCTGGACGACGACACGCCGTGTCGCCCAGCTCCTCGACCACCGCTTAAACGACCCTTTTTAGGGCCACCAAAAATTAAAGGTTTTAACTCGCCACTTAATATCGCCATCCGGTGACATTTGATTTCTTGACTTTCTTGTTTCGAGCCACTTCCGGTCGAAACCAGAACATCGAACCCAATCTAACATTTTGTGTAGAAAACGAATCCGAAAACCGTTTGTTGCCATCTCCTGTAATTTCAGATATATCGAGTGTTTAGACTGACGAACGGACATAACAAAATGATAAATGCCAATTTTAAAAATTGCCACCAAATGTGACCAGAGGGTTGATTAGACCTTACCACGTGTGTAACACACCATGTTTGTAACACAGATTCGTGTATGAAGAAATTTTCCTTCAACGAACATTTTAATTAATTATTACGAAAGTAACGGTTGTGTATATAAGTAAAAGGGGACGTGTGGGGGTAGAAAGAGAATAGAAGGGGTTGGAAGTAGCATTTAAAATGTTTTGTCTTAGGGTAGAGACTAAAGTAAGAAGTAGTCGGTTTACGCAGTGGGTACACAAAATGTGAAAAGCGGAGAAGGGTAAAGAGATAAAACGGTAGGTGAAAAGTTGTGATGGTGAAGTAAATAGAAACGACGAGGAAACGGGGAAGTGGGAAATTTTAATATGCGACACCCGACCTGTGATGTTTATGTGTGCGTGTTCCATTAACCCGTACCGGGAGAGAGACCATCGATCTACCTACCACTCAGTTCCGCTATGAAAAGTTAGGTTAGTATCGGACGAAGCGACACGACTGTTTGGAAGCGGGCGGTAGATGAAAGATGGAACAAGGAAGGGCAACTGAAAAGAGTTACAGCGTTTGTCCGGTCTATTTCACAGGCATGTGAACACATTTTACACCACACCGACGACGACGCTAAAAAAGCAATCTGACCGTCCGCCGACCCTACTTCTATCAACCGACATAAAAAAGAAAGACGAGTCGTGTTTTTTTTTTTGTAAGTGGAAGACCTTTTATAAAAAGAAAACTATTTCCAAGCCTTGAATTTTACAAAATGACTTCTGAGTAATAGTCCATCAAACACCGGAATTTCCCGACATAAAAAAATTCTACATAATTTTTTTTTGTAATCCCTAATTATTTGTGTACGTTGCAATCTGTTCAATTGAGAACAATAAGCAACCCCATGACCCAATGAGATGAGGATGAAGTGTATGACGTGTAAATGAGGGGTAGTCTTGTACAGACTCAGGTCGACCACTCCTGAGAGAGTATGGTTAATTGAACCCCAACCATCAAAGTAAACTGGTAGCCACTGTCTAGCATTCAAATCCGTATAAAAGTAACTACCTTTACTAGGATTTGAACCAGGAACCTTCGTCTCCGAAAATCAGCTGTTAAACAGCTGATTTTGGTGACGACTTTATCTCTAGACCAACCCGGTGGATACATAAGTAAAGATTAACTTTTAGAGATTCACATGGTCGGTACATTTCTAATTTCAAAAAAAATATTAACATGAAACACTCACACGACTGACTCTTGCCAAAGTAAACCATAAAACATATAACCTGTATTTAATCATAAGTAAACAATATCAAAATAAAAACATAACCTAATTTTAATCATAAGTGAATGATGCAAAATGAAAACCAACCACAGTAAGAAAAAAATAATTGAAATAAAAGTTGTCGATTTTTTACTTTCTCTTGCCTATATGAATATATAGGGCTACTGCTCGACAACGATCGAAATAGGATTTCCTCCCTTTATCAATTTATCAATTCTTTATCAATTCCCGTTCGCACCACGTGCCGGATCGAATACATTGGTACGCACAACAAAAATGAGCAATTAATATAAATATCACTTGTACTAGATTCTTGTAATCCGTAACATTTTGTACAGATTATGTGACCACCACCAGAAAGTCATTAGTGTTTCCATTATTTTTGTTTACTATTAAGTAAGGTAGTCATAATATAACACAGCAAGTTCTTAATTTATAATGTTGACTGTTAATCTAAATAATGGATACGATTTAATTATTAAATGGAGTAAGCATTATTCTTTATTTACTTGAGAGCAGCTAATATAAACTATGCTTTTACTTCAGTTCTACAGTGTTAGCGACTGTGCAGTATTGGTTTTGTAAGTCAGTACAGTTTTATTATGTTTTGGGTTTGATCACTTGTTCAATATTCAGATAAATTCGTTTCGATTAAACAAATACAGTGTACGCCTAAGTGTATATTTGTGATTTAAACAGGTACAGGTTAAATAAGAGTAAATAATAATGAATAATAAAGTAATGGTATGTATGAATATAAATACTGTTGTACTAATGAGCTGTACTAGTAGGCTGACTATCCGAGCTAATGTTTTTGGGACGGTGTGTAATGCGAGTTGGCATGGATGAAGTGCGGAAGGGAGGGAATCCTATTTCGAAACATGTCGGACAGTAAGAAGGAAAGTATTGTTTTCACCTCGATTTTTTAAAATCGAGTTATCACCGGATCTACACGTTTTCAGACCCCCACAACCCAAAAAAACATGTTTCTAGCGATTGGTGTGCGTGCGTGCGCGCGTGTGTGTGTGTGTGTGTGTGTGCGCGCGCGCGGCTGTGAACGGAACATCGTACGAACTTGAAACTTAAATTAGAAACTACTACCGGACCCGACACGAACAGTTTAAACAAAATCGGTGATCAGCATAATTTCCCACTCAATGAGGAAGGCATTAGTAAATTCCCTCATACCTCGTTTCTTTTAGTAAAACCTCTACATTTTACGAAAAAAAAATCATCGGATTCGAGACTCAACTGAAGTTGTGCCATCGCCAGCACCTTTTAAATACCAGTAACAGCACTACTTGTTCAAACGATCTCTCACAGCGAGTATTATAGAAGAAGATTAAATAACAAAAAACACTAACACATCAACTTGGGAACTAATTGACGTATGGGCGTCATACATGCATGTTCATACACGTCGCACCTATAAAAATATAAACGCACCAATACAATATAATAGCAAAACTTGTAATCCATTTTTTTACTGTCTATATTTTTTTAACGACATAAAATTAGTGCAGATTGATTTTTTTGTCATCAGTATCTCGACTGGTTTGATGCAGTTCTCCAAGCCGTTCTAACTTGGGCAAGTCGTTTCATATCTACATACCTGTTACACCTTACATCATTTTGTGATTTCCTTTAAAAACTCGAATCTTTTCCTACGCCTACAATTCACTTCCTCAATATTACCCTCCATTATTGATAGACCAATACCTGGATGTCTATGTCCTGGATATGCCCCACTAGCCTATCCCTTCTTCTGGTAAGATGCTTCCATATACTTCTTTTTTCATCCACTCGCCTAAGAACCTCTAAATTACTTATCTTGCCCACCCACCTAATAATTAACATTTACCTATAACACCACATTTCAAAAGCTTCTATCCTCTTCCGTTCTACAGCCCCTATCACCCACGTTTCACTCCCGTATAATGCTACACTCTAATCATAGTGTTTAAAAAAATTTTGATTATAATATTCAAAAATCATTTTACATTTATGATTACAGTCAATTATTTATCAATAAATACAGTTTTTATTAAGGCTTAGGCCTACTATTATTATCGGGGGGGGGGGGGGTTTGCGAAATATTAATTTTATTTATTTTTACTACTTGGGGGGGTCGCGGAGCAAAACATGTTAAGAATCACTGCTCTGCTCTAGAGGTTCAAACAGGCCTTCTGACTACTGACGTACATGAAAAGTGGCGGTATCTTATTCATAGTGGAATTAAGTAAACACTTTTAGTTTTTCAATTAACTTACATAAAAGAACATAATTAGTAATTTGTTACTAGAATTAATCTTATTAATTAAGTGTAGTTAATATTAATCGTCTCAATAAATAATTGCCGGCCGCATTGGCGAAATTGGTAACGTGCTCGCCTTTCATCATGCGATCTTGGGTTCGAATCCAATTCAGGCACGACATATTTTCATACGTTACAAAAATCATTTTCATCCTTCACCGTCTGCATTAGCAGTAATTGTAAAACAATCGGACGTTAAAAACAAAAACAAAAAAATCAATAAATAATTGTTCAATTTTAAAGGAACTTTCTTTATTATACAAAGAACTCGAAAGAACCTAAGCTTAGTGTAACAATATTTTACTTACGGTTTTTCAAACTACATTACATTCGTGCGAATGCAAAATAAATCACCAAACCAAGCATCAAGTAACCAAACAAAATATAAAATATAGTAGAAGAAGGAATGTGCAAGCGTGTGTACGAAACGGAAGCAAAACAGCAATATGGAAGGAATTCAGAGAAAAACGCCAGGGAATTTACATAAGAGTATGAAAAGTATTGGTAGCGGCAAAAGAAAGTTAGGAAAGTGTGTTTAGGAAAATGTGTATTGAAAATGACGATCCCGAGGGAAAAACTTGGAAGGAAAATTCCGAAACATAGTACGAAGTAACACAGAGTAAATGCATATCTGCATTATACTGTAAAAACGCAGAGAACATGTACGCTACGTTTATTTATTTAAGGTACACAAATATAAATAAATATTTAACGAAAACAATTTAAGATAAGATGCACATAAATATGAGACATTTGAAACGGACTGAAAATTTCATTTTCAAATAATCTTAATGTATAACGAACATCACTTCTTCTTCGCTCAATGGGTTAGACAGCTCGGCCAGTTCCGGTAACAATCAAATTCTCAGGCGTCGAACACTCCTTTTACTTTCTCTTACCTATTTGAATATATAAGAAAGAAAGTATTGTTTTCATGTTGATTTTTCAAAATCGAGTTTTCACCAGATCTACACGTTTTCAGATCCCCTGAATCCAAAAAAAAAAAACATGTTATTAGCGATTAGTCTGTGTGAGAACACAATATCTCAAAAACGGAACAACGTAAGAACTTGAAACTTAAGTTAGATACTAATATAAAACCCGACACGAACATTTTCATCAAAATCGGTTTAACGGAATTAGTAGGTAGTATATTCGTGTAATTTTTCACTTTTTTGCAATTTTTATAAAACGGGTCCAATTTTTTTTTTTTTAATCGCCTGGTTTACTAAATGTTTTATGCTTCATAAGATCGGGTAGGCGCAAAGTCTGCTGAAATTCTTGGGACGGTTGTTCTCTCTTAAAAATGTTCTTTTAAGATTGTGACATATATATGCAATTTATCGCAAAAATGTATATAATAAAAGTTGTAGAGGATTTAAAATTCTACAACTTTTATTCTAAACATTTTTTTGTATAAAGCTTAACTTAGCGGCAATTACCGATTTTCTGTTTTTTTCCTCGAAAACGGGTAAATTCGATTTTTTTTAATATTTCAGCCTTAGCAAACATTTTATGACAGAAATCTATAGAATCAAATTTATAGTAAATTAAAAAATCTAAAACGTTTAATTACTAGAGTATTTTTCTCTACAGAGCCTAGTTTAGCGTAAATGAGTGATTTTTTCCGTAATTTTAAGCCAAGCCGAGGTTGATTTTCATTTTGCGTCTTTCACTCACGATTAAAATGAGGTTAGGTTTTTTTGTTTATTTCTAATGTTTTATTACTAACGAATAGGTTATATTGTTCATTATTTGCATTGGCAAGAGAAAGTCGTGTGAGTGTTTCACACCGGATTTTTATTGGTGGATTTGCGCACTCGTAGGCTAAACGCAGTAAGCGGTACTCCCCTTGGCTTCACACTCGAGGTCTATCCCCAAGACGCTAGTACTAGCTGCTAGTTTACCAGCAGCTCGTTTGTTAAAGCGCTAGTAGGGGAGAAAATATCACGTGTTGACTAGCGCTTGAAAATGGTTTGTTGCTATCTCTTGTAGTTTCGCACATCTCGGTGTGACGGACGGAATCGCAAACTACCTTTTCTTTTCTTAAATGATTTAGTAATTTAATTCGCTTATCATAAGATAATTCGCTTATCATAAGAGTGGTTTAGAAGAGATGGGAAATTTAAAAGTAGGCAACGAAAACATACAGGAAGTTGGGGAATTCTGCTATCTAGGGAGTAAAATAACAAAGGATGGTAGAAGCACGAGTGATATCAAGAGTAGAATTGCTCAAGCTAGAAAAGCCTTTGAAATGAAAAACAGCTTACTGACTACAAACATTGATTTACAGATTAGGAAAAATTTCTTAAAACATTATGTTTGGAGTGTAGCATTATACGGAAGTGAAACGTGGGTGATAGGGGCTGTAGAACGGAAGAGGAGAGAAGCTTTTGAAATGTGGTGTTATAGGAAAATGTTAAAGATTAGGTGGGTGGACAAAATAAGTAATTTAGAGGTTCTTAGGCGAGTGGATGAAAAAAGAAGTATATGGAAGCATCTTACCAAAAGAAGGGATAGGCTAGTGGGGCATATCCTAAGACATCCAGGTATAGGGCTATCAATAATGGAGGGTAACATTGAGGGAGTAAATTGTAGAGGGAGGCAAAGATTAGAATATATAAAGCAAATTACAAAAGATGTAGGGTGTTACAGGTATGTAGATATGAAACGACTTGCGAAAGATAGAACAGGTTGAAGAACTGCATCAAACCAGTCGAGAGACTGATGACAAAAAAAAAAAGATAAGAAACAAATCTTTTTTTATAGCACTGGCAGTAACAGATTGAGTGCAAATAATTTACCAATTAAACTGTCTGTTACGGACGAATACGAGGTGTGGCCATTGAATAACGAGACTGACGTTGGAAAAAATTTTATTTTAACTTTATACATAATCACTTATTGTCACCTTCAATATACACTCCTTCTCTATCCCTACAACGCGCCATGCGAATTTTCCATTGTTGAAAACGGTGCTGGAAGTCATCTTCTGTCAGATTCTTAAGAACACGTGCCGCTTTCTCTTTTATAGCTTCCACAGACTCAAATTTTGTCCCGTTTAATGATTTCACCTAGGGGAACAGGTAGAAGATAATAACAAGTGATGAAACAAGGTGTTTTACTTATGATCCAGAAACGAAGCGCCAATCCATGTACTGGAAGAAGCAAACTTCACCGAGAGGCAAAAAAGCTCGAACGAGGAAGTCAAAATTTGAAGCAATGTTGATGGTTTTTTTTGTATCCATGGGATTGTGTACCTTCACTGGGTTCCTGAAGGTCAAACCATTAATCAATATTGCCACCTTCAGGTACTTTCTAAACTACCTCAATGAGTAAGGAAAGAATGCCCGGAAATGTGGAAAGACAAATCATGGGTTCTCCAACAAGACAATGCGCCAGCTCATTCCACGTTATCTGTCAAGAGGTTCCTCCAACCTACAGCATCTAAGTGTTAGAACATCTACCTTATTCACCAGATAACCATGTGACTGCTACCTGTTGCCTAAGGTGAAATCTGCATTAAACGGGACAAAATTTGAGTCTGTGGATGCTGTAAAAGAGAAAGCGGCACGTGTCCTGAAGGAGCTGACAGAAGATGACTTCCAGCACTGTTTCCAACAATGGAAAATTCGCATGGAGCGTTGTAGGGATATAAACAAGGATGGTATATTGAAGGTGACAATAAGTGGTATAAAATTAGAATTAAATTTTTCACAACGTCAGTCTCGTTATTTAATAGCCACACCTCGCATAAACTAATACTTTCTTGACCAAAACGAAGATTCTTATTTTATACCGAAGTGTATATACTTGATTCCCAAAATCACTTCAGAAAAAAAACAATCAAGATTTATACTGATAGAAATTTCTTTCTCCGATTTTGAAAAGGGTGATGGCGGTCATTTAACGGACCACACGAAATTCAATAAACTTAACTTATCTGAACAATCGACAAACAATAACATGGATGGTAACAGGAGGAGAAAACAAGGAGATGTCGAAAGTGTAACAAGTCAAAACACTTCAAACGTTTCGAGAGCACTTGAAAGTTCAAAAGGTAGAACCACGGTACCGCTTCAACTATTTAACATTACAAGTACAGACAGGGATGAGAAATAGTAAGGTCCCTCAGATAAAAGGCGTTCATCACAAGGCGGAGAGCTAAATCAGACGTGTAAACCGATCGATCCACTTCACGACATTAATTACGAAAATTTAATACAATGTTACAGCCGCATCACGATTAAATTAGTTTGATAACGCGGACAAATTTCCTACCGAATTATGAATACACAGGAGCGTCGATGTTCCGAACGTCAGTCAACCGAACCACTATCTATGGAAAAAGATACATATTTACTCAAGTAACGGGTGTTTTATTAAGAGCACAACCCTGATTTTTAGCACATAGAAGTAATACATCGGTAAATTATCTGTCCAACAATCGGTATGTTGGCAACAGTGTTTACTCAAGGCCAACTGTTTAAGACAGTTAAAATGTTCCAGTCAAGCATTAGTGTGGTGACAGCAGTCGTTTCGTCATATTGTGTCAGCAATGGTTTTTTCCAAAGAAGAACGCGTGTTTATTGCAGAGACTTACATAGCAAGTAAATCTTACAAATGTAAGCAAGATAAGTTTCAATTGAAATTTCCCCGTTCTGCCGTTCCGAATAAATCGTCAATATTGCATTTGATAAATAAATTCCGTAGAACTGGGAGTGTACTCGATGAAAAACCACCTCACCAGCCAACAAAGTTAACCGCGGAAGTTCTCGAAGATGTGAAAAATCGTTTGACTCAATCACCTAAAAAATCGCTTAGAAGATTAGCATCGCAACCTGAGCTAACATTAACTTCTGTTTTCAGAGCTACGAAAAAGTTACGTTTGCATCCTTATCGCGTTAGCGTAACTCATAAACTGAAAGCTACAGACCATCAGAAACGATTACAATATTGTTCTTCCTTGGAAAAAACCGTTGCTGACACAATATAACGACACGACTGCTGTCACTACACTAATGCTGGACTGAAACATTTTAACTGTCTTAGGTGGTTGGCCTTGAGTACACTGTTGTCAATATACAGATTGGAGGACAGAAAATTTACCGATATATTACTTCTATTTTCTTATAATCTGGGTTCCGACCTTAATAAAACACCCGTTATTTACACAAGTAGAGATCCTTCTCTGCCCTAAAAACTGTAATGCTGTAGTGCGAAAAACAGCCTGAAATAATTGCTGCTGAAGTATTTCTACTAAAATGAACCAGAGATGTTACTGCTACAAAAAAAACTTCAATCTTAGTTCAAAAGAAAATTTAAGACTTGTTTTTTTTATAATATTGTACATATTTTAACGCAGTTAAAATACATATTTTAACTGCGTTTGTTTCAAACGCAGTTAACTGCGATGAACTGCGTTAAAATCGCAGTTAATCGCGATTAACAGTTTGTTTCGTTAATTTATTCCTTAATTTATTTAGTGTTCTACATTTACAATAAATGCAATGTATTAGTTTTGTTTTTACTTTCTTTTGCCTATAAGAATATATAGGAAGGAAAGTATTGTTTTCATGTCGATTTTTCTAAATCGAGTTTTTCACCGGATTTAGCGCAAACAGTTTGTTTGCGCTAAAACAAACTGTTAATCGCGATTAACTGCGATTTTAACGCAGTTCATCGCAGTTAACTGCGTTTGAAACAAACGCAGTTAAAATATGTATTTTAACTGCGTTAAAATATGTACAATATTAAAAAAAACAAGTCTTAAATTTTCTTTTGAACTAACATTGAAGTTTTTTTGTAGCAGTAACATCTCTGGTTCATTTTAGTAGAAATGCTTCAGCAGCAATTATTTCAGGCTGTTTTTTCAGCCCCCTGAACGGAAAAACATGTTTTTAGCGATTAGTCTGTGTATGTGTGTGAACAGAATATCTCAAGAACGGAACATCGTACTAATTTGAAACTTAAGTTTAATAGTACTACCGGACCCGACACCGACTATTTTCCTCAAAATCGGTCGACCGGAAGTAGTCCTTTACTCGTGTAATTTTCCACGGTTTTGCGATTTTCTCAAAAATGGGCCCTACACGATTTTTTTAAATATCTCCTCGTTTACTAAATTTTTTACGTTTACAAGATAGGGTAGGGCGTCATGTCTGCTTAAACTTTTGGTGAGGCTGTTATCACGTAAAACTTTTTATGAGATTGCGGCTCTATATATCTTTTTGCGCAAAAATGTGTATAATAAAAGTTGTAGAGAATTGAAAATCCTACCACTTTTATTTCTAACATTTTTTTGTATAAAGCTAAGTTTAGCAATAATTAGCGATTATCTGTTTTCTCTAACGAAACCGTATAAAATAAATCGATTTTTTTTTAAAGATTTCAGCCTTAGCATGCATTTTGCGACAAAAATGTATATTATAATCAAATTTATAGGAAATTAAACGATCTACAACTTTTAATTAAAGCATTTTTCTCTACAGAGCCTAGTTTAGCGTGAATGAGTGATTTTCCGTATTTTTAAGCCAAACTGAAATCGATTTTCATTTTGCGTCTTTCACTCATGATTAAAATTAGATTATTACGAATGTTTGGTTATATTGTTAATTATTTGCATTCACTGAAAAAAGTCGTGCGAGTGTTTCACACCAGACTTTTAAATCTAACAAGCGGTAATTTTCAATTGAATCTTTCATTCACTAGTGATTAAAAATATTAACTTATATTTTTCATTTGCATTGTTTACATTGGCACAAGAATATCGTGAAAGTTTCAAACTAGATCTTTCAATTTCAAATCAGAGGAAATAAATCAATCGTAGTCCGCAAATGAGAAATCACAACAAAACGGATTTAAATTTAAACGATTTGTTGGGCAATAATCACATGTATTGTATTATTTAATGTTGTTGTTGTTTAGGTCATCAGCCGAAAAGCTGGTTTGAACCTGTAGAGGTTTTACTAAGTAAAATGAGGAGTGAGGTGGTTTACCATTGCCTTCCTCACTGAATGGAAAAGTATGCTTATCAGCATGCCGGGCCCTCTGAAAAGCACATATTTTCTACTCTGTAAATGACACCTTCACTTCATTCACCACAGGGTCTGGCTGTACAATGAAATTCATTACTTTCAGAGGAGATAACTCTGACTAGTGTCTTTTACACCTCTACCTCTTCTGTTCTTAAATGATACAGTCATTTAATTGGCTGACCATGTGATAAGAAACAGAACTATTTATTTTAGCCCTGCAACGAACAGATTGAGTATAAATTTGACACTCCACCTGTCTGTTAAGGGCAGCATTTAAATTTCATATCAGAGGAAATAAATCAATCGTAGTCCGCAAATGAGAAATCACAACAAAACGGATTTAAATTTAAACAATTTGTTGGGCAATAATCACATGTATTGTATGTATTATTTAATAACCACCGCAAAATTCACTTTAAACGAGCGTTTCCAATACAAATACAAGTCATTTCTGGAAGAGGGCCATGTTTGTGGTTTGTGGCAGGCATATCCTGCTACAAATACCGCAGCAAGCAGAACGGAGTATGGTCCACGAGACCCGGGAATACGTGACACGATATTCATTAACCACGTTACTCAGTTAGGGACCCCTTTTCATTACCAAATAATGAGGCGTACGTACAACACCGACCAAACCTATACAATGTTTCGAGATGCTGTACCTACAAAACGTTTACATATTTAAAGAAGTTTTAGAATATTCACTTAGCAAATAAGATCATATTTAAAAAATTTCAACTAAAACACTCACACGACTTTCTCTTCCAATGCAAATAATCCACAATATAACCTAACATTCGAAATAAACAAAAAAAAATTTTTTTTTTAATCCCTAATTTGTGTACGTTGCAATCTGTTCAATTCAGAACAATAAGCAACTCCATGACCCAATGAGATGAGGATGATAAGGTGTAGTCTTATACAGGCTCAGGTCGACCATTTCTAAAAGAGTGTGGTTAATTGAACCCCAACCATCAAAGTACACCAGTAACCACTGTCTGGGATATAAATCCGTATAAAAGTAACTACCTTCACTAGGATTTGCACCAGGATTTGAACCAGGAATCTTCGTCTCCGAAAATCAGCTGTTAAACAGCTGATTTTGGCGACGACTTTACCTCTAGACCAACCCGGTGGGTTGAAACAAAAAACCAACCTCAAAAACATAACCTTATTTTTAATCATGAGTGAAAGACGCAAAATGGAAATCAACTTCAGTTTGGCTTAAAAATACGGAATATCACTCTCTCACGCTGAACTAGGCTCTGTAGAGAAAAATGCTTTAAATAAAAGTTGTAGATCTTTTAATTTCCTATAAATTAGATTACATACACTTTTGTCGTAAAATGGGTAAGTGGAAGCTGTAAAAGAGAAAGCGGTACGTGTCCTGAAGGAGCTGACCGAATATGACTTTCAGAACTATTTCCAACAGTGGAAAATTCGCATGGAGCGTTGTAGGGATAAAGAAGGAGTGTATATTGAAGGTAACAATAAGTGATTATGTATAAAATAAAATAAAAAATTTTTACACGTCAGTCTCGTTATTTGATAGCCACACCTCGTATATCAAAACAACATGTAAATGAAAGCTAAGTGCGAAGAAAACTTGTCGATGTGGCATAAATATTTAAGTAGTAAACATGCTTGTTCATACACTTTAAACTAGTCACGCAACCTGAATAAAAAAAATATATACAATTGACTTAACAACTAGGTGTCAAGATAATTCCAGTCGAATGCCACAAAATTCTAAATAATTCATTTTTAATTGCGGTTAATAGATAATCAACAACACCTGTTTCTGAACCAGTAAGTCGCGCCCCCCCTCGAGGGGTCGCAAAATACGAGGAGAAAAATTAAAAACAAGTTAGTTATTGCTACTTTTACAACTCCGTCCAATTCAATTAACCAAATTTTGCTTTCTCTTCCCAATATGATTCTGTAGGAAAAAACGTTTTGTTTTCATGTCGATTTTTGGAAATCGAGTTTTCACCGGATCTACTTGTTTTCAGTCCCCCTGAACCCAAAATAACATGTTTATAGCGATTGGTCTGTGTGTGGGTGTGAACAAAATAACTCAAAAACGGAACATCGTACGAAGTAGAAACTTAAAACTTAAATTAGATAATAGTACTAGAGGACTCAACATTTTCATCAAAATCTGTCAACCGGAAATAGTGGTTTATTCGTGAAATTTTACACTTTTTTGAGACTTTATCAAAACAGTTCCTACGGTTTTTTATACAATCGTTAAAATTCACTACATTTTTTATGCTCTACAAGATAGGGTAGGCGTCATGCCTGCAGAAATTCTTCAGAAGGCTGGGCACTCGTAGAAAAAAAAATGGCTTATTTAAGACTGCGGTCTTAATATTCAAGTTAGGGCAAAAATGTATATAACAAAAGTTGTAGAACTTTTAAAAACCTACAACTTTTATTTCAAACATTTTTCGTACAATGCTTAGTTTAGCGGTATGAATTTCGGTTTTTTCATGAAAATCTGTAAAAAATGGATTTTCAAAGATTTAAGCTGTAGTAGCTATGCATTTTAAGACGAAAATGTTAATGATCAAATTTAAAAGAATTTAAAAGATCTACAATTTTTATTTTAAGCAGTTTTTTTCTACAGAGCCTAGTTTAGCGTGAAATAGTGATTTTCCGTATTATTAAGCCAAACTAAGGTTGGTTTTCATTTTGCATGATCCAGTCATGATTAATATGAGGTTAGTTGTTTATTTTTACGTTTAATTCTAATGTTAGGTTATATTAGTTATTATTTACATTAGGAAGAGAAAGTCGTGTGTGTTTTACACCAAATTTTTTGATCTGTGTTCTTGTTTAGATCATAAGTTGAAACTATACTTTGAACCTCTAAAGGTTTTATTAAGATAAAGAGGAGTGAGGTGGTTTATCATTGCCTTTATCACTGAGCGGTAAAGTATGCTTTTCAATTTTCCAGACTCTCTGAAAAGAAAGTACTTTCAACCTTCCAAATGACACCATCACCTTCGCTTTATTCACCAGAGTCTGGCTGTACTATGAAAGTCATTACTTTCAAGAGGAGATAACTCTAGACTAGTGTCTTTTACACCTCTACCTCTTCTGTTCCTAAATGTTTTAGTCATATTATTGACTGACCAAGCGATAAAGAAACATATCTATCTTTTGTATCCCTGGTACCAGAGCAGATCGAAAGTAAATAATTTAACACCCCGCTAAAAATTTATAATATGTCCATCGTAAACTAATAAAACAATTTTTATTACAATAAATTCGTGTGATAAAAATATATAAAAACAAAATTAATTAAAGAAAAGTCAGAATTAACTGACACAATAATAAAAAAAAATATATAATCCCCAAATGAATTCTTTCGAAAATAATTTACGGGAGAAAAACTCGGGTGGCAGATTTAAAAAATTAAATGCCTCGTTTATACAATAAAAAAGGTTTACCAACCTGACGGTATGAGCACCACAATACTTTGTTATTACTGTCCGGTCAATTACACAGACCCACCCCCGCCGAACGAAACCCCCCACCCTTGGGACCACCCCTTAATCATTATCATGACGAACATCATCATCATCATCAACATCGTCCAAATAACCCATCCATTCTTTTCATTCTCGCATTGATTAATTAATACCAACTGTTGGCCACAAAAACTCCCTTTCGTTTGCCTATATTATATTCCAATATATGTACTATACCTATCTAAATTAATGTATAAAATCAACCATCATGTACAGGGTGTCACGAAAGGATATTTATTATTTTTCATCATCTTATAATCTGGTGGTGTAAACACTCGCACAACTTTTTCTTGCCAATGCAAATAATGAACAATATAACTTAACATTAGTAATAAAACATTAGAAATAAACGAAAAAAAATAACCTCTCATATTTTAATCATGAATGAATGGTGCGAAGCCGGCCGCATTGGCGTAGATGGTAACGTGTTCGCGTCTCATCATGCGATCTTGGGTTCGTATCCCATTCAGGCACGACATATTTCCATACGTTACAAAAAAATCATTTCATCCTTCACCATCTACATTAGCAGTAATTGCAGAAGAGTCGCACAGTAATCCAAAAAAAAAAAAGGAATGAATGAATGAATGATGCGAAATGAAAAATGAAAACCAACTTTAGTTTGGCTTAAGACTAATAATACATAAAATCACTCTTTGATGGTCTGTAGACAAAAATGCTTACAAAATAAAAGTTGTAGATCTTTTAATTTCTTATACATTTAATTAATACACTTTTGTCGTAAAACGCATACTACGGCCGAAATCTTAAAATATCAATTTTTATACAGATTTTCATGAAGAACATAAACCAGAAAATCACAAATTACCGCTAAACTAAGCTTATACAAAAGAAATGTTTAAAATAAAAGTTGTAGGTTTTTAAATATTCTACAATTTTGATTATATACACTTTTGCCCAAAAATGCACATAAACGCCGCAATCTTAAAGAAAATTTTTTTTTCACAACAGCATCGCCTACCCAAGAATTTCAGCGGACATGGCACCTTTACTATCCTTTAGAATATATAAAATGTAGTAAATGAGGCGATCTTTTTAAAAAAATCGTAGGAGCCATTTTTAAGAAAACTACAAACACGGTGAAAAATTACACGAATAAACTACTACTTTCGGTTGACCGATTTTTATGAAAATGTTGGTGTGCCTGGTCTTCTGGTAGTGCCCAACTTATGTTTTTAAGTTTAAACTTCGTACGATGTTCCGTTCTTGAGATATTTTATTCACACACACAAATCGTTTTTACTTTCTCTTGCCTATATGAATATATAGGAAGGAAAGTATTGTTTTCATGTCGATTTTTCGAAATCGAGTTTTCACCGGATCTATACGTTTACAGACCCCCTGAACCCAAAAAACATGTTTTCAGCGATTGGTCTGTGTGTGTGTGTGTGTGAACAGAATATCTCAAGAACGGAACATCGTACGAACTTGAAACTTGAAACTTAAGTTACATACCACTACCGGACGCGACACGAACATTTTCATCAAAATCGGTCAACCGGAAGTAGTAGTTTATTCGTATAATTTTTCAGTTTTTTGCGATTTTCTCAAAAACTGGTCCTACGATTTTTTTTTAAATCGCCTATTTTACTCAATTTTTTATTCTCTACAAGATAGGGTAGGCGCCATGTTTGCTGAAATTCTTGGTGAGGCTGTTTTCACGTAAAAACGTTGTTTTTTTAAGATTACGGCTTCAATATAAATTTTAGCGCAAAAACTTATATAATAAAAGTTGTAGAGAATTTAAAAACCTACAACTTCTGTTTCATCATTTTTTTGTATAACGCTTAGTTTAGCGGTAATTTGCGATTTTCTGTTTTTTTTCTCACGAAAAGGTGAGAAAAATCGATTTTTTTTAACATTTCGGTCTTAGTATGCATTTTACGACAAAAGTGTATATAATTAAATTTATAGAAAATTAAAAGATCTACAACTTTTGTTTAGAGCATTTTTCTCTACAGAGCCTAGTTTAGCGTGAAAGCGTGATTTTCCGTATTTTTAAGCCAAACTGAGTTCGATTGTCATTTTGCGTCATTCACTCATGATTAAAATAAGGTTATGTTTTTGAGGTTAGTTTTTGTTCATTTCTAATGTTTTAATACTAATGTTAGGTTTATTGTTAATTATTTGCATTGGCAAGAGAAAGTTGTGTGAGTGTTTCACACCAGATTTTTTTTTTTTTTTTTTGGTCGTTTGTTTGGGTTTGGGTCGTTGCTGGCGAATGACTCGAAAGCAACGTTGCCAATACTTGCTCTCGTAGCTCTTTTATACCGGGTGATTTAGAACTGCACGGCAACCTCTCTGTACCAAATTCTTTATCCAAAAAAAAAGAAGAAATTTCACACAAAACATAGGGCCTAACACGCTTGTTATACAGGGTCAAAGATTTCGCCGAGAATTCAATACCCTTGGTGAAATGAGACCATATAGACATTTTTAAGACTGTAATAAAGAAACAAATTTTATGTTTTCTTACGCATTTTTACTTGATAAATAAATTAGATTTAAGTAATGTACCTTTATCAGTTTTAAATATATCTTACGTATAACACTAGAATTGGAGCTAAAAAAGACACACAATTTTGTCCTTTAACGTGAAATTACGTTGGTAAATGAAAGCGTATTTTTTATTAATTAAATTTGTAGAAAATTTAATTCTGTAAAGATTCATGTTGTTGTTGTTTAGGTCATCAGCCGAAAGGCTGGTTTAAACCTGTAGAGGTTTTACTCAGTAAAACGAGGAGTGAGGTGGTTTACCATTGCCTTCCTCACTGAATGGAAAAGTACACTAATCAGCATGCCAGGCCCTCTGAAAAGCACATATTTTCCACTCTGCAAATGACACCTTCACTTCATTCACTACAGGGTCTGGCTGTATAATGAAATTCATTACTTTCAGAGGAGATAACTCTGATTAGTGCCTTTTACACCTCTACCTCTTCTGTTCTTAAATGATTCAGTCATTTAATTGGCTGACCATGTGTTAAGAAACAGAACTATTTATTTTAGCCCTGCAACGAACAGATTGAGTGTAAATAATTTGACACTCCACCTGTCTGTTATGGGCAGAAAAGATTCATATAAATTACTTAAGAAAAAATTGAATACTACATATTGAAACTCATTTAAAAACAAATGTTAATTGTGAAAAAATTTAACTATGATAATACATTAATTTTGTCTATAAATTGGAAATAACAGCTGATTGTTCATTCATTCGTGTAGATTTACATAAAATTAATGAATTTTAATTGTAAAATAAAAATAAAAATTAGTTATTAGTTTTTTAAAAAAAAGGTGTTCAAATTGCCACATCCGTCATTATAATCGGGTTTGAAAATGAAATAAAATACAAATTAATTTTATTTTCTTCCACCCTATACACGGAAACCCGCCCCCTTCGAAAAGCACAGTACTAATATGATTTCCAATCTCACCCGCGTTTCCAAATACCCTATTTATCTTTTGTTATTTTTATTATTCACTGGAAAACGTTCCATTACAAAAGCTGAATTTTTTTCTCCGCAAAAATTCAAAGGAATAATAAACCCGATTTAATTTTTATCTGATACCCGGGGATTTGTTTAATTGTGATTAATTTTTGACTTCCATTTTTTCACAAAACAATACAACCTATAAATAAAACCAATTACCATGTAGCGTGCGTACAAACCAACACAACCTTGGTATTCCGATATTTAAAATAATTTGAACCTATTTTTATTCTCTATTGCCAACATGAATACATAGAAATGAAGTATTGTTTTAATGTCGATTTTTCGAAACCAAGTTTTTACAAAATATTCACGTTTTCAGACCCCCTAAACCATAAAAAACACGTTTTTAGCGATTGCTTCCCCCCCCCCCTCTCACTCTCTCTGCGTGCGTGTGTGTGTGTGTGTGTGTGTGTGTGTGTGTTTGTTTGTGTCAACAAAATATCTTGAGAAAGGAACACCGTACGAAGTTAAAACTTGAAACTTAGGTTAGAAACCACTAGAAACTAGAACTTAAGTAAAGTACCTCTAGAGGACTCGAAACGAAAATTTTCATCAAAATCAGTCATTCGGAAGTAGTAGTTTAATCGTGTAATTTTCACATTCAGCGAATTTCTCAAAAAACGGCTCGTACGATTTTTTTTTAAATCGCCTAATTAACTACATTTTTTATCTTCTACATGAACGGATAGGCGCCATGTCTGCTGAAATTCTTGGAGAAGCTGTTTGTTTTCTCGTAGAAAAAAATTGTTTTTAAAAGATAACAGCCTAAAAATGCATTTTAGGGCAGAGTACACAATAAAAGTTGTAGACAATTTAAAAATCAACTTTCATTTCAAACATGTCTTTGTATAAAGCAATGTTTAGCGGCAATAATTGATTTTCTGTTTTTTTCATGAAAATCTGAAAAAAATGATTTTTAAAGATTTCGGCCTTAGTATGCATTTTACAACATAGGTGTCCATAATAAAATTTATAGAAAATTAAAATATTTGCAACGTTAGTTTTACGTATTTTTCTCTATACAGTTCTAAATTAGTGTGAAAGACTAATTTTCCATATTATTAAGCCAAGTCAACGTTGGTTTTCATTTTCCGCATCATTCACTCATGATTAAAATGAGGTTATATTTTTCTGTTTATTTCTAATGTTAGTTTATATTGTTGTTGTAGAACTTCTCAATGTGTGCGAGAGAGAATTGTGGAACAATGCATGGAAGTTGAGCATTATCAGAGCCGATATGACGATTTCAATGTGCACCGAAAAGTCAGGGAAATAACTGGGAAACTTGGTAAAAAGAGATGGGGAAAACTGATGGATGAAGACGGTAACTTAGTGGTCAGTAAAGATGAGCAAAAGGATGTATGGAGAAAATATCTAGAAAAGCTGTTCTCTGATGCTAGAGAGAGGCAAGAACCCATCATAACAAATAATGAAGGACCACGTATCTTAAAGGAGGAAATTGAACTGGCAAGTAGGCAGATAAAGGAGGGGAAAAAAGCTGCATTAGACCAAATACAAGCTGAATTTTTCAAAATGCTTGATGTAGAATAACTGCAATGGCTCACAGCAATATTCAATTCCATCTATGAATCGGGTCAAATTCCCTCCGAATGGTTGAAGTCGGAATTTGTAGCCTTGCCAAAGAAACCAGGGGCAAAAGTATGCGGAGATTATCGTACCATAAGTTTAATGAGTCACATGTTGAAGCTCTTCCTCAAAGTTATTCACAGAAGAATATACCGTTTGTGCGAAAGAGAAATAGCCCCGAATCAGTTTGGGTTTCGCAATGCAGTCGGAACACGAGAGGCGCTATTTAGTGTTCAGGTCCTGTTTCAAAATTGCAGGGATTTCAGTTGTGATGTGTTTGCATGTTTAATTGATTACCAGAAGGCCTTTGACCGTGTCAAACATGGGAAAATGATTGAAATATTGAAACAGACAGGAATCGATGGGAGAGATCTCAAAATAATATCAAATCTGTATTGGAATCAAACGGCCATATTGAGGGTTGATGGCGAGCATACAGATGAAGTGGAAATCCTGCGAGGGGTTAGACAGGGGTGCATATTATCACCAATATTATTCAACCTGTACTCCGAACACATCTTTCGAGAGGCTCTACAAAACTCAGAGGAGGGCATTTTAGTTAATGGACTCAGGCTTAACAACCTGCGGTATGCGGATGATACAATTGTTTTTGCGGATTCAATAGAAGGACTGCAGACGCTCATGAACAGAATCCAAGAAACAAGCAGCATATATGGACTTGACATAAACACCTCCAAAACTAAATTCATGGTAGTTAGTAAAAAACAAATTAGGGGTGCTAACCTGTTTATAAATCAAGAAAGAATTGTAAGAGTCTCTAAGTACGAATACCTCGGAACAGTCATTAATGAGGCATGGGATAACTCACAGGAGATCAAGAGTCGCATTGGTAGGGCTAGGAACATCTTTAGCTCTATGGGTGCGGGTTTCAAAAGTCATGATCTTACTTTGGGGACCAAACTGAGACTTCTGAGGTGCTATGTTTTTTCTGTCTTGCTGTATGGAGTGGAGTCCTGGACTCTAACAAAAGAAACGACCAACCAACTAGAAGCCTTCGAACTCTGGCTCTACAGAAGGATTCTGAAAATACCATGGACCCATAAAGTGACCAACGTTGAAGTTCTGCAAAGAATGAAGAAAACCACAGAACTTTTTAATATTGTGAAAGCAAGGAAGCTGCAATATTTGGGTCATATCATGAGGAATTCGCAACGTTATGAACTGTTACAACGCATCCTGCAGGGAAAGAAAGATAGATAGCAAGAGGAAGCCCGGTAGGAGAAGAATATCCTGGCTTGGGAGGGAACTTGCGATGCGGACCTGGTTTGGTAGGAGCTCCATGCAATTGTTCCGGTTGGCAGTGGATCAAGTCAAAATAGCCATGATGGTCACCCACATCCGTAGCGGATAGGCACTCAAAGAAGAGAAGAACTTCTCCTTTGCCAATTTCTTCAAAATTACTGCTGTACAAATCGTTATTTAAACCAGTTTGGACTTACGGAGTCCAGTTATTTGGCTCAGCGAAATCCAGTAATCTTAACCATCTACAGACGTTCCAATCAAAATTTCTCCGTTTAATATCTAGAGCTCCGTACTACGTAAGTAACGACACTTTACACTCCGATTTCGGGATTCCTACAGTTGAAGAAGTGGCACAGTCCTATTATAAAAAATTCTTTTCGAAATTACTAATAAATCCGAATCCTCTAATTCAAGAACTTCATCGCTTTCACCTTCCTGGAAATCCAGCTCGGCGTCTAAAAAGAAGATGGAATAGAGATGTTCTCTGAGTTCTAACTAAATTATTAATACTATAAAAAAAATAATAACAATTAAACGAACTAATTATAATATTTAATACCAATGGGTATCAATCTTTGTCTTTATGTTTCCTTTCATGTTACTTGGTTATGTACGTACAACACATTTTCTAGTAGTCATATATTTTTGTACTGTTAAAAATTTCAAATAAAAGATAAAAAAAAAGTTTATATTGTTCATTTTTGCACGGCATGAGAAAGTTTTATGAGTGTTCCATAACAGATTTTTTTAAACAAGCTGTATACTCCATTTGTAATGGAGGGTAATGTTAAGGGAGTGAATTGTACGATGTTGCAGGTATGTACATAAATGAAACGAATTGTGGAAGATACAACAGCTTGGAAAACTACATCAAACCAGTCGAGAGACCTATGACAAAAAAAGCTCTTTTCACGTATTAAATGTATTAAAATAAAAACTTAAGTAATTTTATGATTGAAAAACATTTCCTCCTATTCACAAGGGGGTAAATAATAATTTGCTTATAATGTTAATAATTTCCCCTTGTATACAGGGGGTGAACCAATTTCACCCCGTATAGGCTAAAATAAATAGTTCTGTTTCTTAACACATGGTCACCCAATTAAATGACTGAATCATTTAAGAACAGAAGAGATAGAGGTGTAACAGAAACTAGTCAAAATGTTCGCCCCTGAAAGTAATGAATTTCACTATACAGCCAGACCTTGTGAAGGATAAAGTAAAAGTGTCATTTGCAAAGTGGAAAATAGGTGCTTTTCAGAGGATCTGGCATGCTGATAAGCGTACTTTTCCATTCAATGAGGAAGGCACTTGTAAACCACCTCACTCTTCGTTTTACTTAGTAACACCTCTACAGGTTCAAATCAGCCTTTCGGCTGATGACCTAAACAACACATATAATAAACACTAACTGAAAATATTAAAGTAAAGGCAGTGACCAAAAATATAAAATTTTATAATTCCAACCGCCTCTAGAAAACGTGGAAGTACATGTACCCAGGTGGAAACACGTTCCCACTTCCGGGCTAAAATATAGATATACGCGTATATTGCAACATAGCTTATATACGGAATAAATTATTTAGTGGAACAGTATGGGGGAAATGGTATTAAGGGAAAGCCTACGGTTACATCAGGAAGTAAGTCAAGAGACGGGGAAATAGTTGGAAAGGCGAACATGTAAGGCAGAGTGGTACAGGTATGTAGATATGAAACGACTTACGCAAAATACAAAAGCTTAGAGAACTGCGTCAAACCAGTCTAGAGCCGATGACAAAAAAAGCTCTTTACGTGTATGATTAAAAAAAAACTTAAGTAATTTTATGATTTAAACAAATCTCCACCTGTGGAGGGAGAGACAAGGGGTGAAACAATTTCAATATGTATATAATAAACACTAACTGAAACTATTACAGTAAAACAACAGTGGCCATATACAAAAATTTGACAATTTCAACGAACTCTAGAAAACTTGAAAGTAGATGTAACCAGGTGGAAACACGTTCCCACTTCCGGACTAAAACATATATAGATATATAATAAAACATAGCTTATATACGGAATGAATTATTTAGTGAAACAGTATGGGGGGAAACGGTAAGAGGGAAAAGCATACGGTTACATCAGGAAGTAAGTCAAGAGACGGGGGAAATGGTTGGAAAGGCGAACAGGTAAGGCAGGCAGGTAGGTAGATTTTGACAAAAGTCGGTTATGATGGTACGGCACGGCCGGATATACAGGGAAGTCGACGGCGACTATTTTATTCATGGGGACATTTTCAAGTAGATGTGACGCCTCCTAAAAGCAATTGTACTCGCGCACTCACGGTGTGGAATGAGAGAAACAGAGAGGAAAAATACGGAGACTGATATGCGAGAGAAGGATGGATTGATGCAACAGCGGTGGAAGGAGACTGAGAATGTTAGAAATGTCATAATACCGTCGTATATCACGAGCGTGTCATCTACTCGACTCTACTTACGGCTCAATACGGTAATGCACGATCACTTTCACGAAAATGAAAATTAAGTAAGAGAAAAAATTACAATTTTTAGTCTCCCCCGACAGTACTAGTAGTACTAGTACAGTAAAATCAATTTATGTATTTAAAAATTTATGGTGAGTTTAAGTAAAAATATACTCTTTACTTTCACTAGCCAATATCAATATATAGGATAGAAAGTTTTCATGTCGATTTTTCAAAATCGACTTTTCACCGGATATACACGTTTTCAGATCGCCAGAACTCATAAAAAAATGTTTATAGCGATTTCTTTGTGTGCGTCAGTGTGTGTGAACAAAATATCTCAAGAACAGAACATCGAACAAAGTTAAAACTTGACACTTAAGATAAATACCTCTAGAGAACCGGACACGAATATTTTCATCAAAATCGGTCGATCGGAAGTGGTAGTTTATTCGTGTCATTTTTCACTTTTTGCGATTTACTCAAAACCGGTTCCTACGATTTTTTTTAAATCGCATCATAACTGTATTTTTTTAAGCTCTATACGATAGGGTAGCCTGCTGAAATTCTTCGGGAGGCTGTGCTCTCATAGAAAAAAATGTTTTTTATGACTGCGGCTTTAATATGGATCTTAGCACAAAAATGTATATAAAAAAAAACTTTTTAAAATGTAAACCAAATTTTAATCATGAGTGAAAGAGGCAAAATGAAAATCAACCTCAGTTTGGCTTAGACTTTTGTCGTAAAATGGATACTAGGCCTGAAATTTTTAAAACAAAATCGATTTTTTTACATATTTTTGTGAAAAACAAATAAATCGCTTATTACCGCTAAACTAAGCGTTATACAGAAAAGTTTATTTAGAAGTAAAACAACTTTTATCATATACATTTTTGCGCTAAAATGCATATTAAAGCCGTTATCTTACAAAAACAATTTTTTTATGTGAAAACAATCTCTCCAAGAATTTCAACAGATATGACGCTTACCCTTATCATGTAGACCATAAAAAATTTAGTAAATGAGGCGATTTTACAAAAAAAATTGTAGGAGCCGTTTTTAATAATATCGTAAAAAGGTGAAAAACGACACGAATAAAACACTATTTTCGATTGACCGATTTAGATGAAAATGTTCGTGTCAGGTCCGGTAGTAGTATCTAACTTAAGTTTCAACTACGTACGATGTTCCGTTCTTGAAATATTCTGTTCACACACGCGCGCGCGCACACACACACACACACATATACACACGCCAATCGCTAAAACATGTTTTTTAGGTTCAGGTGGTCTGAAAACGTGTACCGATTAAAACTCGATTTAGAAAAATCAACATGAAAACAATACTTTTCTTCTAATATACTCATACAGGCAAGAGAAAGTAAAAAGTGTTTCGATCGAAGATCAGTTAAGGGGATGATATTTGTGACGCGGGGGAAGCCTACAAAATGAACTACATTCACAAGTAACTTTCCGACAAAATAAAAACAAACCGAAAAAAAAATTACTGAACATCCGTACAGCGGTTTTTAACCCAACAACAAAGTTTAACCAAAATCAACTGAGCGACCCTAACCAACGTACTAAGGTACGGGGTTGGGGGGGGGGAGCCAGCAGTACCTACCGTATATGAAATGGACCGTGAATTATTTATCACTTACCAGAGTACTGATCGATACAACATCCCGCCCCTTCCAACAAGTCCCTAGTTTAGGTTTAAACCCTCAAACCATCATCATCATAAACATTTTGGAGGTAGCCGAAGGAGGAGGAGGAGGAGATACGGCAAGAGGAGACGAGCTGAAGTGCATAACACAGAGTGAATGGCATAATAGAATGGGTAGAAATAGCTGGGGACGGAAAACTGGGGGGGTTGGAGGGGGTTCAACTTGATTGTATTAGTATAAACGGGCGTTGGCACGTAAACACCTGAGTACAAACCCCCCACCCGCACCCCTACAAAGTAACTAGTACTAACAAACAACACACCCAGTTAAATACTCAATATTTATAACACACACACACACACACACACACACACACACACAAAACACCACCAAACACAAAAACACTGAATTGCTTATCCGCCGGCTCAACTATACCTAAAAACACACAAACAACCACCGACTAAAAAATCCATTACCCTGAACCAAAATAATTAAATAAAAATTTAAAAAAACAACAATAATGCACCGTCAACATTATTAAAATATTTTAAACATTTCATACACCGAAATTTGGAGGGATATGCGCGTATTAGCACATTAAAGAAGTTTTATAATAGTGCTTGTCACACCACTGGCATATGAAATAAGAAATACGAAAATTCCACTCAATCGGCAGAAATACGCGTTTTGAGATGCACTACGAACTGTAGTAGAGTGGATCGGTTCAGAAATGAGGATTTAGGACTAGATGTACGTCCCTAAAAGAGAAAACCATAGATTACCACCGGAAATAAATCAAATATCTTCAAAAAATATCTCCACCACACAGAATTGCTAAACTGGTCAGAAGTTACAGGCTGATTGGACGACGCGATCCGGAGCGACCGGTGACTAGATGGATGCCGGAACAGGTCTTTGGACTGTCACCGTTGCCCCCTTTGATTAAGTACTGTGCTGCCGGTTATTAAAGCTTCAGACGTAGCGACAGAGGGAGCCGCCAATAGTTCCGCGAGGGGTGGTAGATTTGTGGCGGCGTACCGACAGAACCCTTTGTCATCAAGGCCATACCGATACCCGCCCATTACCACAGCGCTGTCGGCAACTATATACAGAGCGCTACACTAAGCCGAGAGATTCAATTCCGATCTAGACAGCAGACAAGACGTCCACCATCAGCACACGGGCGACCGGACTCCAACGAAAACTAATCGACGACCCCGCAAGAGAGAAGATGATGCTTCCGCTCGCCGACCCGTCACCGTAAGCCGTCGACCGGACCGTCATCACCCTCTGACACGAGCGATGCCCACAGCGGTCCATCGACCGAGCCTTACATCCACCGGACCCAACGAAACAGCCATCGACGCACTTCTACGACGGAAGAAGATGGTAGGGAGGAAGATGGCTTCTAATCAAGAAACACAACTAATTATTGTACCCCTGGAACTAGCAGATCGAATGCAAATATTTTATAACACCACCGGTCTGTTACGGGCAAAATAAATAATTATATAGAAAAATATTTTCAAAATTCTGTCCCTCATGAAACAATACAGATCCAGTACAGTACAGGATAGTAAAAAAATAAAAATTAAGCAAACTTACAACGACAGAGAGCTCCACCGCAGGTACCTAATAATTAATATAGGTATTCGTAACTCAGCAATAACATACCTGGAAAAGAAAAAAACAAAATTATTAATATTTTTAAAACAATAACATAATTAAGACAAAATCAACTTGACAACCTAATATTGTCAGTTAATACGTAAGAAGAGTAAAAAAATAACTACACATAGCTTACAAGTTAACTTAAGCTTATGAAAAACGAGTTCTGTTTCTATTCCTCTTCACGTAAAATAAAATCTGGTGTGAAACACTCACACAACGTTCTCTTAGCAATACAAAAAATGAAAAATATAACTTAACATTAAAAATAAACAAAAACTAACCACAAAAAACATAACCTAATTAAAATCATGAGCGAATGATGAAAAATGAAAACCAACCTTAGTTTGGGCTATCATCTCCAACTTCAACACTGTGTTTCGGGATGTTGATTCACGGTTCATCAAGTTTGATTTTGTATAGATATATTTTTGTTTTTTCACAGTTTGGTCTTTCTCAAACACACTACTGAGTGTCGTTTGTGTTTTTAATTCTAAGGACATTGCTCAGATTTTCTCATATTTGCTTAAAGTTATTGTATTTATTAACTGATTGCAAAAAAAAACTATACTGTTAAAAAAAAAAAAAAAAAGTTTGGGCTAAGTAATACGGAAAATCACTCTGACGCTAAACTACGCTCTGTAGAGAAAAATGCTTAAATGAAAGTTGTAATTTTTATGAAAGTAAAAATTCTTATAAATTTGATTACTAATACACTTTTGTCGTAAAATGCATATACGGCTGAAATCTTAAAAAAATTCCAAGAAAAAACAGAAAACATAAATTACTGATAAACTAAGCAATTCAAAGAAACGTTTGATATAAAAATTGTAACTTATGTAATTTTCTAAATTTTCAACAACATTAATTCATACACTTTTGCCCTAAATTGCATATTAAGGCCTGATATTTAAAAAAAAAAAACATTTTTTCGACGAGAGCACAGGCTCCCCAAAAATTTCAGCAGACATGGCGCCTACTCTATCATGTAGATCACAAAAAGTGTAGTAAATCGGGCGATTTAAAAAAAATCGTATGAGCCGTATTTGAGAAAATCGAAAAAGTGAAAAATTACACGAACAAATAACTACTTCCGGTAGAACGATTTTAATTCAAATTTTCGTGTCAGGTCCTCTTTTAGTACCTAACTTAAGTTTCAAGTATCAACTTCGTACGATACTTCTGTTCTTGAGATATTTTGTTCAAACAAGCACAGAAAAATCGCTAAATACGTGTTTTTTGGGTACAAGGGGTCTAAAAACATGTAGCGGGTGAAAACACGATTGCGAAAAATTGACATAAAAACGATATTTTCCTTCCTGTATATCCATACAGGGCAAGAGAAAATAAAAATTTAATCAAAAATTATTATATTTAAAATGTTCAAAGTAGACATTTCTAGTTCGGGGGTTAAAACTGAAGTAAATGATCCAAGACAAATTGAAAGAAAATATACTAGATGTGGCTATAAAATAACGAGACTGAACTGACGTAAAAAAAATTTATTTTTCTTATATACATAATCACTTATTGTCACCTTCAATAAACACTTCTTCTCTATCCCTACAACGCTCTATGCAAATTTTCCATTGCTGGAAGTCATCTTCTGTCAGCTCCTTCACGACACGAGACGCTTTCTCTTTTACAGCTTCCACAGAATCAAATCTTGTCCCTTTTAATGCAGATTTCACCTTAGGGAACAGGTAGAAGTCACATGGTGCAAGATCTGATGAAAAGGTGGATGTATTAACACTAAGATGATCTACTGGGCTAGGAACCACTTGACAGATAACGCGGAATGAGCTGGCGCATTTTCTTGGTGGAGAACTTATGATTTGTCCTTCCACATTTCGGGGCGTTTTTCCTTACTCTTTGACGTAGTTTAGAAAGTACCTTAAAGTAATAATATTGATTAATTGTTTGAACTTTAGGAACCCAGTGAAGGTACACAATCCCATGGATATAAAAAAAACAATCATCATTGCTTTAAATTTTGACTTGCTCATTCGAGCTTTTTTGACTCTCGGTGAAGTTAGGCTCTTCCGGTGCATGGATTAAGGCTTCGTTTCTGGATCCTAAGTAAAAAACCACGTTTCATAACATATTATTAGTTTCCAAAAAATTTGATTCATTTTCAATCGCGTACAAAGTGTCAGTAAAAACATTTTTCCGAGCTTCATTTCAAACATTTTTGAGCGGGACGTGTCCTGAAGAAGCTGACGTAAGATAACTTCCGGCACTGTTGCCAACAATGGAAAATTTGAATGGAGCGTTGTAGAGATAAAAAAAGAGTGTATATTGAAGGTGACAAGTGATTATGTATAAAATTCAAATAAAAGATTTTACGTCAGTCTCGTTATTTAATAGCCACACCTTGTATAAAATTTTCAAAGTAGACATCTCCACTTCTGGGGTTAAAATTGAAAATGATCCAGGACAAATTCAAAGAAAATGTATATCGGAAATTTTTAATACTTTCACTTGCTACAACGCGTCAAAATAAAAACCAAAAAAACAAACACCTGTACACAAACGTGCTAACAACAAACAAAAAGATTCCAGGCTTCTATTCAACCGGCTAGCCAAGCTCGTTAAAGCCAGCGGGCAACGCCAGGACACGGGACAATGCTACACAACGCGACGGTCAGCACTGAATTCCTTTGTATTAGATTCAAGGTCAACCCGTCTGTATGAACATACCAACGAGAACAGATTCATAGAACCTCCATCGCAGCAATGTTTCTTATGATCAAGAGATTTAAAATTTAAAGAGAAACAATTCCGTTCATAGAACAACCAACTTGAATAACCATCATGGAAACTTCACGACCATGTCCACATTCACGGTATGGTTTTTACCGATTTTAATAAATTAACAAAAACATGATTTTTACTTTCTCTTACCTATATGAATAAAACTATGAGAAGAAAACTATTGTTTTAATGTCGATTTTTCATCGGATACACACGTCTCCAGACCCCCAGAACCCCAAAAAATATGTTTTTAGCGATTGGTGTGTGTGCGTGTGTGAACAGAATATTTGAACAACGGAACATCATACGAACTTGAAATTAAAGTTATTAGACACCACTACCGGAAATGACACGAACATTTTCATCAAAATCGGTGAAACGCCATGGGTAGAACCCATGTCTGCTAAAATTCTTGGAAAGGCTGTTTTCACGTAAATAAATTGTTTTTTTTTAAGATTGCGACTTTAATATGCATTTTAGCGCAAAACTATATGTAATAAAACTTGTATAAAATTTATTAACCTATAACTTTTATTTCAAAATTATTTTGTTTAACGCTTACTTAGTTTATCAGTAATTAGCGATTTTCTGATTTTTTTCTCACGAAAACGTGTAAAAAATATCGTTTATTTTTAAATTTTAGCCTTAGCATGCATTTAAAAAAGTGTATATAATAAAATTTATAGGAAATGAAAAGATCTACAACTTTTATTTACGGTATTTTTCTCTACAGAGCCTAGTTAAGCGCGAAAAGTGATTTTCCGTATTTTTAAGCCAAACTGAGATTGATTTTAATTTTGCGTCCAGCATTCATGATTAAAATGAGGTTATGTATATTGGGGTTAATTTTTTGTTTATTTCTTATGTTTTCTTACTAATTTTGGGTTATATTGTTAATTATTTGCATCGGTAAAAGAAAGTTGTGTGAGTGTTTTACACCAGATTTTTGATAAATTTCTTATTCCGCAATTTTTTACTTTCTCTTGCCTATATGAATATATAGGAAGGAAAGTATTGTTTTCATGTCGATTTTTCGAAATCGAGTTTTCACCGGATCTATACGTTTTCAGACCCCCTGAAACCAAAAAACATGTTTTTAGCGATTGGTCTGTGTGTGTGGGTGTGAACAGAATATCTCAAGAACGGAACATCGTACGAACTTGAAACTTAAGTTAGTATGCATTTTACGACAAAAGTGTATATAATTAAATTTATAGAAAATTAAAAGATCTACAACTTTTATTTAAAGCATTTTTCTCTACAGAGCCTAGTTTAGAGAGAAAGAGTGATTTTCCGTATTTTTAAGCAAAACTGAGGTTGATTTTCGTTTTGCATCATTCACTCATGATTAAACTAAGGTTATGTTTTTGAGGTTAGTTTTTTGTTTATTTCTAATATTTTATTAATAATGTTAGGTTTATTGTTAATTATTTGCATTGGCAAGAGAAAGTTGTGTGAGTGTTTCACACCAGATTTTTTTTTTTTGATTTATCATAAGCAAAATAAACTCCTGGGTACTTTTTTAACACCTATTTATTACAACTGTTAAGTTTTCACAGTCTGTAGAGTGTGCGATAATACGTGCAGCATATTAATTCAAAAATAGCAACCTGTTCTTGGGGCACCCGGTATATAAACAACAAAACATAATACTTTTATTAACGCTAGGTCGATTTTTGGTCACCAAGTATAGACATGATAAAGGGTTACACTAGGAAATTAAATCAACCGGAAGCTAACGTCGAAACTCTTATTCATGTACGTCAAGATTGATTAGGGTACATAAACACTGAATACATGAATAAATATAGAACTGCATCGAAATGACACGACCCAGTAGGAAATTAGGAACAAAAAATCTGGTGTGAAACACTCACACAACTTTCTCTTGCCAATGCAAATGATTAACAATAAACCTAACATTATTAATAAAATATTAGAAATAAACAAAAACTAACCTCAAAAACATAACCTTATTTTAATCATGAGTGAATGACGCAAAATGACAATCGAACTCAGTTTGGCTTAAAAATACGGAAAATCACGCTTTCACGCTAAACTAGGCTCTGTAGAGAAAAATGCTCTAAACAAAAGTTGTAGATCTTTTAATTTTCTATAAATTTAATTATATACACTTTTGTCGTAAAATGCATACTAAGACCGAAATGTTAAAAAAATCGATTTTTCTCACGTTTTCGTGAGAAAAAAAAAACAGAAAATCGCAAATTACCGCTAAACTAAGCGTTATACAAAAAAAATGTTTGAAATAAAAGTTGTAGAATTTTACATTCTCTACAACTTTTATTATATAACGTTTTGCGCTAAAATGCATATTAAAGCCGCAATCTTAAAAAGAAAAAGTTTTTGCGTAAAAACACCTCACGCAGAATTTCAGCAAACATGGCGCCTACCCTATATTGTAGAGCATAAAAAATGTAGTAAACCAGGCGATTTTAAAAGAAATCGTAGGACTAGTTTTTGAGAAAATCGCAAAAAAGTGAAAAATTACACGAATAAACTACTACTTCCGGTTGACCGATTTTGATGAAAATGTTCGTGTCGGGTCCGGTAGTGATATGTAACTTAAGTTTCAAGTTTCAAGTTCGTACGATGTTCCGTTCTTGAGATATTCTGTTCACATACACACACACACACACACACACACACACACACACACACACACACAGACCAATCGCTAAAAACAAGTTTTTTGGGTTCAGGGGGTCTGAAAACGTATAGATCCGGTGAAAACTCGATTTCGAAAAATCGACATGAAAACAATACTTTCCTTCCTATATATTCATATAGGCAAGAGAAAGTAAAAAAGTTAACAAACTCAAGACGAAATGTGTTGTTTAAAAATTGAAAACAAAAACATATTCCGGGACAAGCTTTTACCTATTGGTAGTTTATATCTTCTTCTTCTTCTTCTTCTTCTTCTTCTTCACTTCCAAGAATTAGGTTTCTTGAACCTGTTCCGGTACCCATCTGTTCCTCGGTCGTCCTATATCTCTTCTTCCTGTAGGTTTGTAGTTTCTGGCGGCTTTTGGTATTCTCTCGCCTGGCATGCGATTCAAATGGCTGCACCATCTGCTCCTGTTCTGCTTGATTTTGTCTAGCAACGGTAAAGCATTCAGTGTTTTTCTAATTTCTTCATTTCGTAGCCTATCTCTTCGGCTGCATCCATATACACTTCGTAAGAATCTCATTTCTGCAGCCTGGATTTTGCTGTCTACCTTTTTTGTATGTATCCAGGACTCACTGCCATACATCAAAGTAGGGACAGCAATTGTATCGTCAAACTTAAGTCTCGTATCTTTTCTTGTTTTCCGTTTCCACGGAAAAATTACTTTACTTGCAGTACCCAAGATAGTTTATATACTATAATTAAATGAATTTTTTATAGAAATTTATGGAAATTTAAAAATATTTTATCAAAACAAGACTATCGCTTGCCAATGTAATAAAAAATAACCAAATTTTCATCAGTGAATGACACAAAACGAAAATCACCTTAAAAACTTAAAAATAAGTAAAAATCACAACTTGAAAGGACTAAGCTCCTGTAAAAAATAAAAGTAATATTTTTTTTACATTTTCTGCCTATATTAATATATAGAAAAGAAAGTATTGTTTTTATGTCGATTTTTCACCGGATATACACGTTTTCAGACCCCCTGAACCCAAAACAACAAGTTTTAAGCGATTGGTCTGTGTGTGTGTGTGTGTGTGTGTGTGTGTGTGTGTGAACAGAATATCTCAAGAATAGAACATCGTACGAACTTGAAAATTAAAACTTAAGTTAGAGACCACTAGAGGACCCGAAACGAACATGTTTATAAAAATCGGTCAACCGGATGTAGTAGTTTATTCGTGTCTTTTGTACTTTATTGCGATTTTCTCAAAACCGGCTCCAACGATTTTTTTAAAAATCGCCTCATTTACTACATTTTTTATTCTCTACAAGATAGGGTAGGCGCCATGTCTGCTGAAATTCTCGGTGAGGCTGTTCTTACGAAAAAAAAATTGTTTTTTTTAAGATTGCGACTTTAATATGCATTCTAGTTCAAAATGTTCACAATAAAAGTTGTAGAGAATTTAAATTCCTACAACTTTAAATTGTAGCTAACATTTTTTTGTATAACGCTTAGTTTAGCAGTAATTAGCGATTTTCTGTTTTTTTTCCTCAAGAAAACGTGTAAAAAATCGATTTTTTTACGATTTCTGCCTTAGTATGCATTTTACGACAAAAATGTATATAATAAAATTTATAGGAAATTAAAAGACCTACAACTTTTATTTAGAACATTTGTCTCTACAGAGTCTAGTTTAGTGTGAAACAATGATTAATCGTATTTTTAAGCCAAACTGAGGTTGATTTTCATTTTGGTCTTTCACTCATGGTTAAATTAGGTTATATTTATTGAGGTTTTTTTTGTTTATCTCTAATGTTAGGTTTATTGTTAACTATTTGCACTGACAAGAGAAAGTTGTGTGAGTGTTTCACACCACATTTTTGTTAATGGATAATTAAGAAAAGCTGTTAATTCCTGTTGGTAAAATGGTTTCAAGTTTAGTTACGTAATTCATTTGAGTTATACAATTTCTTTGTGCTCCAACTATTACGTGGAGTTAAAATTTAATGTATGTGTTTGTGCGCGCGCTAAACTATACAGTATTATTTTGTATTTATGTACAACCGCATCCACGGATAGAGTTAACCCAGCGTTGTTTGTGTACCTCTACCAGCCAGTCAGTCCATGCTATCCCACCGTCGTCACGCTCGAGTACCGTGACTGTAGCGAGCGATCTCTGTCATTATCATCTCGACCATCAACATCATTATCATCGTCATTATGAAGCAGCTAGCTCAGTATCATTCATTGTTTAGCGGTCTTCGATCCCGGCTGGTTACCTATACGCTCCAAAGTCCGTGAAGGACCTGACAATGACAGCTAACCCGATCCTCTTTCTGCTCGCTTGCCTCTTGTTGTTGTTGTTAAAATGCAATGCTGAACATACCGAGTCGGTTAGATTGTGAGAAAATAACATAATTATCGTTTTATTCTTGGTGTTCTTCCCGGTCACCGTAACTTCAATTTCTCCCTACCGTATTTCATTCTCTTTTAACATGGGTGACGGACATTAAATGTACGACATTAAAAATGTATTTAAGATTTTTTCCTTTGCGTTCGCTCGACTACCGATTATAACACACGTAGGAAAGAACAGAAGTAGAGGAGTAAAAGGCACTAGTCACAATTATCTCCTCTGAGATCAATGAATTTCACTATACAGATAGTGCGGTGAATGAAGTAAAGGTGTCATTTGCAGGGTGGAAAGTGGATGCTTTTCGCAAGGGCCTGGCATAGTGATAAGCTTACTTTTTCAACTCAGTGAGGAAAGTAATAGTTAACCACCTCACTCATCGTTTTTACTTAGTAAAACCTAGAGGTTCAAACCAGCATTTCTGCTATTGACCTAAACAACAGCAAATATGATTTTCAAAATTGCGAAACAAAGATCGTACAATCCGATGGCTTGGTCATTTAAAACGAATGGACGAATAACGTCTGTCTAAAAGGATAATGAGAACTTAAATTTATGGTACAAGAAAAACGGGTCGACCAAGAAATCGATGGCTCAATGACATAACTGAGGACCTTTAAATTATGGGGTCGGGAGAATACATAAAGATGGCGAACGTACGTGGGGGATTGCCCAAAGAGGCCAAAGACCCAAATCGGGTGTCACTGTTTAAACTAAACTTTTTAGAGGTTTTACTAAGTACACCGAAGGGAGAAGTGGTTTATCATTGCCTTTTTCACAGAGTTGAAACGTATGCAGGTACTCTGAAAAGCACATATTTTCCATCCGAAAAAAAACACCTTCACTACGTTCACCACACAGTCTGGCTGTATAATAAAATTCATTAATTTCAGAATATAATAATGACTAGTGTCTTTTACGCCTTTATCTCTTCTTTTCATACATGATTCAGTCATTTTAATTGCGTGAACATGTGAAAAGAAACAAAACTACTTTTTATAGCCAATCGGGCTGAAGCCCGATAAAAGAAAAATAATAACTGCGGTTCAATAATAAAAGCCCAATTTTTTTATTTACATTTTTAAGCCCATTATTGTATTCCACTATTATAAATTTATCGACATTTTAAATTCTAACAGAAACTGTTAAATTTTAAAACACAACCAACAAAACATGATTCACCAAACCATAGAAAATTAAGAAAAAAAAAATCACAATAAGCAAAAAACGACAAATAAAATAAAATTAACAACTTAACCAAAAAATAATACAATCAACATAAACTGAAAAAAACGAAAACAAATAAAAAAAATGAATAGAAACGAAATAATAAAAGAAAGAATTAAATAACCTTGTAAATTTTTAATATGACAAACTTGTCATAAACCCTACGGCATTAAGAAACGAATCTCAGTCTGAAAACACACACACGATTTTATTTTACCAACGTTGTTGTTTAGGTCATCAGCCGAAATGCTGGTTTCAACCTGTAGAGGTTTTACTAAGAAAAACGAGGAGTAGGCGGTTTACCACTGTCTTCCTCACTAAGTAGAAAAGTATACTTATCAGCATGCCGGGCCACGCACTCTGATATGTGTTTCCACTCTACAAATGACACCTTCACTTCATTCATTACAGGATCTGGCTGTATAATGAAATTCATTAATTTCAGAGGAGATAACTCTGATTAGTGTATTTTCACCTCTGCCTCTTCAGTTCTTAAATGACTTACGTCCATGTCATAAGGAACAGAACCATTATACCATTTTACCATTTTCATTGAATTAACGACGCCAAATTACAATTAACCACTGTAAGACTTAAAAATACGGAAAATCACTCTTTGACGTTTAACTATTTTTCGTCATAAGTTTCTCGACTGGTTAGATGCAGTTCTCCAAGCACTTCTATCTTGCACAATTCGTCTCATATCTACATACCTGTAACACCCTACATCTTTTGAAATTTGCTTTATATATTCCAACCTTTGCCTCCCCTTACAATTCACTCCCTGAATATTACCCTCCATTATTGATACACCAATACCCGGATATCTTAAGATATGCCCCACTAGCCTATCCCTTCTTCTGGTAAGATGCTTCCATATACATCTTTTTTATCCACTTATAATATATCCTTTAGAAACAGAATAAACGAGAAAACCCCTACAGTGGGCGAATGCTTAGAATGCGAGCTGCAAAAAACACCTTCCAGAAACGTCTAATCTCACTTTAAGCGGTCTAACATTGGCCCCTATATGAGAAAAACGTTTTTCTACCATGACAGCACGTCCTACACAAATATTTCAGCAGACATGGCGCTACGGTATCTTGTAGAGCATAAAAATGTGGTATGTGAATTGGTTTAAAAAAAATCGAAGGAACCGTTTTCAAGAAAATGTCTGTGTGTGCGTGTCTGAACAAAATATCTCAAGAACGGAACAACGTACGAAGTTGAAACTTTAAACTTCAGTAATTACCACTACAGGACCCGACAAGAATATTTTCATCAAAATCGGTCAACCGGAAGTAGTGGGTAGTTTATTCGTGTCATTTTTCACATTTTTTTGAGATTTTCTCAAAACGGCTGATTTTTTTTTAAATCGCCGCATTTACTAAATATTTTATGCTCTACAAGATAGGGTAGGCTCAATGTCTGCTGAAATTCTTGGAAAAGCTGTTTTCTTGTAAAAATAAATTGTTTTTTTTAAGAATGCGGCTTTAATATGCATTTTAGGGACAAAAAATGTATATGATAAAAAGTTGTATAGAATTTAAAAAACCTACAACTTTTATTCCAAACTTTTTTTTGTATAACGCTTAGTCTACTTATAATTAGCGATTTCCTGTTGTTGGTGTTTTACGAAAATTTGTAAATATAATGAATTTTTAAGATTTGGGCCTTAATATGGATTTTACGACAAAAGTGTATACAATCAAATTTATAGGAAATAAATAGATCTAAAATTTTTATTTACAGAATTTTTCTCTAAAGAGCCTAGTCTACCGTGAAAGAGTGATTTTCCGTATTTTTAAGCATAACTGAGATTGTTTTCATTTTGCATCATTCACTCATGATATTTAAAATACGGTTATGTTTATTGAGGTTAATTTTTTTCTATATTTCTAATGTTTTAATACTAATGTTCAGTTACATTGTTCATTAGGCCTATATGCAATTGACAAGAGAAAGTCTGAGGACTGCTTCACAGCAGATTTTTTTTTTTAAATGAAAAGGTAACGTATAAAATTTGAATTTAAATTATAAAATTTGGTAACGTAAAAATAGTTTAGTCGTGTCATTTTTCACTTTTTTGCGATTTCCTCAAAAACGGCTCTCACGATTTTTTCAAAAATCGCCTTGTTTTTCTCAATTTTTCATTCTCTACAAGACAGAGTACGCGCTATGTCTGCTGAAATTCTTAGAAAAGGTGTTTTCTTCTAAATTTTTTTTCTTAAGATTGCGGCTTTAACATTCATTTTAACGCAAAAATGTAGCCTATATTAGAAAAGTTGTAGTGAATTTTAAAACCTACAACTTTTATTCCAAACATTTCTTTGTTTCGTTTCTTTAGTTTAGAGGTAATAAGCTATTTTCTGTTTTTTCCCACGAAAATTTGTAAAATGAATATATTTTTTTTAAGATTTCGGCCTCAATATGGATTTTACGACAAAAGTGTATATAATCAAATTTATAGGAAATAAAAAGATCTACAACTTTTATTTACAGAATTTTCACTACAGAGCCTAGTTTAGCGTGAAAGAGTGATTTTCCGTATTTTTAAGCATAACTGAGGTTGTTTTTCATTTTGCATCATTCACTCATGATATAAAAAATAAGCTTACGTTTTATTGAGGTTAAGTTTATTGTTTTTTGTTTATTTTTTAATGTTTTATTACTAATGTTATGTTGTATTGTTCATTATATGTATTGACAAGAGAACGTCGTGGGAGTATTTCACAGCAGATTTTTTTAAAACTAAAAAGATAACGTAGAGATATCTTTCATTTATATTGTAATTTATATTTAAATACATAATCATGAACAAAGTAAAATATACTGAAAATAAATAGACAAAAAATAAAAGTCACAAAAGAAGGAATTGAATAACTAGAAAATGTTATAAAAATGACGAACGTGTAAAGTTTATAGACCTTATGGGAGCAAGAAACGTAAAGCAATCGGCCGGTCATAAACACCGAAAACAGAAGTGAGGTTAGGAACAAAAATGCGTTTGAAATTATAATACTATAAACAAAAGAAAAGGATGAAGATAGAAACGGAAAGTGAAGAGAGGCCTTAACCTTGACGTAAGTCAAACGAAGCCACCATGCTCAGGCGTTGTATGCATAGAGCTACAAGAAGTATGTATCCAGCAATAACAAGAAAAAGTACTGCGGTACAGTCACTTACAAAACCTAATACTTCCCACGACGCACTCTGATATGTGTTTGTTTCTATCGTAGTAAAAAGACGGACACTTTTAAGAAACGCCGGCCGGCTTCGATCCCAGCGTTACTCTGTAATGTTTTCAAAGAGGTTATGTACCTACAAACACACCTCCAAGAAATATGTTACAGAAAAACACACAACCACACCGATTTTTATAAGACTTTTAATATAACAATAAAATTCTTTTGTACAATAATATAAATTTGAAATAATAATAAATATCTGGGTGAAACACCCACACGATTTTATCTTGCCGATGTAAACCACTATAATATTTTTTTTTTGTCATCAGTCCCTCGACTAGTTTGATGCAGTTCTCCAAGCTGTTCTATCATGTGCAAGTCGTTTCATATCTACATACCAGTAACACCCTATACATCATTTGTAATTTGCTTTACATATTCTAATCTTTGCCTCCCCCTACAATTTACTCCCTCAATATTACCCTCCATTATTGATACACCAATACCTAGATGTCTTAAGATATGCCCCACTAGCCTATCCCTTCTTCTGGTAAGATGCTTCCATATACTTATTTTTTCATCCTCTCGCCTGTTGTTGTTTAGGTCATCAGCCGAAAAGCTGGTTTGAACCTCTAGAGGTTTTACTAAGTAAAACGAGGAGTGAGGTGGTTTACCATTGCCTTCCTCACTGATTGGAAAAGTACACTTATCAGCATGCCGGGCCCTCTGAAAAGCACATATTTTCCACTCTGCACATGACACATTCACTTCATTCACCACAGGGTCTGGCTGTATAATGAAATTCATTACTTTCAGAGGAGATAACTCTGATTAGTGTCTTTTACACCTCTACCTCTTCTGTTCTTAAATGATTCAGTCATTTAATTGGCTGATCATGTGATAAGAAACAGAACTATTTATTTTAGCCCTGCAACTAACAGATGGGGTGTAAATAATTTGACACTCCACCTGTCTGTTATGGGCATGTCTGTTATGGGCCTCTCGCCTAACAACCTCTAAATTACTTATTTTGTCCACCCACCTAATCTTTAACATTTTCCTACAATATAACTTATGTTTAAACATTAGTACACAACGTAAAATGAAAATCAATCCCTGTAGAGAATAATGCTTATAATGAAAGTTGCCAGCCGCCTTAGCATAGTTTGCAACGTGCTCGCCTCTCATCATGCGGTCCTGGGTTCGAATTCCACTCAGGGAAATCATATTTTCATACGTTACAAAAAATAATTTCATCCTCAATTGTATATAGTTACACCCCAACGTCGTCGCTAATGACCTCTGTAGTTGATGCGACGTTAAATAAATAATAAAAAAAATTTTTAGATCTTTTTTATTTTCTATACTTTATTATTATTATTTACGTTATGGCCTACAAAGGACCGCGATTTCTCAGTTTTTCTTCTGTGCTTTCCTCTTCGCCCAGTATTCCTTCATTTTCTTGGAAAAGTCACGTTTTCGTTCTTCCGACCATTTAGGTCTTGATCTTTTACTGTCCTCTTCCTGGAGCACTAGTTTGAGTTTATGTCTGAGAGGTGTTCTTTGTATGATGTCCGTCTCCGTTATCTGGAGTTTGTTGCAGTCTGTTTTTATCTCTTAGAGCCATCCATCGGGATTTTTCAATTTTTCTTTGAAGTTCAGGATTTGTTTTGAGAGCCTATGCTCGTTCATTCTCACTGTGTGTGCGTAGAAAGCAATTCTTCGTTTCTTCATGATGGATGTGATTTTTTCTGTGTGTTGGTAGACTTCTTCATTGCTGCGGAGTCTATACTTTAATTATTATAAATATAAATTTCTGTCGTTAAATACGTACTAAGGCTGTAATCGTATAAAATCCAAATTTTCTACTGATTTCGATGAAAAAAAAAAATATCAGAAAATAAAAAAAAAACTGTCATTAAAAGAGTTGTAAAAAAGAGATATCAAAAAAGTTCGGTTGAAAAATACGGAAAATAACTCTTTCACGCTTAACTAAGATCTGTAGAGAAAAATGCTAAAAATAAAAGTTGTAGATCGTTTAAATTCCTATAAATTTGATTACATGCATTTTTGTCGTAAAATGGATACTACGGCTTAAATCTTAAAAAAATCAATTTTTTTAGATTTTTATAAAAGAAAAGAAAACAGAAAATCACTAATGACCGCTAAACTAAGCGTTGTAAAAAAAGTTAAAAAAAAATTGTAGATTTTTAAATTGTCTACAACTTTTCTTGTATTCACTTTTGCGCTGAACTTCATATTAAGGCTAAAATCTTTAAACTACATACAGTTTCTTTTCTACGAGTGAACAGCCTTCCCAAGAATTTCAGCAGACATGGCGCCTGCCCTATCTTGCAGAGCATAAAAAATGTAGCAAACAAGGCGATTTTTAAAAAAAATCGTAGGAACCGTTTTTGAGAAAATCGCAAAAAGTAAAAAATGACACGAATTAACTACTACTTCCGGTTGACCGATTTTGATGAAAATGTTCGTGTCGGGTCGTCTAGTGGTATCTAACTTAAGTTTCAAGTTTTAAGTTCGTACGATGGTCCATTCTTGAGATATTCTGTTCACACACACACGCGCGCACGCGCGCGCACACACACACACACACACAGACAAATCACTAAAAACATGTTTTTTTGGGTTCAGGGGGTCTGAAAACGAGTATATCCGATGAAAACTCGATTTCAAACAATCGACATGAAAACAATACTTTCCTTCCTATATATTCATATAGGCAAGTGAAAGTAAATACATTTTAAAACTATGGCCTTAATATATAAAAGTCTAGAGCAAATTTATAATAATAAAAATTGTAGAACTTAAAAATTGAACAACTTTTATTTCAAAAATCTTTTTGTACAATGATCAGTGGTTTTCTGATATTTTTCACCATAGTAAGTAAAAAAAATTGGGAATTTTAAAGATTATAGTTATGGTATAAATTTTATATAAAAATATAAGCGTATACGATCAATTTTATAGAAAATTGAAATAACTAAAACTTATAGTTCGAATATTTTTAAGTAAAACACAAGGTGTAAATTTAATTTTCCGTCATTCACTCGTATTAAACGTAGGTTCTATTGCCAATGACTACCATTGCCACGAGAAAATCGTACGAGTGATTCACAAAAGATTTTTTTAAAAAAAGATGAAAATGTAAAAAAGTAACGTATAATTACAATTCTTCTTCTCAACTCTTGCGTTGTGAACGAAAGACTGTTTTCGACTAAAAATACAAAACCTTACAAAGAGATTTAAAAGGTAAACCAACTTAATGAAGAGAAACAAGAAGTAGAATATAATAAAAAAAGGTACAGCACGATCACCTGACGAATGGGTGGGCTTCATTCATGACTTTACTATGACGACTACAGGAACGTATTACTATTATTTTTCTTTGTTTTCTTTTTTTACGTAATACTTTGTACCGAACGTATAAATAATGTTTCCTTTGAACCATATGAAACCCACACTAGTTGTAAAAATAAAATGTCTACTCCATCCCTCCCATCGACACCCCACACTAACTGACTCTCTCTAACCCTCTCTCTCTCTCTCACACACCCCCACACACACACACACACACCGACAGCCTCACTCACTCACTTCGGCAGTAAATGCAAAGAAAAATACTACCATGATTCTTAACAATATTTTTAATAATCAACATCTTCAGTGATTCACGACGACCAAGACAAAAAAATCGGTTTTTTTGGAAGGGTACTGAAGCTACAAGAGGGAGGCATGTACGCAAAATATAAGAAAATAAAATAGGTAAGGTATTGTTTTCATGGAGATTTTTCTAAATAGAATTTTCAACAGATATTCATGTTATCAGGGCTCCTAAAACAAAACAAAAACATATTTTAAACAATTGATCAGCGGGTGGTCAAAATATTTCAATAACGGAATAGCGTACGAAGTTGAAACTTGTACCTTAGGTTAATTACCATTGACACATTGGACGCAAAAATTTTCATCAAAAGCGGTCAACCGGAAATCGTATTTACACAATTATTTACTTTTTGCGATTTTTTTCCAGAAAAGGCTCGGACGATGGTTTTTTAAATCGACTCGTTTACAATATTTATGCAGTCTGCTGGAATTCTTGGAGAGGCTGTGCTCGCTTAGAAAAAATGTTTTTTTTTTTACACTGAGGCTTTAGTATGCACTCTAGGACACACATATATAATCAATTTTCTAATAAAATGAACAAAATCTAGAACTTTTATTCTAAACAATTTTCATTCAACGCTTAGTGATTCTGTTTTTTTTTTTTTACTTTTTATCGAAATGAGTAGAAACTGGCGATTGTTTATGATTGCGGCGTTAATATGAATTTTACGAAAAACGTGTGTAAAATCAGAGCTATAGGAAATTAAAAATCTGGTGTGAAACACTCACACAACTTTCACTTGCCAATGCAAATAATTAACAATAAACGTAACATTAGTATTAAAACATTAGAAATGAACAAAAACTAACCTCAAAAACATAACCTTATTTTAATCATGAGTGAATGACGCAAAATGACAATCGAACTCAGTTTGCCTTAAAAATACGGAAAATCACGCTTTCACGCTAAACTAGGCTCTGTAGAGAAAAATGCTCTAAACAAAAGTTGTAGATCTTTTAATTTTCTATAAATTTAATTATATACAGTTTTGTCGTAAAATGCATACTAAGACCGAAATGTTAAAAAAATCGATTTTTCTCACGTTTTCGTGAGAAAAAAAACAGAAAATCGCACATTACCGCTAAACTAAGCGTTATACAAAAAAATGTTTGAAACAGAAGTTGTAGGTTTTTAAATTCTCTACAACTTTTATTATATACGTTTTTGCGCTAAAATTTATATTAAAGCCGTAATCTTAAAAAAAACAACGTTTTTACGTGAAAACAGCCTCACCGAGAATTTCAGCAAACATGGCGCCTACCCTATCTTGTAGAGAATAAAAAATTGAGTAAAATAGGCGATTTTAAAAAAAATCGTAGGACCAGTTTTTGAGAAAATCGCAAAAAAGTGAAAAATTATACGAATAAACTACTACTTCCGGTTGACCGATTTTGATGAAAATGTTCGTGTCGCGTCCGGTAGTGGTATGTAACTTAAGTTTCAAGTTCGTACGATGTTCCGTTCTTGAGATATTCTGTTCACACACAGACACACACACACACACACAGACCAATCGCTAAAAACATGTTTTTTGGGTTCAGGGGGTCTGAAAACGTATAGATCCGGTGAAAACTCGATTTCGAAAAATCGACATGAAAACAATACTTTCCTTCCTATATATTCATATAGGCAAGAGAAAGTAAAAATACCTATAACGTTTAATTGAAGGATTTTTCACTACAGAGCCTAGTTTATATGGAATTATTGATTTCCCGTATTTCTAAAAGTTCTAAAGAGGTTAAATTTCGGTAAAATTGAAAAATTAAACGAATTAACTACAACTTCCGGTTGACCAATTTTGATAAAAATGTTCGTATGAGGTCCTACGTGGTACCTAACTAAAGTTTCAAAGTTAAACTACGTCCTATTTTTCGTTCCTGAATTATTTTGTGGAAAATATTTCCACTAAAAAATTTTTTTTCGCGTTCAGGGGGTCTGAAAACGTGTATATCCGGTGAAAACTCAATTTCGAAAAATCGACATGAAAAAAATACTTTCCTTCCTGTATATTCATATAGGCAAAAGTAAATAACAAGATTATTGCAATGCATAGCCTATTAAAACTGCAATCTTAATAAAACCGTTCTTTCATACGAAAGAAAAGCCTCCCCAAAAATTTCAGCAGACATAGCACCTACCCTATCTTGTTGCAAATAAAAAATGTAAATAAGGCGATTTTTGAAAAATTCGTAAGGGCCGATTTTGAAAAAATTCGCAAAAAAGTGAAAATGACACGAATAATCTACTACTTCCGGTTGACCAATTTTGATGAAAATGTTCCTGTCGAGTCCTCTAAGATATTTGTTCGCGCGCGCACGCACACACACGCACAGACCAATCGCTAAAAAAATGTTTGTTGGGTAACTTATCTGTACCCCTTTAAATTTTTCACGAACCATTAGGCGCGTCATCTCAATACAGGGGATTATATTTTTGAAGAATTAAAAAATACAAAAAGGTAATTCTGAATTTACGGAGAGGTATACATTGTGAAAATAAACCTGTCAATTTTGCATAACCAAATTGTAACAAAAGTATTACAGAATAAGCGTATGTAATATTTTATTCAATGGGGATTTCTGACTACAATGAAAGAGTTGTTAGTATTACAAAGTGAAAATGAAAAAAGGGTTAAAACACTATGAAATGGTAGACAAAAAAAACACACACACAAGGGTTAAAATTAGGGGAAACATGGAGTAACATACGAAGTTGAACAAAATTGAATTTCTAAACCACAATCGACCTATAGTAGTACAATATGTTTCAAAAAGCCGGTATTTTTCGTTTTTTTTTTTGCTCTTTTTTTGTTCAATCGTATCCCGCAATATCATGGAACACAGTCGCTAATAAAAACGCCAAACAGAAATTTACAAAAAAAAAACCACACAAAATGACAAATTCGATTTTTTAAACCCACTAATAATACTGTCCACGTAAATAAAACCGTATATGAAACAATAAAAATAACTATATGAACCATTACAAGTCGCCGTGCACATCCCTGAACGATATCAGCAAGTGTTTCAAACAATACTAATTAAACATTTTTACTTTCTCTTGCCTATATGAATATATAAAAAGGAAAGTATTGTTTTCATGTCGATTTTTCGAAATCAAGTTTTCACCGGATCTATACGTTTTCAGACCCCCTGAACCCAAAAAACATGTTTTTAGCGATTGGTCTATGTGTGTGTGTGTGTGTGTGTGTGTGTGTGTGTGTGTGTGTGTGTGTGTATACAAAATATCTCAAGAACGGAACATCGTACGAACTTGAAACTTAAGTTGCATGCCACTACCGGACCCGACACGAACATTTTTCATCAAAATCGGTCAACCGGAAGTAGTAGTTTACTCGTATAATTTTTCACTTTTTTGTGATTTTCTCAAAAACTGGTCCTACGATTTTTTTTTTAAATCGCCTTATTTACTCAATTTTTTATTCTCGACAAGATAGGGTAAGCGCCATGTTTGCTGAAATTCTTGGTGAAGGTGTTTTTACGTAAAAAAGTGTTTTTTTAAGATTACGGCTTTAATATGTATTATAACGCAAAAATTTATATAATAAAAAATGTAGAGAATTTAAAATTCTACAACTTTTATTTCAAACTTTTTTTTGTATAACGCTTAGTTTAGCGGTAATTAGCGATTTTCTGTTTTTTTCTCACGAAAACGTGTGAAAAATCGATTTTTTAAAGATTTCGGCTCTAGTACGCATTTTACGACAAAAGTGTCTATAATAAAATTTATAGGAAATTAAAAGATCTACAACTTTTATTTAGAGAATTTTTCTTTACAGAGCCTAGTTTGGCGTGAAAGTGTGATTTTCCGTTTTTTAAGCCAGACTGAGTACGATTTTCATTTTGCGTCATTCACTCATGATTAAAATAAGGTTATGTTTTTGAGGTTAGTGTTTTGTTTATTTCTAATATTTTATTAATAATGTTAGGTTTATTGTTAATAATTTGCATTGGCAAGAGAAAGTTGTGCGAGTGTTTCACACCAGATTTTGTTTTTTTAAATTCTTAATAATGTATGTGTACGTTGCAATCTGTTCAATTCAGAACAATAAGCAACCCCATGACACAATGAGATGAGGATGATGTGTATGACGTGTCAATGAGGTGTAGTCTTGTACAGACCCAGGTCGACCATTCCTGAGAGAGTATGGTTAATTGAACCCAATCCATCAAAGTACACCGGTAATTAACTGTCTACCATTCAAATCCGTATAAAAGTAATTACCTTAACTAGGATTTCAACCAGGAACCTTCGTCACCGAAAATCAGCTGTTAAACAGCTGATTTTGACGACGACTTTACCTCTAGACCAACCCGATGGGTTAAACAAAAAATTAACTAACAAATATAAAACAATAACAATATATTATAAAAGAAAATTATTTTCGTTGGAAGTTAAAACTTGAAACTTAAGTTAAGATACCACTACCGAATCCGACACGAATATTTTCATCAAAATCGGTCAACCGAACGTAGTTTTTTTTTTGTTCACGAATTGACCTGCTATGGATCACGTTACCAAGTTGTTCCTCTGGCCTACTGTATTTGCCAGCTTCCCTTGCGTTCGGCCCATAACGCCTTCATTCTCGCGCTTTGTTTTCACTTTTTTGTAATTTTCTCAAAAACCGCTCCTACGATTTATTTTAACGTCACCTCATTTACTACAATTTTTATGCTCTACAAGATAGGGTAGGCGCCATGTCTGCTGAAATTCTTGGGGAGACAGTTCTCTCGAACAAAAACTTGTTTTTTTGTAAGATTCAGGCCTTAATATTTTTAGTGCAAAATTGTATATTATTAAAGTCGTACAGAATTTAAAAACATACAATTTTTACTTCAAAAATCTCTTTCTTTAACGCTTAGTTTAGCGGTAATTAGTGATTTTATAAATTTTTCCATGATACTCTGTAAAAAAAATGTTTTTTTTTAGATTTCGGTTTAAGTATATGCATTTTACGACAAAAGTGTATATGATCAAATTTATCGGGAATTAAAAAATCTACAACTTTTATTTTAAGCGTTTTTCTGTAAGGAGAATTGTTTAAAGAGTGATTTGCCGTATTATTAAGCCAAACAAAAAATTGATTTTCATTTTGCATCATTCACTCATGATTAAAAAAATACGGTTAAGTTATTTTCAGGTTAGTATTTTGTTTATTTCTAATGTTAGATTATATTGTTCATTATTTGCATTGGCAAAAAATGGTTGTGTGAGTATTTCACACCAGATTTTTAAGATTGCGTCCAGCCTCAATTATATTAAAATATTAAAAACTTACACATTTTATTTGAAAATTTTTTCCTACAGCGCATAGTTTACAGTTATTTAGTGATTTTCTGTATTGCACTTACTAAAACCTGTAAAAATTTCAATTTTATGACAAAAGTGTAGTATTTATATCAATGCTATAGGAAATAAAAATTTCTACCATAATTACTTTGACCCACCGGGTTGGTCTAGAGGTAAAGTCATCGCCAAAATCAACTGTTTAACAGCTGATTTTCGGAGACAAAAGTTCCTGGTTCAAATCCTAGTAAAGGTAGTTACTTTTATACGGATTTGAATGCTAGACAGTAGTTACCGGTGTACTTTGATGGTTGGGGTTTAATTAACCATACTCTCTCCGGAATGGTCGGCCTGAGTCTGTACAAGAATACACCTCATTGACACGTCATCCAAATCAACCTCATCTCATTGGGTCATGGGGTTGCTTATTGTTCTGATTTGAACAGATTGTAACGTACACAAATTAGGGATTACAAAAAAAATTAAAAAATAATTACTTTTAGCTTTTTATTCTACAGACCCCAGTTAAGGGTCGGTGAGTGACCTTTCGTTTTCGTATTTTAATATCGAACGGACGTTGGTTTTCATTTTCCGCCATTTACTCATGAATTTCAACTGAAGTTATTTTTTTTGGCAAGAAAAAGTCGTGTGAATGTTTCATACCAAATATTTCATTCCATTCCGTAATAACGTTACAAATTATTATTACCATTGTTTTAAGTTATCTCCGCATATTTTTACTTTCTCTTGCCTATATGAATATATAGGAAGGAAAGTATTGTTTTCATGTCGATTTTTCGAAATCGAGTTTTCACCGGATCTATACGTTTTCAGACCCCCTGAACCCAAAAAACATGTTTTTAGCGATTGGTCTGTGTGTGTATGTGTGTGTGTGTGTGTGTGTGTGTGTGAACAGAATATCTCAAGAACGGAACATCGTACGGACTTGAAACTTGAAACTTAAGTTACATACCACTACCGGACCCGACACGAACATTTTCATCAAAATCGGTCAACCGGAAGTAGTAGTTTATTCGTGTAATTTTTCACTTTTTTGCGATTTTCTCAAAAACTGGTCCTACGATTTTTTTTTAAATCGCCTCATTTACTAAACTTTTTATTCTCTACAAGATAGGGTAGGCGCCATGTTTGCTGAAATTCTGGGTAAGGCTGTTTTCACGTAAAAACATTTTCTTTTTAAGATTGCGGCTTTAATATGCATTTTAGCGCAAAATGTTATATAATAAAAGTTGTAGAGAATTTAAAAACCTACAACTTTTATTTCAAGCTTTTTTTTTGTAAAACGCTTAGTTTAGCGGTAATTAGCGATTTTCTGTTTTTTTTCTCACGAAACCGTGTGAAAAATCGATTTTTTTAAGATTTCGGCCTTAGTATGCATTTGACGACAAAACTGTATATAATTAAATATATAAAAAATTAAAAGATCTACAACTTTTATTAAGAGCATTTTTCTCTACAGAGCCTAGTTTAGAGAGAAAGAGTGATTTTCCGTATTTCTAAGCCAAACTGAGGTCGATTTTCATTTTGCGTGTTTCACTCATGATTGAAATATGGTTATATTTTTGAGGTTAGTTGTTTGTTTATTTATAATGTTTTATTACTAATGTTAGGTTTATTGTTAATTATTTATATTGGCAAGAGAAAGTTGTGTGAGTGTTTCACACCAGATTTTTCTTTGTACGAAGATAACTAATGGATAACAACGTATTATTATACCGGGTGATTTTTTAGTCGTGTTACCCAATTGTTAATGTCTGGTAATTTTTTTCTAAGAAAGGGATATTTTGTTTTGTGACACAACGTTGGTAGCCCTACTCAACCGGTATAGATACGACAGTTTGAGTTGATTCTCCTTGAGTTGCGTAAAATTTTGTGCTGTTTCCAGTTTTGTTACGAACAGAATGTCTTTTACCCTAGAACAACGGGTTTTCATTCTTGAACAATATTTTGTTACAAAATCGTATGCGAGTGTAAAAGAGTCATTTCAAATTAAATTTTCTGGTGTTCCTCCACTCTATTCTAGTCAATTTCTAGGCTAACTAACTGATTTTTAGAGGCAGGTATTGTTTGCAGCAGAAAACGTAGTGGTCGACCAACTCTCTTGACAGATGACGTTAAGAGAATGTGAAAACAAGATTGCTCAATTCTCCATGGAAAAGTTTACAAAAACTTTCCTCGCATGTTGATTTGTCATGTTCGAGTGCTCAGAAAGCTGCTAAAAAATTGAAATTGTATCCGTATCACATACGATTAGTTCTAGAGCTTCAGCCTTCAGATTTAAACAAGAGATTGTTTTAGGATAAAAGACATTCTGTTCGTAGCACGACCGGAAATGGCACAAAATTTTACACAGCTCAAGGATAATCAACTCACACTGCCATATCCATACTGGTTGAGTAGGGCTACCAACTTAGTGTCACAAAACAAAATTTATTTTTTTTAGAAAAATATTACCAGACATTAAAATTGGGCACAGGACTAAAACATCACTCTGTATAACCTATAAACAATCAATAAAAAAAAACAATAGAAATACCAACGAACAACAATTATTGTGTTAATATTATTACATAGGAAGGAAACGCGTAACCACAATAAAAACCAACCTTACTTAATCTTTACTCTAATTAACAACATTTCAATTTCTGGGACGAGGGAACATTACAACCAAACCATATTATTACTTGCTTTTGCCTATATGAATGTATAGAAAAAAAAGAGTTGTGTTCATGTCGATTTTTCACCGGATCCACACGTTTTCAGACCCCCTAAACACAAAATTTCAAGAACGGAATATTGTACGAACTTGAAACTTGAAAATTAACTTAGATACTTCTAAAGAACCAGACACGAAAATTTTCATCAAAATCGGTCAACCGGAAATAGTAGTTTATTCGTGTCTTTTTTCACTTTTTTGCGATTTTCTCAAAAACTGTTCTTACAATTTTTTAAAAAATCGCCTCATTTAGCTACAACATTTTTTATGTTATATAAGATACGGTAGGTGCCTTGTCTGCTGAAATTCTTGGCGAAGCTGTGCCCTCGTAGAAAAAAATGACTTTTTTATGACTGGGTTTTAATTTGCATTTTAGCGGTATTAGCAAATTTCTCCATTTTTGTTTTTCTTCACAAAAATGTGTAAATAAAAATCGATTTTTTTAAGATTTCAGCCTTAGTATGCATTTACGACAAAAATGCATACAATCAAATTTATAGGAATTAAAAGACCAACAACTTTTATTACGAGCATTTTTCTCTACAAAGCCTAGTTGAGGGTGAAAAGAGTGATTTTCGGTATTTTTAAGCAAACTGAGGTTGATTTTCATTTTGCATCATTCAAATTTTCCAAAATCGGAATTCACGAAATCAAAGTCAAAAATTACATGAGGTAGCAACAAAAGGTTTTCCGGTATGAACCAGAAGTAGCTCTAAACCGGAATCCAAGAAATAAATTCCTTGAATCGAAATTTGAAAAAGAAAATAGTGTCATTCGATTCCTCTTAAAAAGTAGATAAAAAAATCATTAGGTTTGTAGTTCTTAACGGGTCTTGATCGGAATTCGCCCTAAACCGGAAGTCAATATATCATAGTCGAAATCATTGTTATAAGGTTAAGAAAAATCTGTTTATTGTTTATGATACCCTGATCCCTAAATAAGTAACACTATTACAGTATTAATAACACAAACTAGAAAAATCCGTAAAACCAGACGTTCGCTCTAAAACCGTACGTCCGAGAGAAACTTTTCCGAATGCCAAACTGAACAAAATAATTTTGCACATATAGGGTGATTCAAAAAGAGCGCCGGTTTTGATATATCAAATTAAGAGATTTATTTTATTGAAAAACCGAAAATAAATAAGTTACATCAACAAGTTCATCCTTCCTTCCGATTTTATGTATGAAAAATGATGTCATGCATGTGTCCTCTACTGCGCTGGCACGCATCAACTCTGTCCATGAAACTGGATATTACTGCACGACAAGTTTCGACTTCCATTTGCCCGATAACCCGTCGAATTTCCTCCTTCTAGTCATTGATGTTTCGGGGTTTATTGGCATACACCAATGACTTCAGATGACCCCAAAGAGGAAAGTCACAAGGCGTCAAGTCTCACGACCTTGGTAGCCATTGATGGTCGGAATTACGAGAAATGATGCGATCCTGGAACCGTTCACGGAGCAACAACATTGTTTCTCGTGTAGCGTGACAGGTGGCACCATCCTGCTGAAATCACAACTCGTCAATGTTTATTCCATCCAAATGACGCCACAAAAACTCCCTAATTTGCTGGGTAACAGCCACACTGTCACGAACCAACGCAACGTTCTGCTCAGTTTGGCCAGAACGACGACGTCCAGAACTTTTAAGGTCGACTGTTGAACCCGTCTCAAAAAACTTTTTCATGAGCCTGCGAACTGTTGATTCATTCGGTGCTTCATTACGTCCTAGAGTACCGCGAAGTCGCCTGAGAGTAGCCGCATAACTCTCTCCACTCTGGTAAAATGTTTTGACGATTAACACTCGTTGCGCAATAGTAAACTTCTCCATGGTTAGACACAGACTGCGAGAGTACTACACTGCGAACAAGAGAAACTACAACTGAATCGTCAATCGGAATGTTCTCCGAAATAGAAATGAGGTCTAACAATGTTGCCAACCGATAAACAAAAATCTACCAGCCGTTTAAAAACCGGCGCTCTTTTTGTATCACCCTATATAAAAACTCTGGTGTGAAACTGTCACACAACTTTCTCTTGCCAATGCAAATAATTAATAATATAACTAAACATTAGTAATAAAAGTACATTAGAAATTAACAAAAAACTAACCTAAATAAACATAACCTAATTTTAATCATGAGTGAAAGACGGAATATGAAGATCAACCTCGGTTAGGCTTAAAAATACGGAAAATAACTGTTTCGCGCTAAACTAAGCAATGTAGAAAAAGTGCTATAAATAATAAAAGTCGTAGATCTTTTAATTTACTGTAAATTTGATTACACAGCTAAACTTTTGTCGTAAAATGCACACTAAAGCCGAAATCTTTTACACGTTTTCGTAAAAAAAACAAAATCTATATTAACCGCTAAACGAAGTGTTATAAAAAAATGTTTGAAATAAAAATTGCAGGATTTTAAATTATCGACAACTATTATTACATACATATTTGCGATAAAATGTATATTAAAGTCGCAATCTTAAAAAAACGTAGTAAATGAAGGGATTTTTGAAAAAATCGTAGAAGCTGTTTTTGAGAAAATTGAAAAAAGTGAAAAATGACACAAATAAACTACTACATACTTCCAATTGATCGATTTTGATGAAAATGATTGTGTCGGGTCCGGTAGTAGTATCCAACTTAAGTTTTATGTTTCAAGTTCATACGATGTTCCGTTCTTGAGATATTCTGTTCACACAAACACACACACATAGAGCAAACGCTAAAAACCATATTTTTTGGTTTCAGGGGGTCTGAAAACGTGTAGATACGCTAAAGATTTTTTTTCGAAAAATCGACATGAGAACAATTACTTTCCTTCCTACATATTCACATAGGCATGAGAAAGTAAAAATGGGCGTGTACAATTTATTACTTTCTCTTGCCTATATGAATAGGCCTATATAGTAAGGAAAGTATTGTTTTCATGTCGATTTTTCGAAATCGAGTTTTCACCGGATCTATACGTTTTCAGACCCCCTGAACCCAAAAAACATGTTTTTAGCGATTGGTCTGTGTGTGTGTGTGTCTGTGTGTGTGTGTGTGCGTGTGCGCGCGCGTGTGTGTGAACAGAATATCTCAAGAACGGAACATCGTACGAACTTGAAACTTAAGTTACATATCACTACCGGACCCGACACGAACATTTTCATCAAAATCGGTCAACCGGAAGTAGTAGTTTATTCGTATAATTTTTCACTTTTTTGCGATTTTCTTAAAAACTAGTCCTACGATTTTTTTTTAAATCAACTGGTTTACTACATTTTTTATGCTCTACAATATAGGGTAGGCGCCATGTTTGCTGAAATTCTGCTTGAGGCTGTTTTTACGTAAAAACATTTTCTTTTTAAGATTGCGGCTTTAATATGCATTTTAGCGCAAAACGTTACATAATAAAAGTTGTAGAGAATGTAAAATTCTACAACTTTTATTTCAAACATTTCTTTGTATAACGCTTAGTTTAGCGGTAATTAGCGATTTTCTGTTTATTTTCTCACGAAAACGTGAGAAAAATCGATTTTTTTAACATTTCGGTCTTAGTATGCATTTTACGACAAAAGTGTATATAATTAAATTTATAGAAAATTAAAAGATCTACAACTTTTGTTTAGAGCATTTTTCTCTACAGAGCCTAGTTTAGCGTGAAAGCGTGATTTTCCGTATTTTTAAGCCAAACTGAGTTCGATTGTCATTTTGCGTCATTCACTCATGATTAAAATAAGGTTATGTTTATTGAGGTTAGTTTTTGTTTATTTCTAATATTTTATTAATAATGTTAGGTTTATTATTAATTATTTGCATTGGCAAAAGAAAGTTGTGTGAGTGTTTCACACCAGATTTTTACATTTGGTATACACCATTTGTGATTGATTTGAAATTTCAACTAACGGATGACTTTAGATGTCTACGTACATTATATTGAATACAGTTGGAATTCAAAAAGCGAGAGTTGTATTCCGTAATCTGATCATTAGAAATAAAAGTGAAAACCACCCAGGAAAATCCGCATATAAAAAAATAGATATATTTACACGTTACTATAAAACAGAATCATGAAATGAAATAGGTCGTATTATTATAGAATCGAGAGTTACTATAGACAGAAAACAGAAATATACTGGTCGTATAAATGCATAAAAAAGTAAATTCAAATAAATAGAGAAATACATGAATGAAAGGGTCTGTGGTTGAAGGGTAAAAGACAAAATAACGGCTATACAAACAGGTTTTTCAATGTAGATAAAATGTTCTGGAATATATGCAGTAAAAGAACACTAACGTTTCCAGCACATACAGATTTCCTCAATGAAATAAATTACTATTCAACCAAACTAGAAAGAACTGAGTTCGATAATTTTTGAACCGGAGTTTATTCTACTGACGGAATGAATCGTGCCTGATATAAACCATCGATTACTCAAGTTTACATAAAAATTTTAAAAAATCTGATGAACAACACTCACACAACGTTCTCTTTTCAATGCAAATAATGACCAATATAACCTAAAATTAGTAATAAAACATTAGAAATAAACTGACCTGAAAAAAACATAACCTTATTTTAATGATGAGTGAAAGACGCAAAATGAAAATCGACCTCAGTTTGGCCTAAAAATACGGATAATCACTCTTTAACGGTAAACTAGGCTCTGTAGAGGAAAATTTATGAAATAAAAGTTGCAGATATTGTAATTTTGTATAAATTTGATTATACACATTTGTCGTAAAATGTATACTTAGGCTGAAATCTAAATAAAATCGATTCTTCACACGTTTTCGTGAGAAAAAAACAGAAAATCCCCAACTACCGATAAACTAAGCGTAACACAACAAAAAATGTTTGAAATAAATGTTGTGGAATTTTAAATTTTCTACATTTTTTGTTGAATACATTTTAGCTCTAAACCGCATATTAAAGTCGCAATCTGAAAAAAACACGTGAAAACAGCCTCTACTAGAATTTTAGCAGACATGGCGCCTACCTTATCTTGTAGAGCAAAAAAATATAGTAAATTAGGCGATTTAAAAAAATATCGTAAGAGCCGTTGTTGAGAAAATCGCAAAAAAGTGAAAAATTACACGAATAAACTAGGTACTACATCCGGTTAACCGATTTTGATGAAAATGTTCGTACCGCGTCCGGTAGTAGTACCTAACGTAAGTTTCAAGTTCGTACGATGTTCCTTTCTCGAGATATTCTGCTCACACAAAACACACAGACCAATCCCTAAAATAAACATGTTTTTTTGGGTTAAGGGGGTCTGAAAACGAGTAGATCCGGTGAAAACTAGACATAAAAACAAAAATTTTCCTTCCTACAATTTATATAGACACGAAAAAATGAAGAAAAAAACACATTTAAAATATCTCCAAAATTGTAACGGCAGTGATTCACTAAAATTCTAACAATAATTAGCGCTCGCAAATTTTTGGCTTCAAGGAAAAATGAAACGTAAATATTCGTTTTATTATCAATATAACAGAAAAAATTACCACAAAGATCTTTTGATATAAAAAATATAACGTATATTAAAAGAAGTTGAACATCTATTTTTTTATCTGTTTTCACGGCTTCAACAAAAGAATTCCCTGGTAACATTATTATATATAGTTTTCCCTTTACCTCAAAGTTGTGGAGTAATCACGAGCGTCATCATTGTATTGTGTTTGAAGACGAAATGAGGGATAGTAGAACTTTTATGACGGTCATTGTACATAGGCTGTGTTAAACAAAACCCGTACCTTCGTAAACGTGAACAGCTTGCAGTAAAACTTTAGTATCTATTACCGATAGAAGGCATCTTCTAGTGGGTTCGTCCGTCCTTCCGCCCACTACCAATGTGTCCAATCTCCCATGGAACTGGGACGGGGGAATCGATCGGATTCCAAAGTTTATTGCGACCACCGGCTGGTCTGTCTTAAACCACCAAGAATTATAGTTCTGCTATTATGCTGTTATAACACATTGATAATAAATGGTTTCGGAAAACCTTACCAACTTCCTCGCAAATCAATAATACATTTTATTAATAATTTATTGCAGTAGTGGGCAAAACGGGTTTTGTTCTTCGGCACTCGTACCGTATTAAACCGAATACAAGTCGAGGTTCTTTAATAAAAAAATAAAAAAAACTGGAACACTCACACAACTTTCTCTTGCCAATGTAAATAATGAACAATATGTTGTTGTTTAGGTCATCAGCCGAAAGGCTGGTTTGAACCTGTAGAGGTTTTACTAAGTAAAACGAGAAGTGAGGTGGTTTACAATTGCCTTCCTCACTGAATGGAAAAGTTCACTTATCAGCATGCCGGGCCCTCTGAAAAGCACATATTTTCCACTCTGCAAATGACACCTTCACTTCATTCACCACAGGGTCTGGCTGTATAATGAAATTCATTACTTTCAAAGAAGATAACTCTGATTAGTGTCTTTTACACCTCTACCTCTTCTGTTCTTAAATGATTCAGTCATTTAATTGGCTGACCATGTGACAAGAAACAGAACTATTTATTTTAGCCCTGCAACTAACAGATTGAGTGTAAATAATTTGACACTCCACCTGTCTGCTATGGGCAGAATGAACAATATAAACTAACATTAGTAATAAAACATTAGAAATAAACAAAAAAACCAACCACAAAAAACATCACCTAATCTTAATCATGAGGGAAGACGCAAAATGAAAATCAACATCAGTTTGGCTTAAAAATACCGAAAATCACTCTTCCACGCTCAACTAAAGCTCTAAACCCACCCGGTTGGTCTAGAGGTAAACTCGTCGCCAAAATCAGCTGTTCAACAGCTTATTTTCGGAGACGAAGGTTCCTGGTTCAAATCCTAGTAAAGGTAGTCAAGTTACTTTTATACGAATTTGAATGCTAGACAGTAGTTACCGGTGTACTTTGATGGTTGGGGTTCAATTAACCATACTCTTTCAGAAATGGTCGGCCTGAGTCTTGTACAGCAAGACTTCACCTCATTTACACGTCACACACATCATTATCATCTCATTGGGTCAAGCGGTTGCTTATTGTTCTGAATTGAACAGATTGCAACGTACACACATTAGGGATTAAAAAAAATCTTAAGCTCTGTACAGAAAAATTCTTTAAAAAAAGTTGTAGATCTTTTAATTTTACTATACATTTGACAATAAATATACACTCTTGTCGTAAAATGCATACTAAGGCTGAAATCAAAAAAAAAACGATTTTTATACACATTTTCGTAACAAAAAATCACTAATTAAAATTAAACCAAGCGTTATACAAAAATATAGTTATTTTTTAAAGTTGTTGGTTTTAAAATTCCCTACAACTTTCATTATACGAGTATAAATTTTTGCGCTAAAATTCATATTTAGGCCGAAATCTTAAAAAAACCATTTTCTTACGGGAAAACTGCCTCCCCGAGAAATTCAGGAGACATGGCGCCTACCCTATCTTGTAGAGCAAAAAAAAATTTAGTAAATAAAGCGATTTAAAAAAAATTGTAGGAGCCGTTTGTGAAAAAATCGCAAAAAGTGAAAAATGACACAATTAAACTACTACTTCCGATTGACCGATTTTGATGAAAATGTTAAGAGCCGTGTCCTCTAGTGGGATCTAACTTAAGTTTCAAGTTAGTACGACGTTCCGTTCTTGAGATATTCTGTTTACACACACACACACACACGCACGCGCGTGCGCGCGCGCACGCACGCACACACACACACACACACACACAAAGACCAATCGCTAAAAACATGTACATCCGGTGAAAACTTTGAAAAATTAACAAGAAAACAATACTTTCCATCGTATATATTCATATAGGCAAGAGAAAGTAATAAATGAAATAAAACTTGTGTTGTTGTTCTTTAGGTCAACAGCCGAAAGGCTAGTTTGAACCTCTAGAGATTTACTAAGCAAAACGAGAAGTAAGGTGGTTACGTTTGCCTTCCTCACTTAGTTGAAAGAGTCTGCTTATCAGTATGCCAGGCCCTCCGAAAAGCCCATACTTTCCACCCTGCAAATGACACTTTCACTTCATTCACCACAGGGTCTGGCTGTACAGTGAAATTCATTACTCTGAGAAGATATGACTCTGACTGGTGTCTTTTACACCTCTACCTCTTCAATTTTCAAATGATTCAGTCATTTAGTAGGCTGGCATGTGTTAAGAAACAGAACTATTTCTAGTAGCCCTGAAACCTGCAGATTGAGTGAAATTAATTTAACACTCCACCTGTCAGTCATGGGCATAAAAAAATAAAATTATTCAACAAGAAAAACGAACTCGTATTATAATATTTTTGTACATTCAGAAAACTCTAGACAAAACAAAATACACATTAAACTATAAGAAGTACATTGAATACAGTTTAAAAATTCAGAACAAAGAAACATTCTTTGTGTTTATAGTGGCATTAAAAACACACGAAGAAATCTTAGGAAAGAAAAACGAATCACGAACAGCGTAGAGAAAAATAAGAGAAAGAGTGAAAAAAATAACCTAAAGCGAAATAACCGATACCAATGAAACGCACACGAAGAAGAAGAAGTAGAAGAAGAAAAGAAAAAGCAAAAGTGGTAGAGCGAGAAATTAAAGAATGGAGGGGAAAACTACAGAGGACAAAACAGAAGAAGTTAATACAGAAGATGGAAAGGGTCGTTGGCCGTCAAGGTAGGGGCAACGCCTCCGATTCTTGTGACCTTCAACTGAGAGAGCCCGGCATCCGGAAGTACCAGGTACTCGCATACTAAACATTATACAGAATAAAAGCAACGAACGTAACGTACAGAGAACTTGGCGTACGGCAAAACACCACTGGGGAAGTACAACACCGCACCGTACACAAACTTCATAAACCTGTCTTCATGTTTTCACCAGAATGCTAACAAACAACTGAAAACCATTGCACACAATTATTTACAGAATAATCTATACAAATAACATTGTGATTTTGTCGGTATAATTTTTCAAAATGCGTAAACACCGAAAATAAATTCAGCTGAAATTTTATCTGCTTGTCTGTTTGTATGTTACGGCATCACGCGAGAACCAAATTCAATGAATTTCGGTAACTAGGTTCTGGACATAATCAAAATAGGCTATAAATTATTTTAATATCACAAATGGATAGGGGAGTTCAGAGGGAGGGGTAAACAAAAAAGCTGCAAACATCTCCGTTAAAAGTCAATGTATCAAAAATTTTTATATAATCAAAATTACGAAACGTTTAAAAACGAATAAGTTTGATTATATAAAGCTTTTTTCATTTTCATGCATGATAACGGAGATATTACCAATTAAAAAAAAAATTAATCCAATATTTTTAGAAGAATATGAACATAAAAAATAAACAGTATGTACAATAAACACAGGCCTACGCGCCGGTAAAGCCCGTATTCATAGTCAGTTGTACCTACCTATCCATTCCACCAGTACCTTATACACCTTTTCTCGGTCACATTGTCAAAAATAAATCAGTCTTCTTAACAGTGGTTACCATCGTGGTGTTCCTATTGTGATTAACCTTTCATTTATTATGAAAATAATAAAGCGCTGCATATCTTAATTGATTAACACCAAGATCTCGCTTTTATGTTACGTTCAACTATTTATTTTTCATAAATAATAATAATGCTGACATTGAAAGGAGGTACCTACTAGATAACAATGAGTAGTTGAAGAATATCAGACCTGACAGGGATCGAACTCGGTAACACAACGGACCGTCCACGGCACCAAGGAAACCGACCGTTCGAAGAACGGGCACTTTAGCTAGTTATTAAATAATAACAACGATGTCACGACGTCAAAAAAGTTGCGGGAACTTCACAACTGGTATTCAAATCGTTCATAAATAATTTCCTTTCGGATAAATTCTGGAAAAATTCCTCTTTTCCGTACCATGGACAACAAATATTTATGTTAATTATACATGCATAAGGAAGTATCACACGGAATTAAAATTCATAGGGAAATAGCGTTGATTTTCATTAGTTGGTTAATATTTTCTTCCCACGAATAAATGAACACATGTTACAATCAAGAATAATTTAAATATGTTAAGACCTTTACAAAATATCAATAAGGATACATTTTAAGCTGTATTTCAACCTAAAATCTATTTCACTTTCTCCTGCCTATATCAAAATATAGGAAGGAAGGTATTGTTTTAATGTCGATTTTTCGAAATTGAGTTTTCACAGGAAATAAAACGTTTTCAGACCCCCTGAACCCAAAATAATATGTTTTTAGCTATTGCTTTCCCCCCTCTCTCTCGCGCTCTCTCTCTCTCTATCTCTCTCTATCACTCTCTCTCTCTCTCTCTGTGTGTGTGTGTGTGTGTGTGTGTGTGCGTATGTGTGTGTGTGTGTGTGTGTGTGTGCGCGCGCGCGCGCGCGAACAGAATATCTAAAAAACGGAACATCGTACGAACTGGAAACGTGAGTACGATACTATTACCGGACCTGACACGAACATTTTCATCCAAATCAGTCAACCGGAAATATAGTAGTTAAATCGTGTCGTTTTTCACTTTTTTGCGATTTTCTCAAAAACGGCTACTACGATTTTTTAAAAAACGCCTCATTACTAAATGTTTTATGCTTTATAAGATAGGATAGGCGCCATGTCAGCTGAAATTCTTGAAAAGGCTGTATTCTCGTAAAAAAAATGGTTTTAAGATTGCAGTTTCAATATGCATTTTAGCGCAAAAATGTATATAATCAAAATTGTAGACAATTAAAAATAAATAAATTGCATAACGAAATTCATAACTCTCACAGGAGATAACTCTTGATTAGTAACTCTTACCTTAACTCTTCTGTTCTTAAATGATTCAGTCAATTTAATTGGCTGACCTAATGATAAGAAACAGAACTATTTTTTGTAGCCCTGGAACAATCAGATTAAATGTTGAATACAATCAATTGTATTCAACAAAAAACAACACAAACGTAACACAAGTTTATACCGACGTGTATGTATTGCATTAAAATCTAAATATATTTATTTAGAGAATGTGATACTAACAAAAATGAAATATACGAAGCCAAGTTTGAGGAATGCCAAAGGCCAGCTCACTCACTGCCAGACGACTCGTTTGACTTGTCCAGTCCAGACGAGCGCACAAGAAAATAAACAATAATACGGTCGTAAACATTAAAAAAAGAGCGTTCACTTTTCAAAATGTAGAAAAGAATTTCTTTCAAATTAACAATTTACAATATTTTACTCTGCGAGTGGCGTCACCGTTCATATTCCCTATATTAATTTTCACTGTATTAATGACATTATTTTAGAATCTATAAAGACTTCGAATAACAAAAAATCTGATGGGAAACACGCACACAGCTTTCTCTTGCCAAAGTCAACAAAAATAAACATGTTACTTTCAATCTATGAACGAACGAACAATGTAAAAAGAAAACCCTAACCTAATTTTCTCGAAGCTCGTCATATACTAAATAAATCTAACCAGAATCATACCTGAAGGAGTTTTCCCACAATAATTCTAGTCAGACAGAAAAACAGCTAAATGACTACTAACATTGACTTTCTTGCCGATGCAAATAATGACCAATATAACCTAACATTAGTAATTAAACATTAGAAATAAACATGAAACTAACTTCAAAAAATACAACCATAGTATATTAATCATGAGTGAAAGACGGAAAATGAAAATCGAAATCAGTTTGGCCTAAAGATACGGAAAATCACTCTTCACGCTAAACTAGGCTCCGTATAGAAAAATGCTCTAAAAACAAGTTATAGAGTTTCAAGTTCGTACGATGTTCCATCCTTGAAATATTCTCTTCACACACACGCGCGCGCGCGCACACACACCAATCGCTAAAAACGTATTTTTTTAGGTTCAGGGGGTCTGAAAACGTGTAGATCCGGTGAAAACTCGATTTCGAAAAAATCGACATGAAAATAATACTTTCCGTTCTAATCGTCCAACCAATGGTAAAGTCGCGAATGTGCAAATTCTCAGCTTTACAGAGAGTAAAAAACAAATTCAATGCTTTCTTCTTTAACGCACTTCGTGAATTTTCGCAACTTTACAAAGGCTGAATCTCCCTAACCGAACAAGATACTTATTCGCGAGTTTATAACAACATCCGTTGGGTTGTATACATCAGCATGCATTAACAAATTCATACTCGCAAAATTTTCACATTCGCGAGTTTAATAATTGGAAGGACGATATATTTATATAGGCAAGAGAAAGTAAAAAATTTAAGACACTAAACAATACACCTAATAAATAACAATACATAATATACCTAAGGTGTCAGATAAATTATTTAAGTCATAAGGGATGTTGAGAAAACCGAGAAAAGTTAATGAATGCCTACATAAAATGACGTTTTCTTAAAACTCAATACAAAATTTAGGAAGAAACTCGTGAACCACCATTACTCATTGATCACAAATCTGGCTACGCAGACTCTCCCAAACTATCCAATAAGACATCTAAAAAACGTCGATGGAGCCGGGACCTCATCTATTAACGTAGTGCTGTAATTGACTATCCATTACAGTGTTCTAAATGCTACACTTATCTATTCACGTCGGAGTTCTGTCACTGGACTGTGTCTCCACTCACGTTTATTTACTATGTTAATTTTTCCCAAATTTTGTGTCATCACATTCACTGATACTGTTTTGAACAGATTGTGAATTTCCTAAACAGAAAAAAAAATAGTCATATGGGATGTTCAGAAAACCGAGAAAAGTTAATGAATCGAACCAAATTCACACAAATACATATGGACTTCCATAAACAGCCAAAATAGAACAACGGATGGATAGAAGAAAGAAGAAAAATAAATGTACATTGAATAAATGCTGAGAATATGGGCTGCAAAAAGAGCTTCCACAAACGTTCAAAATCACATAACGTGGACTAAAAATAGACCTTTTATACGACAAAACAAAAAAATCATTATAATTAAAAATAAAACGTTTAAAATAATTGGTACAGAAACGTACGCAAAAATTATGGAGCGACAACGTGCAACGGGTACTTAAAATTAAGATAATGAATTTACAAAAGACAAAGATCAGAAATAAATTAACTTTTCCCAATTACTGAAATAAACTGGGAGGCAACCTGTTGCATGGAAAACTTTAAAGGCTAGGCCAGATATTACACAGCTCTACCCTGTTCGAGTGAAATAAGAATGCAAGCAACAGGTCAAACACGAACCAACACTGAACAGGAATAAATTTTATTTGAGCAAACCACTTAGATTAGTTTACTTGTTTACCCGACTCAAATAAAATTAAATCCGCTCGGATTAAATTTCTCTTCCACTATATGAATATATAAAAAAACGTAATGTTTTCATATAAATTTTTCAAAATCGAGTTTCACCGGATATACACGTTTTTCAGGCCCTCTGAATCCAAAACAAACATTTACGTTCAACGATTGGTCTTTGTATGTCAACAAAATATCTCAAAATACAAAAGCATACGAAACTGAAACTTAAAATTTAAGTTAGGTACCACTACAGGACAAATACAAACATTTTTATCAAAATCGTATGTACACGTTTTCAGACTCCCTGAACCAAAAACACATGTTTTTAGCGATTGATCTGTGTGTTAACAGATTATCTAAAAAACGGAACATCGTACAAACTTGAAATTTTAGTGAGATACTACTACCGGACCCGACATGAATATTTTCATCAAAATCGGTCAACCGAAAGTACTAGTTTATTCGTGTCATTTTCACTTTTTAATGATTTTCACAAAAACGGCTCATACGACATTTTTTAAAAATCACCTTACCTTATTTACCTACTACAATTTGTGTGCTCTACAAGATAGGGTAGGTGCCATGTCAACTGAAATTCTAGAATAGGTTGTTTTCTCGTAAAAAAATGTTTTTTTTTTAAGATTGCGACTTTAATATTCACATTAGCGCAAAAATGTATATAATAAAAGTTGTAGACAATTTAAAATCCTATACACCTTATTTCAAACATTTTTTTGTATATCGCTTAGTATAACGGTAATTAATGATATGTTTTTTCTTGTATCATGAAAATCTGTAATATAAATCGATTTTTTAAGATTTTAGCCTTAGTATGCCTTTTACAACAAAACTGTAGCTATACAATCAAATTTATAGGAAATTAAAAGATCTAAACCTGTTATTTCAAGCATTTTTCTCTGCAGAGCCTAGTTCAGCGTGAACGAGTGATTTTCCGTATTTTTAAGCCAAACTAAGGTTGATTATAATTTTGGATCATTTACTCACGATTAAAATAAGGTTATGTTATTTTTTGTTTATTTCTAATATTTTGTTACTAATGTTAGGTTATACTGTTAATTTTTTGCATTGGCAAGAGAAAATTGTGTGTGTTTTAAATTAATAAACGTTCGTATGAACGTGTACAGTCGAATAAAATTACTATTGTAAAGCTTTTCATATGTTGTAAACCTCTCAAGGCATTACGAGTGGCTTTACGAGTAGAAGAAGGACTGTAGCGATAAACAATTGCCTTCCTCACTCAATGGAAAAGTATGCTTATCAACATGCCAGGCCCTCTGAAGACCATCTACTTTCCACCCTGCACACGACACCTCCACTTCATTCACCACAGGGTCTGGCTGTATAATGAATTTCATTACTCTCAGAGGAGATAACTCTTGACTAGTGACTTTTACACTTCTTCTATTTTTAAATTCATGGTATGAAGTTTACGACAAACGTGTATATAATAAAATTTATAAGAAATTAAAAGATCTACAACTTTTATTTCGAGCATTTTTAAACGAAACACGTTGATTTTCATTTTACGTCTTTCACACATGATTAAATTTTGGTTAGTTTTAACCGAATGCGGCCGATCAATGCCGCCCGCATTGGCGTAGTTGGTAACGGACTCGCCTCTCATTATGCGGTCCTGGGTTCGAATCCCACTCAGGCATGGCATATTTTCACGTATGTTACAAAAAATCATTTCATCTTCACTACGCAATCCACCGGGTTGGTCTAGAGGTAAAGTCGTCTCCAAAATCAGCTGTTTAACAGCTGATTTTCGAAGACGAAGGTTCCTGGTTCAAATCCCAGTAAAGGTAGTTACTTTTATACGGATTTGAATACTAGACAGTGGTTACCGGTGTACTTTGATGGTTGGGGTTCAATTAACCATACTCTCTCAGGAATGGTCGGCCTGAGTATGTACAAGACTACACCTCATTTACACGTCATACACATCATCCTCATCTCATTGGGTCATGGGGTTGCTTATTGTTCAAAATTGAACAGATTGCAACTGACACAAATTAGGAATTTAAAAAAAAAAAAATTCACTACTCACAATTACACCCTAACGTCATCGCTAATGACCTTCCAGTTGATACGACGTTAAATAAACAAAAACTAATTAGGTTATATTTACGGAGATAAGGTTTTTTGTTTACTATTTCTAATGTTTGGTTATATCGTTAATTATTTGCATTGGCAAAAGAAATTAGTGTTTCACACCAGATTATTTTTTTTTTTTTTTTTGGGAAGACAATGACAAAAGCGTTCTTTAGTTATTATATAAACCTGTACGTAGAATAATGCATAATGTATTTCACCAATACATCATAATGGAATATTGAGTGAACGTGTGTTAGTGTGCGTTTGTGAATGTGAACCGGGGGGGGGGGTGACGGGGGATATAAGGATTGGATTATGGGGGATACATCCATTGGGGATTAAGTATCAATGTATTATGTAGATACATATATAGATATTCCCCGAGGAATAAACAAACATAGCAACACACGTGCACACACACACAAACTAATAGTATATTATATAATAAGCAATGTATTGGGAATACAGAAGCGATTCGCCAGTTTTAGCCGTTAGGTGTGAGTACAGGGCATATAATTCAATAATATAACTTAGCAGGCAGGGCGTGTGTACGCCTCCTGCAAGAGCCATGCGGACGGTAATATCAATAAGCGGGGTTTGTAATAATATCATGCAATATTGATCCCAAATTACAATTGTCACATCAAAGTCAATCGGATAAATTATTTACCCGATATTAATCGAATGACTTGACAACGTTACAGTTAAATTCAGCTTGCCAATGACTGGCACACGTTTAACGCTTCACACAAATCCTTTGATCCACTCAAGAGAAGCGCCGCAGCACGGACCTTCTGCGCCCTTGGCAAATTTGACAAATCTGTGCCCACCAATACCGAAAAGTCTAAGCTGGGGGTACTCCAAACCCCCTCACCACAGGTAAACACAAGATCCCAAGGGGTGCTCCTCGGAAAATTTTTTAAATTAAATCGCAAAACTGTTTCAGCATTATGCTTAAGTTTTCTTTTCCAAGGTCCATTTTACGAAGCCGAAAAACTGGTTTGAAACTGTAGAGATTTTCTAAGTAAAACGAGGAATAAGGCGTTTTACAATTGCCTTCCTCATTAAGTTGAAAAGTACGCTTACCATCATGCCAGGCCCTCTGAAAAGCACATATTTTCCACTCTCCAAATGACATTTTCGCTTCATCTACCACATGGTCTCGCTGTATAATGAAATTCATAACTTTCAAAGGAGATAACTCTGATTAGTGTCTTTAACACCTCTTACCTCTTCTATTCTTAAACTATTCAGTCATTTAATTATTAGCTGACCATGTAATAAGTAACAGAACTATTTATTTTAGCCCTGCAATGAAAAGATTCAGCGTAAATAATTTAACATTCCACCTGTCGAAAAAATTGTTTCATGTCAATTTTTCAAAATTCAGTTTTCATCACCGGATATACATGTTTTCAGACCACCTGAATCCAAAAAACCTGTTAGCCTATTAGCGATTGGTATGTGTGTATAAATAGAACATTTCAAGAACGGAACATCGTACACTTGAAACTTAAGTTACATACCACTACCGGACTTGACAAGAACATTTTCATCAAAATCGGTCATCGACCAGAAGTAGTAGTTTATTCGTGTAATTTTTCACTTTTTTGCGATTTTCTCAAAAACGGCTCCTACGATTTTTTTTAAACATTGCCTGGTTTACTTAATTTTTTATGCTCTACATGATAGGGTAGGTGCCATGTTTGCTGAAATTCTTGGTGAGGCTGTTTTCACGTAAAAAATAGGTTTTTTGAAGATTGCGGCTTTAATATGCATTTTAGCGCAAAAATTTATATAATAAAAAATGTAGAGAATTTAAATCCTACAACTTTCATTTCAACCATTTTTTTGTATAGGCCTAAACGCTTAATTTAGCGGTAATTAGCGATTTTTTTGTTTTTTAACGTGTGAAAAATCGATTTTTCTAAGATTACAGCCTTAGCATGCATTCACGACTGTAATTAATCAAATTTATACGAAATTAAAACATCTACAACTTTTATTTAAAGCATTTTTCTCTACAGAGCCTAGTTTAGCGTGTAAGAGTGATTTTCCGTATTTTTAAACCAAACGAGATTGATTTTCATTTTGCGTCTTTTATTCATGATTAAAATAAGGTTAGGTTTACTTGAGGTTAGTTTATTTGTTTATTTCTGTTTTATTGCTAATGTTAGGTTTATTGTTAATTATTTGCATTAGCAAGAGAAAGTTATGTGAGTGTTTCAAACCAAATTTTTTGCGTCACTGGAACTAGCAGAACCGAATGAAATTACTTTACTTCTTCAGATTCCTTATTATGGACACACTTACAAACAATAACGCGACTTAAATATTTTCCGTTCTAACAGTTTCTTATTTGTTTCACACAGTTTTCACGTAACTCATTACACAAAGCTGCATTCATTTATAAACAGATACAAAAATGAAATGGATTTTCCTTTATACCATATATACATTACGCAATAATAAATAAATAAATAAATAAAAAAACAACCGTACGTTCGACTCAATGAATAACCATATGTTCGCGTTATATTACAGCGGAGTACTTTTATCAATAGAGATGTACACTGGAATATAAAACCAGCCTACAATTTGGCTGCACAGCGTTTCACTTCATTTTACATATAGCCGACTCGACAGAATACCACGAGTGCACTTCAATTTTTTATTATGAACACATTCAGTGATTCATTAAAACGCAGAAATAACGAACGCACTGAATACTATAAAATTGTTAGTTTTTAAAAAAAATAATAAAACAATCGCACCTACATTTCAACAAAACTTCAAACGTAATATTTTTATTTTATTCTGAAAATATTGCAGTACATGTAGTTTTTAAAAAAACAAAATATAATGTAGTCACTAAGGAAGAAACTTTCAATGGAAATAAACGGATCGATTTCTACCTATACGAGGTGTGGCTATTAAACAACGAGACTGACGGTGTAAAAAATTTAATTTTAATTTTATACATCACCTTCAATATAGCCCTACACTCCTTCTCTATCCCTACAACGCTACATACGAACATTCCATTGTTGGAAACAGTGTTGGAAGTCATTTTCTGTCAGCTCCTTCAGGACACGTGCCGCTCAAAAATGTTTGTACCGACACTTTGTACGCGATTAAAAATGACCCAAATTTATTGGAAACGATAACAACATGCGATGAAACGTGCTTTTTACTTATGATCCGGAAACGAAACGCCAATCCGTGCACTGGAAGAGCCGAACTTCACCGAGAGCCAAAAAAGCTAGAATGAGCAATTCAAAACTTAAAGCAATGATTGTTTTTTTTTTATATCCATGGGATTGTGAACCTTCACTGGGTTTCTGTGAAAACTGTAAAAAAATTGTACGGATAAACTACTACCGATTAACCGATTTTGATGAAAATAATCGCGCAGAATCCTCTATTGGTATCTAATTTCTAGTTTCAAGTTTCAACTTCGTACGAAGTTCCGTTCTTGAGATATTTTGCTCACACCCGCACACACAAATCAATCGCTAAAACCATGTTTTTTTGAGTTCAGGGGGTCTGAAAACGTGTATATCCGGTGAAAACTCGATTTCCTAAAAATCGATATGAAAAGAATACATTCCTTTCTACATATTCATCAGGCATTTATTTTATTTTTTTTCTTTGTTTAACGTTTGACTGTTCTGCAATTTACTGCTAATGCAGACGGTGAAGGACGAATGATTTTTTTCTAAAGTAAAATATGTCGTGCCTGAATGGATTTCGAACCAAAGACCGCATGATGAGAAGCGAGCACGTTACAAACTACACCAATGCGGCCGGCTATTCCTTAGGCAAGAGAAAAGTAAAAAGTACTACACATTTTTTAGACACCGTGTAAAATTAATAGCATAAATGTTTAATTAGTCAGTAATAATGGTTTTATTATATTCTCCTTCACATTTTATTACACTAATTTAAAAATGGACGCCAAGAAACTTCATTCCTTCCAGTCGGAAGAAGAGCGCCCATTTGATTCGGTTACGAGAATATCATTTGAACCGTGTCTGGTTCGTTTACATTCTCTCCATTTAATTGTTATATAGTGCGCTCGCTATATAACTACCAAGTAACATTAACAAATGGCACCCTAATTATAATATTATTATTTTAATTACTAAATTTAATTAGTTTATTATTCCAAGACTATCCTCATTGCCAACTACCAAAAAATTCTCTTATACATAAACATCATTTACAATACGAAGCGTTCAGTTCATTTTATGCAACACAATTTTTTGTTACGATGGGAATCTTTAGACAAAAACAAAAAAAAAAAATCTGGTGCGAACACTCACACGACTTTCTCTTGCCAATGTAAATATAAATAATAAAAATCATAACCTAATTTTAAGTACACATAAATGACGCTAAATGAACATCAACCTCTATTCGTATGACGTAAAAAAACGAAAAAAACATTAATTGACGCTAAATAAAACCTTGTACAAAAAAAAATGTTGGATTTGCAATTAAACAAAACTTCGATTATATATACCATTTTGTCTTAAAATGCACATTAAGACAGATGTTAAAAAAATCTTTTACCACGATAGCACAGCCTCCCTACGAATTTCAGCAGAAATAGCGCTTGTACCCCATACAGTAGATAATATAAAACGTGATAAAACGATTTTTAAAAAATCGGAGAACTTTTCGAGAAAATCGCATGAATAAACCACTACTTCAGGTGGACCGATTTTGATGAAAATGTTCGTGTCGTATTCCCGTGTGGTAGCTTACTTTTATTCATTTTTTTTTATTTTTAAATCCGTAATGTGTGTACGTTGCAATCTGTTCAATTCAAAACAATAAGCAACCCCATGACCCATTGACATAAAAATGATGTGTATGACGTGTAGTCTTGTACTGACTCGGGCCGACCATTCCTGAGAGAGTGAGGTTAATTGAACCCCAACCATCAAAGTACACCGGTAAACACTGTCTAGTATTCAAATCCGTAAAAAAGTAACTACTTTTACTACTTAGGATTTGAACCAGGAACCTCCGTTACCGAAAATCAGCTGTTAAACAGCTGATTCACATCGACGACTAACTTAAGCCAACTTAAGTACCAAGTTTCCTTATCATACGATATTTCGTTCTTCAGATATTATTTCACACACAGACCAATCGCTAAAAAAAAAGAATGGTCTATATCGGGTTCAGGGGCCCTGAAAACGTGCACTTCGGGTGAAACCTCAATTTCAAAAATCGACACGAAAACAATAATTTGTATTGTTTCTTGTTGTTTAGGTCATCAGCTGAAGGCTGGTTTGAACCTCTAGAGGCAAAAAAGAAGAGTGTAGTGATTTCCGATTACTGCCTTTCTCACTGAGTGGCAAATTATGCTTATCAGCGAGCCAGGCTCTCTGAAAAGCATCTACTAACCATCCGGCAAATGGTTCACATCATTCACCATAGAGTCTGGCTGTATAATGAAATTCATTACTCTTAAAGTAGATAACTATGACTTGTGTCTTTTACACCTCTACCTATTCTGTTCTTAAATGCTTCATTCATATAATTGAATATTACATTGTTTACTAATATTAAACATAGGTTACAAGGTTTATTATATACACTGGAAGGAGGAAATCGTGTAAGTGTTTCACAATATGTGATCGGGAATCGAACATTACAGAACTATACAGACAAGAGTGTAACTTACAGACTTCTGAACAACTGCACCACAGAATACGGCTTAATTTGTTTTATTTAAACCAACCCGAGTGAATTTTCAAGTGAGGAAAACTGATTTTAAAATGCATGAGGGATTTTCTTCCGCTTATAATTTATTACCGAGCTATTATTACATGTGCATTAAAACTGGGAGAATTAAGCTGTGTAGTTCTCTGAACTACATTTAAGATTTAGTTTTGCGCTAAGCCAAACGTTCGCGTACGTCGGCGGTGTGTAAATAATTAATAAGTGTTTGTATTTAACATCCGAATTTAGAATTCACAAACACTAATTCCGTAGCACTGCGCACGCTCGTCGTTATTTCACTATTACAGTTAATAAACTATGAACGCCATTTACAAATAATAATAAAAAAAACTGTAAGCTGGCTAAAAAAAAATTCGCAAAAAAATTGATGTGAAACACTTACACGACGTTCTCTTGCCAATGTAGATACCGAACAATTTAACTTATGTTTTAATCATGAGTGAATGACGCGATATGAAAATCAACATCTATAAAACTTGAAAGTGCCCAAAACAGACAAGTAGAGTGTCTAATTATTTACACTCAATCTATTAGTTGCAGGGATAAAATAAATAGTTCTGTATCTTATCACATGGTCAGCCAATTAAATGACGGAATCATTTAAGAACAGAAGTGGCAGAGGTCTAAAAAGACACTAATCAGAGTTATCTCCTCTGAAAGTAAAGAATTTCATTATACAGCCAGACCCTGTGGTGAATGAAGAGAAAGTATCATTTGCAGAGCGGGAAATATGTGCTTTTCAGAGGGCCCGGAGGAAACTGATAAGTTTACCTAAGGTGAAATCTGCATTAAAACGGTCAAGATTTGAGTCTGTGGTAGCTGTAAAAGAAAAAGCGGCACGTGTTCTGAAGGAGCTGACAGAAGATGACTTCCAGCACTGTTTCCAACAATGGAAACTTCGCATGGAGCGTTGTAAGGATAGAAAAAGAGTGTATATTGAAGGTGACAATAAGTGATTATGTATAAAATAACAATTAAATTTTTTACGTCAGTTTCGTTATTTAATAGCCACACCTCGTAAATTAGAAGTGTTCGTTAAACAGAGACTTTATTATATTACTTCCTACTAGTACTACTATTACTAAAGTATTGTATTAAACCTGTTGAAAAGTTTTTTCTTTCAATTTTCCATCCCTCAACAGGTTTTCTCCCTTGTCATCGGGTTACTCTACATTACAGGAACCGTACTGTATAATCAATACACGTCAAGTTCTTATCCCTTCCGTCTCCACCCTTAAAAACTTCACCCTCACCGTTATCTAAATTCCTTGATATAATAATGTAATAAAGAGTTTACAAACTTTCCTAGTTAACTAATTCATTTATCTTCATCGACGTATTTGTTATGTCATTATCTTAACTTCTAACACAGCTTCGAATTTAAGGCATAATTTCAGCAACATTATCCTGTTTTTAGTTTTAAATTAATAAACCTGTTCGTATGAACGTGTGCAGTTGAATAAAATTAATACTTTACAGATTTTCGTATGTTGTGAACCTCTAAAGGCTTTACTAAGAAAAAAAATCTGTTGTAAAACACTAACACAACTTTCTCGTGCCAATGCAAATAATTAACAATAAACCCAACATTAGTAATAAAACATTAAAAATAAACAAAAAACTAACCTCAATAAACATAACCTAATTTTAATCATGAGTAAACGACGCAAAATGAAAAACAACCTCAGTTTGGCTTAGAAATACGGAAAAATCACCATTTCACGCTAAACTAGTCTCTGTAGAGAAAAATGCTTCCAATAAAAGTTGTAGGTCTTTTAATTTCCTATAAATTTGATTATATACACTTTTGTCGTAAAATGCGTACTAAGGCCCGATATCTTTAAAAATCAATTTTTTTACACGATTTCGTGAGAAAAAAAACAGAAAATCGCTAATTACCGCTAAACTAAGCATTATACATAATAAAGTTTGAAATAAAAGTAGAAAGATTTTCAATTCTCTACAACTTTTATTACAAACATTTTAAAACCGCAACCTTAAAAAATGCATTTTTTCGTGAAAACAGCCTTACCAAGAATTTCAGAAACATGGCCCCTACTACCCTGTATTGTCGAGCATAAAACATTTAGTAAACCACGCGATTTTAAAAAAAATCGTAGTACTCGTTTTTGAGAAAATCGCATAAAAGTGAAAAATGACACGAATAAACTACTACTTCCGGTTGACCGATTTTGATGAAAATGTTCGTGTCGGGTCCGGTAATGGTATGTAACTTAAGTTTTAAGTTTCAAGTTCGTACGATGTTCCGTTCTTGAGATATTCTGTTCACAAACACATCGCTAAAAAAAACATGCTTTTTGGGTTCAGGGGGTCTGAAAACGTGTAGATCCGGTGAAAACTTGATTTCGAAAAATCGACATGAAAACAATGCTTTCCTACCTATACATTCATATAGGCAAGAGAAAGTAATGTATTTTATTTAATACGTGTATCCATAAATAACGTTTTTAAAGGAAAATATTAAAACGAATAAAAACTTTCCCGAACGGAAACGTTTATATAAGAAAAATTCCCACCTAATGAATAAAAAATTAGACGTAATAATTTCGAAATGGACCAATAACAAAATTTTACAACATTTTTTTATGTAAAACATAAACATTTACGGTGGAAATATAATAACAAAAATAACGCAGTCATGCGTACTTAAAAAAATATTAACACAAGTTATGCAAGATATAATAAATACAGCAAAAGTACTTAACTAAATAATATTACTTAATGTAATAGAGAGAGGGGGATGTTTAAGCATTCTACAATATAATAAAAAACGGACTTTATATACATTTGGGAATACTTAGAGAAAAATTACAAACTCTTTATATAACGTTACAAGATGTTTTTAATGTTCCATTTATGTTCTACCCGAATAAACGAAAAATAAAAAACGTTATTGCTTTTAATAAAATTATGAAAAAGGCGTACGGATATTCAAATGCCGTCTTTAGAGACGGAGGGGGGGTACAGGTAGATGAACTTAAGATATTCTAGTTTTAAGTTATAAAACCAACTAAAAATTTAATAAAAATTTATAAATTACGATCGACCGGACTTATTTTGTCACGGAATTTTCACAGTTTTATTTAATTAATTGAGCTAAATCGCGTAAGGCAGTGATTCTCAACCGGGGCCCCCCTCAACGACCCTGAGGGGGAGGGGGCATTAAAAACAGTTTGTTATAATTATTTACAAAAAAACTCAAGTGTGAAACACTCCAACAACTTTCTCTTGCCAATGCAAATAATTAACAATATAAACTATCATTAGTAAAAATACAATAAAAATAAAACAAAAAAAAAACTAACCTCTAATGGTGAAAAATGAAACAACTAAAGTTGGGCTTAAAAATACGGAAAAATCACTCTTTCACGCTAAACTAGGCTCTGTAGAGAAAAATGCTCTAAATAAAAATTGTAAAGCTTTTAATTTCCTATAAATTTTATTATATACATTTTTGTCGTAAAACGCTTACTAAGGCTATCTTAACAAAATCAAATTTTTTACACGTTTTTGTGAGAAAAAACAAAAAACCACTAATTACCGCTAAATTAAGCGTTATACAAAAAAAATTGTTGTAGGATTTAAAGATCTCTACATGTTTTATTATATATATTTTTGCGCTAAAATGCAGATGAAACCCGTATCTTAAATAAACAAATTTTTACGAGAAAACAACCTTCCCAAGAATTTCAGCAGACATGGCGCCTACCGTGTCTTGTAGAGCTTAAAAAATTTAGTAAATGAGACGATTTTTGAGAAAATCGTAAAAAAGTGAAAAATTACGCGAAGGAACCACCACTCCAGTTGACCGATTTTGATGAAAATGTTCGAGTCGGGTCCGGTAGTATTATCTTAACTTACGTTTCAAGTTCGTACGATGTTCCGTTCTCGAGATATTCTGCTCATACATACACACACACACCAATCGCTAAAACATGGTTTTTGGGTTCAGGGTGTCTGAAAACGTGCAATCCGGTGAAAACTCTATTTCGAAAAATCCACATGAAAACAATACTTTCCTTCCTATATATATTTATATAGACAAGAGAAATTTTTTTACATTATTTACATTGGTAAGAGAAAGTCGTGTGAGTGTTTCACACCAGACATTTTATGACGTTGCGGCCTTAGAATGCATTTTAAGACACAAAAAAGTCTACAATTTTATTTAAAGCATTTTCCTTCCGACAGATCCTAGTTTAACGTCAATTAATGATTTTCCATATTAAATTCTATAAGGCAGACCAGATGAGGAAAAAGAGAATTTCCTTCTTTGGACATCTCTTGAGGACCGACTCTTCCAGAATCTCAAAACGAATCATCAACTTTTTCCTTAAAAGAAAAACTCAGCCCCACTGGATCAGGGAAATTAAGGAGGACATATAAGGGCTCCAAATCTCACTTGCGGACCTCAAAACAAAAGCCGGAAATTACCACAGGCTGAAAACCACAAGACTTGTACAGCAGAAACCGACGAAACTACAGAAAGTTGTGTATTCTGACAAGGAACGGCAGAGAAGATCGGATGGATTGAGGGAATACTGGAGAAAGTTCAAGGAGGGAAACATCAGGAAGAGACGCCAAAAACTGAAAGATTGAACCGCAAAAATTGAAATGAGCTCTTTTTAGTTTGATGAACTTATGTGGCTTTAAAAAAAAAGTTGATTTTTCATTTTCCGTCATTCTCTTATGATTAAACATAAATTACGTCGTTAATTATTTTTATTCGCAGGAGAAAATTTTGTAATTATTTCACACCAAATTATTCGGTTAAACAATTATAAATAAAGCCCATTTTTAAAGAAAACTTAAATTATCTAAAGGTATCTCTATTGTTATGTATAACTTTGAATTTATTGAAATCAAACGTGAGTGTATACCACAAGGTGCTTTTGTACGCAGGGTACAATATAAATGTACACAAGTGTAAACGTTTTCATCTCGTGCAGTCGTTGACGTTTCTATTAGGTAAATGCCACTACAGTACATTCATCGGATCCTTCAATTGGTTTTTGTTCCTATAGCGAATGCTTGTTTGTAAATACCGATTAATTAATTACTGTGCTGATTTATAAGGGTTATTAATTAATTAATTATTCAATTACTATTACTTAATGTAATTAAATAGTTGTTAATTATAAAATTTGCCCATAACAGGCCGGTGGAATAATAAATTATTTGCACTAAATCTGATACAAAAAAATAGTTTCTTATCACATGGTCAGCCAGTTATATGATTAAAACATTTAAGAACAGAAGAGGTAGAGGTGTAAAAGACACTAGTCACAGTTATCTCGTACTTCATTATCCAGCCAGACCCTGTGGTGAATGAAGTGAACGTGTCACTTTCAGAAAGAAAAGTAGATGTTTTCCACGGTCATCCAATTATATGAATGAAGCATTTACGAATACAAGAGGTAAAGGTGTAAAAGATACTAGCCAAGAGTTGTCTTCTCTGAGAGTAATGAATTTCATTATACAACCAGACCCTGTATTGAATGAAGTGAAAGTGTAATTTGCAGGGTGTATGTAGATCCATTCCAGAAGGCCTGGCTACAAAAAATAGATCTCTTTCTTATCACACGGTCATCCAATTATATGACTGAAGCATTCACGAATACAAGAGGTAAAGGTTTGAAAGACACTAGTCAAGAGTTATCTTCTCTGAGAGTAATGAATTTCATTATACAGCCAGACCCTGTGGTGAATGAGGTGAAGGTGTTATTTGCAGGGTGTATGCAGATCCATTTCAGAGGGCCGGGCTACGAAAAATATATCTGTTTCTTATCACACGTCCTTAATTTATAGTTGAAAACAAGAATGGTTTCTACGCCGGGGTCCCGGATTCCATTCCCGGTCAGCTCTGGCATTTTTTCATCACTCACCTTCATGTATCATCCTTCTCACCGTCTGCATAAGCAGGAATTGCAAAACAGTCAGACGTAAAACAAAATAAAAAAAATTTCGCCGCGTATTCAACCATAATTTCTCACAATTATTTTATAACATGAGATCACATTCCATAATTTCATCAACATGAGAAACTAAATCAACATTTAATCGTATTAAATATAATAAAAAATAATTTAAAAAAAAACAGGAAATCCCGGAACAAAACAACTGATAAGAAAAAACAATAGAACAACAGGTTCATTCGCTAACCACGCAACGAGATAAGAAACCAAACCGCCAGTATTAGAAACTAATTAACTACATCCATTTACTCAATTTTTTGAAACGTTATACCAAGATTGAGCATTAAATTCCTAAAAAATAACCAATAATATTAATGTAATTATTACATTTTACCATTATGAAAATGTCCTGCATTACGTTCATTATCATTAGTACGGAGTAACGTGCAACACATAATCAACTTTGGAATTTTTCCTCGAGATATTCTCATGGTATTTCCAAGAATTGGAAATCATTTTTCAACTTCCCCAATATGCATTTTATTACAACTCTTTCGGATCTTTTCTGTTACCCCCCCCCCCCCAGCGTTAATAATTTTTCACATTTTGTGGATATTTCGTACGTAGGTACTCCTACAGTATTTTTAAGGACAAAAACTGGAAAAATATTTCCAAAAAAAATTCCACCAATATTGTTCAAGTTTGTTAAATAAAAGTAGAGTGGATTGCTTTTTCTTAATATTGTAACTAGGCTATATGTAATAATGACATATAAACTCATCGAGTACATTTTTTGTCATCAGTCTCTCGACTGGTTTGATGCAGTTCTCCAAGCTCTTCTATCTTGCGCATGAAAACTCGATTATGAAGAAACGACATAAAAACAATCTACAATATTATTAAGAACTAATACATTCACTTCTCTACTTTCTTTAACGGGTTGTCCGTTTTTAAACTGAACTTGAGATCTTCCGCCTAAAAAATTAACTTCCATACTAAATACAGTTAATGGGAAAAAGTATCAGTACTTACAGTTCAAAAACAAACACAATGTAAGGGAAAACAGAGAAGTGGATGTCTTTAAACAAAATAATATTCTAAATCATGTGCAAACAGTGAAGTTTCTAGGAGTGTCACTAGATAGGACTTTATCGTGGGATTATTATACCGATCAAATTTGTGATAAAATACCATCTGGGGTGTTTGCATTAAAACAAATTGCCAGATTAAATGATAAAATATAGCTAATTGCAGCTTATCATGGGGTAATTTATCACAGTGTAACATGGAAAGAGTTTTAAAAATACAGAAAAAACCTGTCAGGTGTATGATGGGAGTCAACCACCTTACCTCATGCAGATCACTATTTAAAGAGCTGAAATTGCTCACAGTTCCTTCTTCGTACATTTTTTAAGTGATAATGTACGTAAAGCATAATACCATTTTACAGAATTTAGATGTTCACAACCACTACACAAGAAACAGAATCGATTATCATAAGTTGCTAATCACAACACTAAATTGTTTGAACAAAAAGCAACTTATGCAGGTAGAAAATACATCAATAAATTGCCACAAGGTTTAAAAAGTTGTGATAATTTAAGTCATTTTAAAAAAAAGCTAAAACAATACTCGATTGATGAAAAATTTTACAGCGTGCACGAAAATTCCGTTCTAAATAGTTTTTGGTTGAAAAGTATTTAACTTCTAATTAAACAAATATTGTGTACTATTTGATACAAAGGGGTTCATGACAAGCCTACTGAGTTAAGCAGTAGTGGAAACAAATTATTGGTGAGTGATGAATTTATCATTGTGATTAACTTTTTAATTTTGTGTGCTATTTAATAGAAACGGGTTTAAGACAAGCCTAGTGAAGTAAACAGTAGCAGAAACAGATTTTTGGTGGTAAGTGATGAATTTATCATTATGATTAACTTTTTGTTTATCAGTTTTCTCATGACATGTCCTATACTCCCGTTTCGAGTCTCCTGGATGAAAAAGTCAAACAACATAGAATGGAATTAACAAAATTTTCTTCTATACAAAACATAACCCTCCAATTAAATTACATTAATTAAAACGAAAGCCTAAATTATAATAATCGTAACTTAACAATATGATCATATCGTGTTAACAAAATAAACAATGAATAAATGCTCTATATACATTCAATTAAATTAATTAATAAAACCGCTTAATTAATTGTAGTCATAATACAATCAACTTAAAATAATTAAGATGTGAACATTCAATAATCATTATCAATATATTTAAATATAAAATACATTTAAAATTAGTACAAAACTATTTTCGAAGAAAAACTGTCTGGGTAGTTATAAACAAATTTAATTAATTAATTATACGTTCAAAATCAAGCCCAAACAATTTTATTAGTAATATCAAAAAAAAATTTAAGATTTTAATGTTGTTGTATAGGACAACAGCCGAAAGACTAATTTTAACCTCTACAGCAGTAGGCCTATGTCTAATTGTACAGTAAAATCTCTCTATAGCGGAATTGAAGGGACCATGAGGTACCGCCGCTATAAAGAGAGTTCCGTTATAGAGAGAGCGAGTAATTAACGGTAGGGGGGAAGTTGGAGTACTAATTTTGCTGTACAAAATAACTTATATGCGTATGTAAATGGTGCATGGAATAAGTTTTTGAAAAACTACTGAATAGATAACTTTATGACGAATGTTTAATACAGTAGATTACTTCAATACAGTAAGATATTTAAATTAATTACCTACATAAAGTGTAGGTTATTAACTTAACAAAAAATTTGGATACAAACTGGTTTTATTAGATGTTGTGTTACTAATATTTAACAATAGAATTTCACTTTTAGTATTGAACTTTTTTCAATAATCATTTATACAGTACATACCGTAATAGATAGCCTAAAATTAATTAGCATTGAAACTCGTTTTTCACTGAACAGTAATAAATATAGGATACATACAATTAAAATATCCTAAAACATAGACATATATTTTTTCGTTATTAAGGAAACAATGATTGTGAAGTACATTTAATTTTGTAAAATAAGTTGTAAATGTTGTTTCGTTTTCAATTCATAAAACATCTCTTCAATCTCATTTTCAATGTTTAAAACTTGTAAATTTTAATTTACATATTGGCAATGACAGTACGTGGAAACAACAATAATAGCGTCTAGTGCCTTTTTACTTGAAGGGGCACCATTTCTGTTTCCATTTCATCGTCATCTTCACTGTCTTCCTCGTTGTTTTGGCCTAAGACATTTTCGATTACTGCAAAGTGAAGTAGCTAAGTGATGAAGTGACTAATTCATTGTCTGCCCCTACATAGGCGTCTAAATCCATATCCTGAAGGTATTGTTTAGCCGCTATAGAGAGATTTTTGTGCCGCTATAAAGAGAGCTAAATACATTACCGTAGTATACGAAATGGTCGGGGTCGGCAAATAATGCCGCTAAAGAGAGATTTCCGCTATAGAGAGTTCCGCAATAGAGAGATTTTACTGTATCTATTTTTTCAATTGCGTATCTATTAACAAATTATTTTCATAAATGTAATCCCTGGATAATATTCTAGTCTAGAGGCAAAAATATAAAATCAAATTTTGAGGTTACATTTTAACTTTCTCTTGCCTATATGAGAACATAGGAAGGAAAGTTTTGTTTTTATTTCGGTTTTTTGATATAGAGTTTTTTTACCGGATCTACACACGTTTTCAGAACCCCTGAACCCAAAAAACATGTTTTTAGCGATTGGTCTGTGTGTGTGTGAACAGAATACTCACGAACGGAACATTGTACGAACTTGAAACGTAAGTTAGATACCACTAGAAGACCCGACATGTACATCTTCATCAAAATCGGCCAACCGGAAGTAGTAGTTTATTCGTGTCATTTTTCACTTTTTTGCGATTTTCTCAAAAACTGCTCCTACGATGTTTTAAAATCGCTTCATTTACTAAAAGATTTATGCTGTACAAGATAGGGTAGGCGCCATGTCTGCTGAAACTCTTGGGGAGGCTGTTTTCTCACAAAATTTTTTTTTTTTAAGATTACGACTGTAATATGCATTTTAACGCAAAAATGTATAATAAAAAATGTAGAGAATTTAAAATCCTACAACTTTTATATCAATTTTTTTTTGGATAACACTTAGTTTAGCGGTAATAAGCATTTTTTTTGTATTTTCTTCACGAAAACGTGTAAAAAATCGCTTTTTTAAGATTTCAGCCTTAGCATCCATTTTACGACAAAAGTGTATATAATAAAGCTTATAGTAAATTGAAAGATTTACAACTTTTATTTAAATCATTTTTCTCTACAGAGCCTAGTTTAGCGTGAAAGAGTGATTTTCCGTATTTTTAAGCCAAAATGAGGTTGATTTTTGCGTCTATCATTCATGATTAAAATTAAGTTATGTTTATTGAGGTTAGTTTTTTGTTTATTTCAAATGTTTTATTACTAATGTTAGGTTATACTGTTCATTATTTAAATTGGTATGAGAAAGTTGTGTGAGCATTTCAAACCAGATTGATTTTAAATTTGTTATACGCCCGGACTTTTTTGGAATTTCTGCAATAATAACGACGATGGAGAATGATATATAAGCCAGTTGCGCTTACCACTACGCCAACGAGGCGGCCTAGAGTTACATTAAAAACGAATTAAAATTGTAAGACTACTTTGTTCTGCGATTACGTTTTAGCACTACCAATATTAATAAAAAAATACTTTATATACAAAAAATGTTTTCTAATTTAACTTGTAGTTCATTAGTTTTATTTTTATTAAAAATTTTTTTTTTTTTAAATATATAACACTTTCGTCAGATCTTTTACTTGCACATATTAATGGGGGCCCTGTCATTGGTTTGCTGGACAAAGTATTCTGAAGATTGGTTCAAAAGAACCTAAGTTCACTCACATATCTAGCGGAGCACCCGAATCGTTTCTGCATTTGTTTTGCTTTAAAAAGAGCAGGATGAAAAACCTCTTCCACTAATACGGTGGTTGGGAAACGCAACAAAATCTTTGTTGCCAGGTCAGAAAAATGTTCATATTCACTGGCAGATTCAATTAAACGTTAAAAAGAGGTTTTAGTCTTGAAATCCGATTTCAATGCACTGTCAGTAGCAACTTCAATCAGTATTTCTTTTTGTGAAACATCTAACTATGCTGAATAAAAATTCCCTTCAGAAAAATGATTTTGAATCTGCTTGTTAAAAAGGAGTTAACTCTTAGAGTAAGGTGAATTTTTTTATAAATTAGATTTGTAAAAAATTTAATTGTGAAAAGATTCATGTAATTTACTCAAGGAAAAATTGAATACTAGTTATTGAAACTGAACTTTATTTAAAAACAAAACAAACGTAAATTGTAAAAACAATCTTTAACCACATGAAACACTAACTAATTCTGTCCATAGGTCAGAAATAACAGCCGATTGTTCATTTAATAATGTAGATTGACATAAAATTAATGAATTTCAGTTTAAAAATAACGTAAAAATCAAATATCAGTTACCTATAAATGGTGCTCACTCAAAATGGCCCCCGTTTTGTTCAAAAAACATACGTTCTTATCAATTTACCATTTACCAAGATAATTTGCGTTCAAAGAAAAAAAATGTGTTATTGGTTAGACCCAATTTTAGTGCATTACGTAAGATACATTAAAAATGATGAATGCACATTACTGGGACAAATTTCATTCAATTTATCAGGTAAAAATCCATAGAAAACCATCAAATTTATCTCTTTACAACAGCCTTAAAAATGTCTATATGGTCTCATTTCACCAAGGGTACTGAATTCTCGCCCAAAATGCTTGGCCCAGTGGAACTCGCTAACGAAGCGATTTCGAGCCTATCTTTATATAATTTTTTTCTTATTTTTACTCTCTTGCCTAAATAAATATATAGGAAGGAAAATATTGTTTTCATGTCGATTTTTCGAAATCGAGTTGCCACCGGATAATCTACACGTTTTCAGATCCACTGAACCCAAAAAATATGTGTTTAGCGATTAGTCGTAGTGAGTGAGTGTGAACAGAATATCTCAAGAACGGAAAACATTGTACAAACTTGAAACTTAAGTTACATACCACTACCGGACCCGACACGAACAGTTTCATCAAAATCGGTCAACCGGAAGTAGTAGTTTATTCGTCTAATTTTTCACTTTTTTGCGATTTTCTCAAAAACTAGTCCTACGATTTTTTTAAAAATTGTCTGTTTACTAAATTTTTTATGCTCTATAAGATAGGGCAGGCGCCATGTTTGCTGAAATTCTTGGTGAGGCTGTTTTCACGTAAATAAAATGTTTTGTTAAGATTGCGGCTTTAATATCCATTTTAGCGCAAAAATGTATATACCTGAAGTTGTAGAGATCTACACCTTTTATTTAGAGAATTTTTTTCTACAAAGCCTAGTTTAGCGTGAAAGAGTGATTTTCCGTATTTTTAAGCCAAACTGAGGTTGGTTTTTATTTTGCGTCTTCACTCATGATTAAAATTAGGTTATGTTTATAGAGGTTAGTTTTTTGTTCATTTCTAATGTTCTATTGTTAATTACTTGCATTGGCAAGAGAAAGTCGTGCGAGTATTTCATACCAGATTTTTAGCTACAGAATGAGATTCTCGTACAGTTCTGAATCACCCGGTAAAGTTGAATAAAAAAAATTATTTTAGCCTTCTCATTGGTTGAATGAACGAGCCAATGAGGACATGTTATATAAATTAATAATAAAATTGTTACTGACCATTTCTGTGAAGGCGGCTACTTTAGCCTGTTCAGCGACCGAAGAGGCAAAAAGCTGTTGAGCACCAACAAGATCCGGATAAACGGCTGTCGGTTGAGGAATCCTTGCTGCCAGATCCGGTTGCAACGATAATCCTACTTGTGCAGGAGGTGGTAAAAATGGATTCGGATTAATAATCGGATTATTGGCGTTAGGTCGGTTATTTACTTGAGCGATTTGGATATTACAAGCACAGCACTGGCTGCAAAAGGGCGGGGGAAGGGTCTGCGGGAACAGGGTGGGAGAAGGGGAGGGAAATGGTACGCAGTGGTAGAACGTGGTGATTGGACGAACGAAACTTCTACAATCCTGATTGGTCCGTTAGTCAACCTTACTGTTTTCCTATTGGTCCACCAATTAAAATAGCTTTTATTTTAAATTTAACCGTTATTAAAAACGACCGATTTTAATTTTACTTACGATATATCTAATTCACGATAAAATTATCAAAGCTAACAAATTCTTATTTTAATAATAATATTATATTGCAAAATAAAAAATTATACGCAAAAATAACACATTAACAATATTATTTAACTACAGCAATTAACACTTCTACTGGATATTTTTTAACCTATAAATTTATACTATTTTTAATTACCTATCACAATATATCTATTGACCGATAATTAATTAACAACAAATCAATTGACACGGATCTCCCAATAGATACGATTAATTAATTATTTATAATATTATATAATCAAATTTATTAAGATTTCTTTAATGATTCAAGAGTAGAAAAACAGTTAATACTAATTTATAGATTGTACAGATTATAGAAAATTTAGAAAATATTTATTTATATAAGAATATATAAATAATAAACAAGAGTATAGAAATTACGAAGGCAGTCTTAAGAGTTGAACAGTTTAGTTTTCTAACAAGTAGAAATATAGTTTACAAGGTTTGATTGTCAATAAATGGAAGCTTAAGAATTTTAAGTATTATAGTACAGTATAGTATATAGCGATGAAAAATATATAAGATCTCTTATTTTTTAAACGATTCAAGTATTAAAACTTATTTTTAAGTAGTATATAGGCAAGATATGATTGTCGAGATAGATAAAGACAGATTTATCAAGTCAGACTGATAGTTTTAAGTAAGACTTAAGCGATACTTAAGAATAAATAAGTACGTAAGTACGTTAACACTAAACTTACATTTAATATTAATATAATAATTCTCTAATTACAATCAATTAAGATTGTGTATTATATAATTAATTATGATATGTATGAAAACAATTAATTAATAATATATTTCCAATTAAAAACAATACCGGTCAAGTTTTAACACTAATAATTTATATAACAGTATAACGATATTATTTAATTTCTGAATTTTAAATCTCACAACACGGGTCGATTTGTATCGAATTAAAATCAAAGTGAAAAACACGAAGCACAAAAACAAAATATATCACAAATGAATGTTGGAAATTAAGTTTTTTTTTTTAAGGAAAGGAAACAAAAATGTTTTAGGTACGAAGGGATTATTTGAAAATAGTGTAAAGATGAAGGTTAAAATAGAAAAAGAAGGAAAACAGTTGAACGACCGCGGGAGAGATTTTTGGAGATTCCCTCGCCGGATGGATGATCTATGATGATAAATATATACTAACAATAGATGATGAAAAACCGAAGAAGAAGATGCGTCTCGTATAAAACACTAGACTGTAATGCGGTGCCGACCCCGGCAACCCGTTGTAATATAACTCTTGCGTTGATAGGTTACACTCGGCGCATGCGTACTACCGAACGAAACGTTCAAGCTTGCTCTCTTGGTTCTGTACTCGAGCCTGCACCGCCTCTCCGTTCGTTGCACTAGCGATCATGAAACCGACTCACGACGATGCTCAAACGGCTTTCGTACGGGCAGGCGCGTGCATCCGACGAGGGGACGTTGCCCGCTGCCCGATACACTCACACTTACACACACACATCCGATTAAGACGGGGAGTGGAGTGGGCACCTGTTGGCTACACTCCTTTACTATTATGTCTCGCTCCCACAACGACTCCCACTACTGAACTACATATCCACCCTCCTCCCACAATTAATTTTCAACCCTCTCGCTTCCACGTACTAACATCCACCACCCTTAACGGCGCGGCGGAGAAGCGCCAAACTTATTAAAAACACAGGTGGTCGATTTCACATGTATTATTTCATATAGAACGTATCTTAACACCGATTCTCACAGACCTAATTGAATAAATAAAATAAAAAAATCGCCCATTTCCTTTCCAATAATAATATTACAAATTTTAAATCCAATAAATATACATTCATAATAAAACTCCAATAAATATCTCATTCATGACTTCTTATTTTTACTTAATTAAGAGAATCATCCACAATTTACCTATAACACTGCACAAATTTTTTTAAATATGACCTGTACAAGGGGAAGGTTACTGGACCCTTTATGTTTGTTCCCGCTTTCATTTATTTCGATTTTTATTCTTTTTAAATAGTATATATTACATTTCAATAGTATTATTTACATTGTAAATTTTATTTTTTTAAATATCTACGCGAACACATAACACAACAATAAAGAAAACATAGCGTGGGAAGAGAGACAGAAAAATTATCTAAATCAAAACAAATAACCAATAACGTGTACAACAAAAAATTCTAATCTATACAAACAAAAATTAAACACTACAAAACAGTCATACAACCACAAGTTACATATTATGGCAGCGAAACATTAGCAAAAGTGACCAAGACAAAAGCATTAGACAATGTCCTACAACTCAAAAGACGAATCCTAAGAGAAACTGCATAGGAAAGAAAAACAAAGTAGATGAACAATGGAAAATTCTTACAAACGAAACAATAACAGATACAATAAGGAAGAAAAGGATATCTTTTCTTGAACATCTTATCAGAACCCCTAAAGACAGAATTTTTAACAACATGATTAGAAAACTCTTTCCAATGGCAACATCAGGAGCATGGATCCGAAATGTAAAAGCAGACATGATCGAACTCGGATTAACTTTCGATAATTTAGAAAACAAAACAGAAATATTAAAAATCTTAAGAAATAAGGAGAGTAGATTTGAAACAAAATCAGGTGGAAGAACAAACCTAAACAAGAAGAAACTGGTCGTTTCAAAGGAATTTCGGAAAGCAAGTTCAGTCCGAATGATGGCAAACTGGCAGAACATCACGCTAAAGAATACGAAAAGGGAGAAGCTTTCTAAAATTGACTAAAGTGATCCATTTTGGTCATCAAGTTTATCGATGGTGTCTAGCAGAAAGGGTCTAACCAGCAGCAAAAAACAAATTTTACAGGATTGGGGAAAACTTATGCATTTCAATAAATAGCAATACAAACAGCACTGTAAGGATTATTTCCATACCTACTTTCGTTCTTGTTATTATCCGATTAAATTTATTTTACTAAATTCCAGTATAAATTTAGATATTTACCAAAACCTGTGAAAGTACGTTGGTAAATATACGAGGTGTGACTATTAAATCACGAGACTGACGTTGTAAAAAATTTAATTTCTATTTTATACATAATTACTTATTGTCACCTTCAATATACACTCCTCTATCCCTACAACACTCCCTGCGAATTTTCTATTGTTGGAAACAGTGCTGCAAGTCATCTTCTGTCAGCTCCTTCAGGACACGTGCCGCTTTCTCTTTTACAGCTTACACTGATTCAAATCTTGTCCCTTTTAATGCAGATTTCACCTTAGGCAACAGGTAGAAGAAACATGGTCATCTGGTGAAAAAGGTGGATGTTTTAATACTAAGATGCTGTACATGGCTAGGAACCTCTTGACAGATAACGCGGAATGAGCTGGCGCATTGTCTTGATGGAGAACCCATGATTTGTCCTTCCACATTTCGGGGCGTTTATTCCTTACTCTTTGACGTAGTTTAGAAAGTACCTCAAGGTAGTAATATTGATTAATTGTTTGACCTCAGGAACCCAGTGAAGGTACACAATCCGATGGACTAAAAACAATCATCATTGCTTTAAATTTTGACTCGTTCATTCAAGCTTTTTTAAGCTCTCGGTGAAGTTCGCCTTTTACAGTGCAAGGATGGGCGCTTTGTTTCCGGACCATAAGTAAAAAACCACGTTTCAACACATGGTATTATCTTCTACCTATTCCTTAAGGTGAAATCTGCATTAAAAGGGACAAAATTTGAGTCTGTGGAATCTGTAAAAGAGAAAGCGGCACGTGTCCTGAAGAAGCTGACAGAAGATGGCTTCCAGCACTATTTCCAACAATGGAAAATTCGCATTGAGTGTTGTAGGGTTAAAGAAGGAGTAAATATTGTAAAGTGAGAAAGAGTGATAATGTATAATATAAAATTTTTTTTTTTTTACAACGTCAGTCTTGTTATTTAAAAGCCACACCTCATATTTATTGCTGAAAGTACGTTAAAAGTTGAATTTGACAATACTGTCGACAAATCGGTTGATGACTTAACCACAAACGTCATCTGTAATTTGTTTCGAAAGCAAATCATAAACCGGATACAATAATGAATAAAACAAAATTCTTATAATGTTTTTACAGATTGTCGATTTCAACGAAGGATATTATCAATAACTTTGATAAAGCTTTTTAAAATACTTTTCTTGTAACCACCGTTATTGGTACATAACAATAAAAGTCTACGGAATAAATTTGCTGGCCAACACCAGAAAATTGAACAACAATAATAGACTACAGAAAAAACGAAAACTTATCAAATAACATTCTGGATAAAATACAAAATAAAAGACGACTGAAATGGATATCAGATTTCTTCTCTTAATCTTATAAAAAAAAAACAAATCTGATACCTAGAGAAACCAATATCCAGAATATTGGCTACTTTGTACTACACCATTAAAGATCTCTTCCATAACCATTAAACCTACAATAACCAACTGGTTAAACGAGGAAGATTTCTATAAACATCAATTTTTACAAATCCTACTGTTAAAGAAAAAGTTATTTTAGATTACAATCCGAATACCCTACACTTACGTAAACGTTCTACTTATTACAAAATTTTTTTAGTGTGAAACACTCACAGACTTTCTCCTACCAACGCAAATAATGACCAATGTAACCTAATTTTAATCATGAGTGAATGATGCAAAATTAAACCAACTTTAGTTTGACTTATTACTACGGAAAATTACTCTTTCACGCTAAATTAGGTTCTGAAAGGAAAAATGCTTCAAATATAAGTTGTAGATCTTTTTTAAATTTCCTATAAATTTGATAATATACAGTCATTTCTGTTGTAAAACGCATACTAAAATCTTTAAAGTCGATTTTAAACAGGTTTTTATTACGAAAAAAAACCGAAAATCATAAATTACCGCTAAACTAAGCGTTATATAAAAAAAATTATTAAACAAAGTTGTAGGATTTTAAATTCTCTATAACTTTTATTAAATACATTATTGCACTAAAATGAATATTAAAGACGCAATCTTAAATAAAAAACAATTTTTTTACTTGAAAACAGCCTCTCCTAGAATTTAAGGAGACTTGGCGCCTACCCTATCTTGTAGCGCATAAAAAATTTAGTAAACCAGGCGATTTTAAAAAAATCGTATGACCAGGTTTGAGAAAATCCCAAAACAGTGAAAAATTACACGAATAAACTACTACTTCCGGTTAACCAACTTTGATGAAAATTATCATAACGGATCCGGTAGTGGTATGTAACTTAAGTTTCAAGTTTCAAGTTCGTACGATGTTCCGTTCTTGAGATATTCTGTTCACACACATATACCAATCGCTAAAAACATGTGTTTTGGGTTCAGGGAGTCTTAACAACTTGTAGATCCGGTGAAAACTCAATTTCTAAAAATCGATATGAAAAAAATACTTTCCTTCCTATATATACGTCATAGGCAAAAGAAAGTTAAAAACCACGCTTTAAAAAAATCAGACCCACCGGGTTGGTCTAGAGGTAAAGTCGTCGCCAAAATCAGCAGTTTAACAGCTGATTTTCGGAGACAAAGGTTCCTGGTTCAAATCCTAGTAAAGGTAGTTATTACTTTTATACGGATTTGAATGCTAGACAGTGGTTACCCGTGCGTGTACTTTGATGGTTGGGGTTCAATTAACCATACTCCCTCAGGAATGGTCGACCTGAGTCTGTACAAGGCTACACCTCATTGACACGTCATACACATCATCCTCATCTCATTGGGTCATGGGGTTGCTAATTGTTCTGAATTGAACAGATTGCAACATACACAAATTAGGAATTACAAAAAACAAATCAGCTGTTACACAGCTGATCATCGTGGGGAAAACATTACCACTAATCTAAACAGGTGGGTTAAGAAAAATACTATGAAATTCTAGCAGCAGGTTACAAAAAAAAGAAAACTTAAAATCTTACAACGTGATTAAAGCGCGTTTAGGATAAAATAAATAATAAAACAAAATGTAAATAAATTGGTAAAATGATTAACGAAATGAATGAAAAAAAAATAATCCGTCTGTAATAATTAAGAACAGAATTGGGTAGACACGACAGTATGATTTTACAATGGACCGGTAACGTGTAGAAATTGAACTCATAATGTGTTCAAGTAACTACCAGATGCACCGCTAGAGAGCACGGCATAGTTAACTTGTAACCATTCATATGACTGGACTGAAACACAATACAACATTACTCCAAACGTTTAACCATCCGATTAACGACACGGAGTTGTACTTCTAATAGAAAAAAAGCTGGTGTGAAACACTCACACAACTTTCTCTTGCCAATGCAACTAAATAACAATTAACTTAACAATTGAAATAAAACATAAGAAGTAAACAAAAAAATAACCTCAAAAACCATAACTTTAGAGTAATCATGAGTAAAAGACGCAAAATTAAAATCGACCTCAGTTTAACTTAAAAATACGGAAAATCACTCTTTCACGCTAAACTAGGCTTTGTAGGAGAAGAATGCTTACAAGAAAAGTTGTAGATCTTTGAATTTCCTATAAATTTGATTCTATAGTCTACACTTTTGTCGTACAAAGCATACTAAGGCCGAAAACCTAAAAAAAATCGATTTTCACACATTTTCGTGAAAAAAAACATAAAATCGCTAATTACCGCTAAACTAAGCGTTATACAAAAAAATGTTGGAAATACAAGTTGTAGGATTTGAAATTTTTCACAACTTTTATTGCATGCTTTTTTGCTCTAAAATGCATATTAAGGTCTAAATCTTAAATCAAAAGTTTTTATACGCGATAACAGCCTCACTAAGAATTTCAGCAAACATGGCGCCTACCCTATCTTGTAGAGCATACAAAATTTGGTAAACCAGACGATTTTTAAAAAAATGGTAGGACCAGTTTTTGAGAACCTCGCAAAAAAGTGAAAAATGACACGAATTAACTACTGATTCCGGTTGACCGATTTTGATGAAAATGTTCGGGTCGGGTCCGGAAGTGGTATGTAACTTAAATTTCAAGTTCGTACAATGTTCCATACTTGAGATATTCTGTTCACACACACAGACCAATCGCTAAAATAATGTTTTTTGGGTTCAGGGGGTCTGAAAACGTGTAGATCCGGTGAAAACTCGATTTATTAAAATCGACATGAGAAAAATTCTATCCTTCCTATATATTCATATACGGAAGAGTAAAAATGTACCACTAAAGGCGCGTCACGAAAGATGTCCGTTGTGTTTCAAAAGCTCCATCTCAAAACCGACCAAACTGAAAAATTTGAACGCTACACCAAAAATTAAAACCTGTCCTTTCATGCGTTGATTGGTTTGACTTACAATTAGCTAACAAAATTTACCAGTATATTCTCTCAATATACTACAGTAAAATTTGGTTGCAACGAAATACCGGTAATTTTTTTTTGTAATCCCGAATGTGTGTACGTCGCAATCTGTTGAATTCAGAACAATAATCAACCCCATGACCCAATGAGATGAGAATGATGTGTATGACGTGTAAATGAGGTGTAGTCTTGTACAGACTCAGGTCGACCATTCTTAAGAAGTATGGTTAATACCATAAAAGTACACCGGTAACCACTGTCTAGTATTCAAATCCGTATAAAAGTAACTACCTTTACTAGGATTTGAACCAGTAACCTTCGTCTCTAAAAATCAGTAGTGAAACAGACAAATTAAGCATTTATTATTATTTTTTTAAGCTCTTATTTGTTATTGGGAACTTGTTGTTGTTTAGGTCATCAGCCGAAAGGCTGGTTTGAACCTGTAGAGGTTTTACTAACTAAATCGAGGAGTGAGGTGGTTTACAATTGCCTTCCTCACTAAGTGGAAAAGTACACAGCACCATGCCGGGCCCTCCGAAAAGCATATATTTTTCACTCTGCAAATGACACTTTCACTTCATTCACCACAGGGTCTGGTTGTATAATGAAATCCATTACTTTCAGACAAGATAACTCTGATTAGTGTCTTTTACACCTCTACCTCTTCTGTTCTTAAATGATTCAGTCATTTAATTGGCTGACCATGTGATAAGAAACAGAACTATTTATTTTAGCCCTGCAACTAACAGATTGAGTGTAAATAATTTGTATTGGGAACTGTAAACACTACTGACAACTACCCAATTTGACGGCTGCTTTTCGCTGTATTTTTTAAGTGGTTTAGTCATGAGTTTGAACAGGGACCCCCAGTAGAGTTTGTTCATGGATGGCTGTCAACTGGTTACCATACAAAGTCGCTTGCCCAACCGGTGTTACTTAACAAATAATAGTGACTTACTACCAGCTGACTGACTGAGCTGGCTCGGAGGCCTTAAGGGCAGTCCGGAAAGACAAAATCAAAAAACTATCGATTTTCGGTTTTTTTACCCTAAATGATAGTTTTAAATTTCCTCTTTCCAATGGTACCTAAATTACGTCTCTGAGATAACTAGAAATATTTTTATGATATTTTTTTAAAAACTTGATGTCTTGCTCGAAATTTTCTGTACTAATTGTTTTTCATTTTATTCGTTACCTAGACTTTACAACTTTTTTTAAATATTTCCTTATAGTATTATAATTTTTTCAGCAATGATTATCTTGAAGTTAAGTTGGCAATGAATCAGCTAATTTAGATTTAGAACCTTTTGACAGTGTTTGAGTTCGTTTATTGTGAATTGAAGTACACATACTGATGTAGATATATTCATAATTTTCAAACGCATTTTTCTCAGTTTCAGTTTTTTTCAGATTCATGTACCTTTTTCTCATGAACCAATTGAGATATCAGGATAAAATTTTTTGGGCGTGTACAACTCACTTAGGGGTTTAATTTACGTGAATGGTTTTTAAAAATTCTCATATTTGAATAAAAAAAAATTTTTTCCTAAAAATTTTGAAGTCAAAAATAGTATTTTTTAAAAATTCTTCTACAGTCCAGCCTCTCTTAGTTTGCTACTAATTGTAAACAAATAATGAGCATGCGCATTATATCAAAATGTGTACACGCTGATTAAAAAGTAACAACAAAATACTTTCGAAAGTATTTAAATAAAAAATACTTTTAAAAGTATTTTTCTAAATGAAATTGTTAGGCCTACATCATATCATGACTGATGTTGTTTTTAGTACTTTAAATACTTATAATTTAAAAAATAGTTAACTTAATAGGAATACGACATCCGTTAAGTCGTAGACTCTAGCGTACATCCTGTAGTAGGTGGCTTTTGTTTGTTGACAGTAGGAGCAAACTAACAACGGCTCAACTGTAGAAATTTAAAATAAAAGCTTTTAGAAAAACCACACACGTAAAAGTTGTAAAAAGAACTAAATTTTAATTTAGTGAAATAATCAGCTTTGTATCTTGAGTAGTTGTTGAGAAAAAGGTACAAACGTTAACATTATGTAAGGTACGATTCCGTACTCCCCTTAAGCATTTAGACTAATATTAGTTATTCCGGTAACTGGGTGGGCATGTAAAATAATAATGTCGGTCCCTTGAATTTCATCATAACCGAATTTTACTGTAATAAAAGTAAATTAAATACCGTTAACAAAATCAAAAAACACAACATAAAAAACAAAAACTAATAAAAATAAATAAAAAATAAAATAAAAGCACACCTTTAATGGCAACCGCCTGTCTTCGCAATTGTTACCGGGAAAATCCATGTTTCCAGAAGATGGATGCGTGGAAACAGGCGACGTCGAAGAGGACGTCGGTGGTTTAAACCAGTTTCCACCTACCTGTAAACAAAAAAACAAAATTTACATTAAAAAAATTTAAATCAAAATTACTATTATATTAGTTTTTAATAAATTCTTTTAATTTTTTTTTTAATTAAGTTAACAAAATAACCTAATTTTAATCATGAGTGAAAGACGCATAATGAAAATCAACCTCAGTTTTTTTTTATTCCTAATAATTTGCGTACGTTGCAATCTCATCAATTTAGAACAATAAGCAACCCCATGACCCAATGAGATGAAGATGATGTGTATGAGGTGTAAATGAGGTGTAGTCTTGTATAGACACAGGCTGACCATTCCTGAGAGAGTATGGTTAATTAAACCCCAACCATCAAAGTACACCAGTAACCACTGTCTAGTATTCAAATCTGTATAAAAGTAACAACTACCTTTACTAGGATTTGAACCAGGAACCTTAGTCTCCGAAAAACAGCTGTTAAACAGCTGATTTTGACGACTTTACCTCTAGACCAACCCGGTGGGTTCAACCTCAGTTTGGCTTGAAAATACGGAAAATCACTGTTTCACACTAAACTAGGCTCTGTAGAGAAAAATGCTTAAAATAAAAGTTGAAGATCTTTTAATTTCCTATAAATTTGATTATATACACTTTAGTCACACGTTAAGTAACAAATTATAACACTCAATCTGTTCGTTGCACGGCTACAATAAATAGTTCTGTTCCTGTCACATGGTCAGCTAGTTAAATGACTGAATCATTTAAGAACAGAAAAGGTAGAGGTGTAAAAGACACTAATCAGAGTTACCTTCTCTGAAAGTAATGAATTCCATTACACAGCCAGACCATGTGGTGAATAAAGTTAAGCTAAGTTAAGCTTTTCAGAGAGCCCGGCATGCTGATTAGCGTATTTTTCTATTTAATGAGGAACTCAATGATAAACAACCTCACTCCTCATTTTACATAGTAAAACTTCTACAGGTTCAAACCAGTCTTTTGGCTCATGATCTAAGGAACAACACTGAAGTCGTAAAATGCACACTTAGGCTGAAATCTTAAAAAAATCGAACATTAAAAGAAAGCAACGAAAACATACAAGAAGTTGGAGAATTCTACTATCTAGGGAGTAAAATAACAAAGAATGGTAGAAGCACAAGTGATATCAAAAGTACGATTGCTCAAGATAGAAAAACCGTTGAAATGGATAACAGCTAACTACAAACATTCATATACATTAAAGGAAAAATGTCTTTAAACACTATGTTTGGCGTGTAGCATTATACAGGAGTGAAACATATGGATGAAAAAAGGAGTGTATGGAACCATCTTACCAGAAGTAAGCCCATAACGGGCAGAAGGAGTGTTAAATTAATTGCACTCGATCTATTGATTCCAGGGCTACAAAAAAATAATTCTGTTTCTTATCACATAGTAAACCTATTATAAAACTGAACTATTTAAGCACATAAGAGGTAGAGGTGTAAAAGACACTGGTCAGAGTTATCTCCTCTGAGAGTAATGAGTTTCAATTTACAGCCAGACCCTGTGGTGAATGAAGTGAAGGTGTCATTTGCAGGGCGGAAAAAGTGGGTGCTTTTCAGAGGGCCTGGCATGCCGATAAGGATACTCTTTCAACTTAGTAAAACCGAGTATTAGAGGTTCAAACCAGCCTTTACGCTGTTACCCTAAACAACAACTTAACAGAAGAAAGAATAGGGATAGAGGGGAATATCTTCAAAAATACACGTATTGGTCTATCAATAATAGAGGGTAATATTGAGAAAGTGAATTGTAAGGTAAGGCAAATGTTAGACTATTTAATAAAGCAAATTACAAAAAATGTTGCAGATATGTAGACATGAAACAACTTGCGCAAGGTAAGACAACTTAGAGAACTGTCTCAGATCAAAACAGTCGAGAGACTGATAACAAAAGTAATAGTTTGAATTTTTAATCTAAAGGTAAATATTGAGAAAAATACCTGTTATGATGTTATATATTTCAAAAATCTGGTGTGGAAAAACTCACACAACTTTCTCTTGCCAATACAAATAATTAACAATATTACCTAACATTAGTAATAAAACATTAAAAGTAAACAAAAAACTAACCTCAAAAAACATAACCTTATTTTAATCATGAGTAAAAAAACGCTCACTCTTTCACACTAAACTAGGCTCAGTAGAGAATAATTATCTAAATAAAAGTTGTAAATCTTTTAATTTCCTATAAATTTGATATAAATAAACTATTGTCGGAATATGCATACTAAGGCTGAAATCTTAAAAAATCTATTTTTCACACGTTTTCGTGAGAAAAAAACAGAAAATCGCTAATTACCGGTAAACTAAGCGTTGTACAAAAAATGTTCGAAATAAAGTTGAATTTAAATAAATATTTAATTAAATAAAGTTGTTAAATTCTCTACAACTTTTATTACATAATTTTTTGCGCTAAAATGCATATTAAAGCCGTGATCTTAATAAAACAATTTTTTTACGTGAAAACAACCTCATCAAGAATTTCAGCAACATGGCGCCCACCCTAGACCATAAAAAATTTAGTAAACCAGGCGATTTTTAAAAATATTGTAGGACCAGTTTTTGAGAAAATCGCAAAAAAGTGAAAAATTACACGAATAAACTACTATTTTGAAGAAACTACTATTTCTATTATGTAGACCGATTTTGATGAAAATGTTCGTGTCGGGTCCTCTAGTGGTATCTAACTTAAGTTTAAAGTTTCAAGTTCGTACAACGTTTCGTTCTTGAGATATTCTGTTCACACACACACACGCGCGCGCGCACGCACACCAATAGCTAAAAACATGGTTTTTTGGGTACAGGGTGTCTGAAAACGTGTAGATCCGGTGAAAACCTGATTTCGAAAAATTGACATGAAAACAATACTTCCTTCCTATATATTCAAATAAGCAAGCGAAAGTAAAAAATGTTGCAGATGTTCAGATATGAAACAACTTGCGCAAGATAAGAAAACTTAGAGAATTATATCAGATCAAAACAGTCGAGAGACTGATAACAAGAGATGTTTAAATTTTAATCTAAGGGTGAATATTGAGAAATCTTTTTACCAACAATATCATATATATTTTCAAAAAGTATTGAGAAAAAGACCTGTCATGATGTTACACATTTTAAAAATAAGGAACATTAAATTGGAACATTGAAACGTAACAAAGTCCCGTCAGTATTGCAAAACACCCAGCCATTACTACAAATTTAACTAAACGTGGCATTGACAGACATCTTTGGCATAAGTCAGTCCTGGTGATTGGTTATTAAAACTCCGCTACAAACATTTACTTCATCATGTAAAACAATAATCTTTATTCCATTTAAAAATAGTTCACAAATTTCGTAAATTACAATACCATTTTTACTTTCTCTTGCCTATAGAAATATAGAGGAAGAAAAGTATTGTTTTCATGTCAATTTTTTGATATCGAGTTTTCACCGGATCTATAGTCTACGTTTTCACACCCACTGAACCTGACAAAACATGTTTTTAGCGATTGGTCTGTGTTTGAACAAAATATTTCAAGAACGGAACATAGTACAAAGTTGAAACTTAAATTACATACTACTAGATGACCCAACAGGGACAATTTTATCAAAATCGGTCAACCGAAAGAGTAGTTTAATCGTGTCATTTTTTTTACTTTCTACGATTTTCTCTAAAACGGCTCCACGATTTTCTAAAATATCGCCTCATTTACAAAATTTTATATGATCTACAGGATAGGGTAGACGCTATGTCTGCTGAAATTCTTGGGGAGGCTGCGATCTCCTAGAAATTTTGTTTTAAGATTGTGTCCCTAATATGCAATATAGCGCAAAACTGTATCTAATAAAAGTAGTAGAACCAAATCTGGTCTCGACATCCTGGAACGATACTCCACTACATCAGAAAACACATTTTTGAAAACCCTCAGCCTCACTTGGAGCTTCGAAGGCATCAATCTCTACTTACACGATTACGCATTGGACACTCCACACATCATCACAGACTGCCAAACTACACAATCCACACGAACACTATTCAAAATTAACAAAATTTTAACACTTAATATAGTAGACACTTAATTTAGTAAACAAAGTAGCGGTTCAAAACACAACAAACTTTTTAAAATTTCACAAAATTTCAGATTTGATATAACTGTAAAATCATCTGTTATTTTTCATTGTGTCATTCTATTTTTTATTTTTCTGTTGCCTAAATTTTAATTGAACCTAACTAATTTTTCATTCAGTTTTTATATATGACCTAATTGTGTAAGTCTTCTTTGAAACTTTTATATTACATGTATTTATATGTAACATGGTCGCTAATGACCTCGTAGTCGATGCGACTTTAAATAAATAAATAAAAGTAGTAGAAAATTTAAAAAACTATAACATATATTTCAAAAATGTTTTTTGTATAACGCTTAGTTTAGCGGTAATTAGCGATTTTCTGGTTTTTTTCTCTCACAAAAACGTGTAAAAAATTGATTTTTTTAAAGATTTCGGTCTTAGTATGCATTTTACGACAAAAGTGTATATAATCAAATTTATAGGAAATTAAAAGATCTACAACTTTTATTTAAAACACTTTTCTCTACAGAGCCTAGTTTAGCGTAAATGAGTGATTTTCCGTAGTTTTAAGCCAAACTGAGATTGATTTTCATTTTGCGTCTTTCACTCACGATGAAAATAAGGTTATGTTTATTGAGGTTAGTTTTTTGTTTATATCTAATGTTTTATTGCTAATGTTAGCTTATATTGTTAATTTTTGCATTGGCATAAGAAAGTTGTGTGAGTGTTTCACATCTGATTTTATTTTATTTCCAATAACTTAAATTCGACACATTATCGCTGTAAAATGCTACGGCAACTATTAAAACAGCTCATTTTTTAAGATGAAAAATGCACAAATTTTGTGTAGATCCACTGAAAACTCTATTTCGAAAAATCGAAATGAAAACAATTCTTTCCTTCCTATATATCCAAATAGGTAAGAGAAAGTAAAAACTATAGCGTAATCTAAAATGACCTGTTACGAGATCATACATTGGGGATTACAACATATATTGAAATTACATAACACTACAAAATCGAAAGCATTTTTAAAAAGGTACAAATATATGAATATCGTACAATATAAAAGTATATTTTAAAATGTAATGGAAGTCGAATCAGAAAAATACCATAAATATTTTATATCGTAGCATTCTCAATTTATAAAATACAAAAGTATCAAAAAACCGTTTCCCTTCAACGATTCATATTATTTATAAAACTACAAACAAAACTTAATTTTTAAATAAAATAATTTCAAATAAACAATAAACTTACACACGGATCAGGCATCTCTTATGAAATTAAAAACACAAAATAAACTGAAACACTTAAAAATATTTCACTACACAAAATCACACAAGTTACCAAGAACAACGCACAACAACGACTGGCGTGACCAAACGAAGGTACATACATGAACACCACGTGCTTTGCAAAAAAATTATACCCTGTACCATACAATACAAATATAACTAAAACTAATATTACTCGATCAAAATAGCATGAAGATACTATATAACCCTAAAACAATGTTGTTTAGGCCATCAGCCGAAGAGCAACCAAAAAAGATTTAAACCTGTAAAGGTTTTACACTGTAAAACGAAGAGTGAAGTGGTTTACCATTGCCTTCCTCACTGAGTGGAAAAGTACGTTTATCAGCATGCCGGGCCCTCTGAAAAGCACATATTTTCCACTCTGCAAATGGCACCTTTACTTCATTCACCACAGGGTCTGGCTGTATAATGAAATTCATTACTTTCAGAGGAGATAACTCTGATTAGTGTCTTTTACACCACTTCCTCTTCTGTTCTTAAATGATTCAGTCATTTAATTGGCTGATCATGTGATAAGATACAGAACTATTTATTTTAGCCCTGAAACGAACACATTGAGTGTAAATAATTTAACACTCCACCTGAAATGGATTCTCTGTTATGGGCAGAATACAATATTATTATAAATATATATAAAAACTTTAAAAATTTATCAACATTTTATAAATCGATATTCTTTTTTGTCATCAGTCTCTCGACTGGTTTGATGCAGTTCTCAAAGCTGTTCAATCTTGCGCAAGTCGTTTCATTCTACATACTTGTAACACCCTATATCTTTTGTAATAAGCTCCTAACATTCCATGATCCAACTCGAATAATTTCAGAAACTTTTATCTTTTTGATGAAGTTCCCTCTGATAGTCCTTCGACAGGAGACTCGAGTGGAAGACTAGTTTATCTCCGGAATGTTTTACCAGAGAGGACGCCATGATAATTTTTCATATTTTGGAAGTTCTTGAAGCTCTTGAAGACCTGCATATACTAAGTAAGCCTAACCAGAATCAGACAAGAAGGAGTTTCCTCACGATAATTCTAGTCAGACAGAAAAAGCTGTAGTTTACTGTTGCTTTTAGCTTTTTAGTTGGCAGACTGAGTGCCCCAAGCTACCGTCTGCCAAAGTGGAATGGGCAGCCCTTCCAGTTCCGTTCACCATACGACGGCCATCGTGCTGATGAGCGGTCACACGGTTACTAACAGGCCACACAACGTGAATGTATAAATAGGACACTAGCCTTCTATCCCGGCCGGTTCCCTTAAGCCTTTTGTAAAAGGAATTAAAAAGTCTCCTTCCAGTTGACGAAAGAAGTCCTTTATAGCCCTAAATCGATATAATACATAAAATAATGACGAACGAATAAATTAACAAATTAATTACAGAATCATTGTATTACAGACTTCATACTATAAAAAACAAGTAATAAATGACGTCGAATACCAGGTATAAATACAAAATGAAGAAGGGTGCTTTGTAAATCTATCTATTAGGTAGTGAAAGTAGGGGGATGAAACGGTACAGCTATTCAAACCGGAATGTAAGCAAGCAGGCCTTTCCCAGCAAACTCACAAACAACCCCGCCTGGAATATTATTGTATAGTTATGGTATAAGGACCATGTGGCATGGACTAACTGCTATAAGAAAAGGAGACACATTTTCGAGACCCATCTTACACAGAAAATAGGAATGTCTTCCAAAAATAACTGCGTTAAAAATAGTACGCAACATTCTCTGTTAAGGGGAGACTGTATGAATGTTTTGACTGAAAATTTTGATTTTCGGTTTTATATGTTTTTCAATCTGCCCATAACGGGCATGTGGAGGGTTAAATTATTTTCACTCAATCTACTTGTTCCAGGGCTACAAAAAAAGTTCTGTTTCTTATCACATAGTCAGCCAATTGTATGACTGAACTATTTAAGAACAGAAGAGGTAGAGGTGTAAAGGACACTACTCAGAGTTACCTCCTCTGAGAGTAATGAATTTCACTATACAGCCAGACCCTGTGGTGAATGAAGTGGTGTCATTTGCAGGATGGAAAGTAAGTGCTTTTCAGAGGGCCTGGCATGCTGATAAGCATACTCTTTCAACTCAGTGAGGAAGGCAATAGTAAACCACCTCTCTCCTCGTTTTTACTTAGTAAACCTCTAGAGGTTCAAACCAGGCTTCCGGCTGTTGACCTAAACAACAACAACATGTTTTTCAATATTTTAGACCTAGATCTGCCAGAAAAACATAAAATTACGACAAAAATTATTTCAATGAAAAAATTTAGTTTTTATCAGGTTTACCCTAAAAATTAACATGTTAACCCACCGGGTTGGTCAAGAGGTAAAGTCGTGGGTCTTTACCGTTTTCTGTATGCCACTATCAAATCCGAATTCCCTGAAGGGTTACACAATTCTCCCACTGCTGCGTCTAGCGTGCCAATCTGACCAGCATTATTTTTGCGTAATGTCCACTCCCATTTCACAGTTAGTTACTACAGAGTCTGCTATGAATTTTGTAGAGTTACTTAATAATATTTGGACGGAGCAAGAGTTCCTTCAGGAAAATGGGTTATTTCATAATGCCAGAAGATGTGACAACTAAAACATTATGTGTGAAACACTCACACGACCTTCTCTTCCCAATATGTTGTTGTTTAGGTCAACAGCCGAAAGGCTGGTTTCAACCTATAGAGGTTTTACTACGTAAAAACTAGGAGTAAGGTGGTTTACCATTGGCTTCCTCACTGAGTTGAACAAGTATGCTTATCAGCATGCCAGGCCCTCCGAAAAGTACTCACTTTCCACTCTGCAAATGACAACTTCACTTCATTCACCACAGGGTCTGGCTGCATAGTGAAATTCATTACTCTCAGAGGAGATAACTCTGACTAGTGTCTTTTACACCTCAACCTCTTCTGTTCTTAAATAGTTCAGTCATGTAAGTGGCTAACTATGTGATAAGAAACAGAACTATTTCTTTAGCCCTGGACCAAACAGATAGAGTGCAATTAAAATAACACTCCACCTGCCCGTTTTGGGCATCTTCCCAATATAAATAATTAAAAACATAACTTAATAATGATGAGTAACAGCAAAATAGGAAATAAAACAACACAACGTGTAACATAGTACGCTATATACTGGGACTACAAAGGCCGTGTGTACGCATGCGTGAGTGTGTGTTCAGTATGAGTATTCAGTAAGGCAGGGAGTGGAGAATTAAACAAGTGTTCAACCCTTCAGGGAATACGGATTTGATAGTGGCATACAGTAAACGGAAAAGACCCGAAGTCATCGCCAAAATCACCTGTTTAACAGCTGATTTTCGGAGACGAAGGTTCCTGGTTCAAATCCTAGTAAAGGTAAATACTTTTATACGGATTTGAATACTAGACTGTGGTTACCGGTGTACTTTAATAGTTGGGGTTTAATTAACCATACACTCTCAGGAATGGTCGGCCAGAGTCTGTACAAGACTACACCTCATTTACACGTCATACACATCATCCTCATCTCATTGGGTCATGGGGTTGCTTATTGTTCTAAATTGAGCAGATTGCAACGTACACAAATTAGGAATAAAATATATATATATATATATATATATATATATATATATATATTTATACATCCCGCTAACAATTCCGCGTCTTTTCAAAAAGCGTGCATTTCGCACATCGCTTATTTGAAGAGTATATTCAACTTTGATGAGAGTATATAGGGTATTTGTTACACTTACACCCTGAGTTTTGGTATTGGTTTGTCCTGATATTGAAAATTGAGCATTTTTCAATTTTATTCACTGTGCTATCAATTCAGACTCCTTTCGAATTACCGACAATTTCGCGTTCGTACAAATTACCGACAATTTCGCGTCCGGCATCGTTCCCGCTATTATGACTTATAGCCTGCAACAGTGTAAACGATGTTGCCATGTCGTACCGGCACGTGTACTGTAGCATTTGCCACTTCTACGTGTTGTAATGATTGTAGTTAGATATTCACATCTCACCCTAGTACTTCTCCACACAAGACCATCGTATGAAAACAATTCGTTCTCGGACGGAATCCAATCCAGTCATCAAAATAATTTATTTGTTGTTTATTATTTTGACATGTATTTTAAATAGGTACTTATTTTAAATCAATGTAAAACCAGAATAATTAAAGAAAGTATATTTTTTATTTGTTAGAGTTAATTATTTAAAATATCCTAATTGTTACAAATACAGTCAAACCTCCTCATTCGAAATCCTCCCTAAATCGAATATAATTGTATGCTATCCCCTTCAAAAATCGTCCTTAATATGAATTAAATTACCTCCCTATTCGAAAATTTTCGAGAGTTTCGTGGTCATATATATTGTAACAATACATTTTTTTATACATTATTAATAAAATAATTACAAAATTTCCAATTTACACATTGTACACGATTTTTAATGAAGCATGCGTTAAATCACGACAATAAGGACACAGTAAGCGTAGTACAAAACTCCAAAAAGCTTTAGAAAAAACTGAAAATGCAGTTAACTTTTGAGTTAGAAGAAACCAGGCAGAAACACAAACAATTACACTTACAAAACATTATTGTCACAAAACCTTACGACCAAATAAGGGCATAATAAGCGTAGTTCAAAGCTTCAATACGCATCAGGAAATATTGAAAAATCAGTTAATTTTTAAGTCAGAGGAAACCAGACGAAAGCAAAAAAAAAATTAGTTAGGCTAAATTAGTAATGCAGTCTTTCCTTCTTTGGTGTATGATTTTCGTACTAACAGGGTAAAAAATACCGTAGCTGTATTCATTCAGATTAAGCAATATTTTACTCGTTAAAATTTCTAAAATTTTCGGTACCCAATTTATTTTTCATTTTCTGTAGGCTGACCTAACTTTTTGTTTGTAGGTATAGTTGTACTGTTTACGCGTATCCCGATTTTATTTTACTCTGTTTTTTATGTCGTTTTTTCAATAATTTGTCATATCGTTCTTATAAGTAGAATATTCTTTTGCTTTTGAGTACTAATGGAGCTTGTAATACCAAAACATGCCCTTAATTCTTAATCACAGTATTAAGTAAACCCTGTGGTGAATGAAGTAAAGGTATCATTTACAGAGGGGAAAATATGTGCTTTGCAAAGGGCCCTGCATGCTGATACGCGTACTTTTCCGTTCAGTGAGGAAGGCCACCTCACTTCTCGTTTTACTTAGTAAAACCTCTACAGGTTCAAACCAGCCTTTCGGCTGATGATCTAAACAACACAAGTAAAATAATATTTGTAAAAAACTTTCCTCAATCAAATTGGTGGTCTATTAATAATTTTGACTTTTGTAATTTAATATTTTATGGAATTACATGAATTTTATTAAAACGCAATTTTTAAGTACATTTTTTGTTTCAATATTTTACCTCTGTAAATCGAAATCAGCCGGTTCCATCAGATTCGAATCCGGGAGGTTCGACTGTAATTACTATAACATGATCAATTAGTAGAAAATGCAATTAAAATATTTACTTAGTTGACAAAATTATGTAATTGTAAAGCGACATAATTTGTTCAATATTCAAATGGAGTACCATTCACCCATTGTCTTTTCGGTGTTCAAATGATTTCATCATCATCTGTTAAGGATTAGGCTCAATGGCCTGTTCCAGTATTCATCTCTTTTTAGGTCTTCCCAAGCCTCGCTTCTCTCTAGGTTTATATTTGCATGTTTTAGCGACTGAATCAAAATGATTTTATAAATTATACAAAAGTACTTTGGCCAGTAAAATTTCTACAACATTTGAAATGCAGTCCGGCTTAGTCATAGTTTGTATTTTTATTCTTGTTCCTCAAGTAATGGTAATCTTTGATCTTCAACAAAGTATACATTACACTAATAATTCTCGTATCCAGCTGTTTTGTACACGTTGAAGGTTATCCTTTAACAGGCCATTTCCAAGATTATTTTTCGGCTAAACAACTTTCAGTCAGTCTTCCAAACCCTGATATTTTTCTCTGCGTTTTCTTTTAAATTATTTAGTGTTGTAAAAGCCATGGTGGCCACTTTTTGTTGATATTCTTTTGGTTTCTAGTACTTTATTTACATCGTCAACCAACCACCCAATCTAGGAATCAATATTACAAATAATGAAATAAATAAACCTTATTGTTACGTAAAATAATGTACATTATTTTTGACAAGTCAAAATGCTTGGGATAAGGAACTGGAAGGTTATACTATTGCACAGAAGACAAAAAGGAGACAGACAAGGCATTCACTTGGAGAGGCCAAGAAAAACTATGTGAAACCTTGACCAAGACAGCCAAACAATATGCTAGGACCAACTGATTAGAAACGAATTCTTAATAGTAAACAGTGTCCATATTCATAAGTCAACTTGATCATTAAAAATCATTAAAAATTTTAATCATTATAATTAACAAAAACTAGATAAAAAGTAATTATATGACGGAATAATTTGAACATTATTTGATTTTTTAAACATACATTTGAATAAGTTTAAGTGTGACTAAATTAAAAACAAATCCAACAGAATTTGTAAACATGATAAATACTCAAAGGTATTGGTACGCTAAGTACCTTATTTTTAAGCGTTTTAGGGCGTAGCAGTAGGAATTGATTATATAGCAGACACGTTCCTTAATACAACTGTCCCAGGATAGTTTGCTACCTAATATTAATTCTAAAAATTTTGTAACTTACCTGTTACAAAAGATTTTGATATATTGTCATTAATGGAGATATCCTTACTTTGGTTACTTATTTCCTTACGACCAGTGAAGCATTTGGCCACAGTTTTATCTGAGTTGAGAACAAGATTATTTATTGCATCCAGTCTATAACCTTACTTCAAGCTTCTTTAGTTTTAAACCTTGTTCATAGTTTTCATCTTCGAAAGATATTATCGTATCATCAGCAAATAATATAACATTGAAGGAGCCAAGAAATTCAGCGAGATCGTTAACAAAAATTAAAAATAGCAAGGGTCTTAAAATTCTAACTCGTTGAACTCCCCTTTTAACTTGTATAAAATTTTATGTGTATTTTGTTTTAACTTTGCAATGATTGGATGGCAATTCGACCCTCTGATGTCCCTCTAATACCATACACCTCAATTTTTTTATGGGCAAATCATACGGGACACGGTCAAAAGCTTTACAAAAACAAAAAATAAATAACAGGGGTTTGTTTTTGCTAATGATTAATTTCAGTAAGCTTCTTCAGTATCGGGAAATTACAGTCTGTTGACCTACACTTTCAGGACTCGTGTTGGACATTTGCGAGTGTACTGAATTTACTTTAAAAAAATCGACTAATCTACTCTCTTATCAATTTATTATCTTTTGTAAAAATATTTTCGCCGTTTGGAAACATTTTCTCGATGTGGGTATCCTTTGAATTATCGATTTAAATTTACTCGCCCAAGTGACGAATAAAATGCATGTTTTGATTGTCAGAGGCAACTGCCTTTAATAAAATAATAGTACTGTAAGGGGTTGCACATAACAGGCAGGTGGAGTGTTAAATTATTTGCACTCGATTTGCTTGTTTCAGGACTAAAAAAAATTTAGTTTTTTTTTATCACATGGTAAGCCAAACATATGACTGAAGTATTTAAGAACAGAAGAGGTACAAGTGTAAAAGATACTTGTCAGAGTTATATCTCCTCTGAGCGCAATGAATTTCATTATGCAGCCAGACCCTGTGGTGAATAACGTGAGGTGTGTCATTTGCAGGGTGGAAAATAGGTGCTTTTTAGACGGCCTGGCATATTGATAAGCTTTTCAACTCGGCGAGGAAGGCAATTGTAACCACCCCACTCCTTGTTTTACTTAGCTAAACCTGTAGAAGTTCAAACCAGGACTGTAAAGTTGGCCCCCATACAAAAATTTCAAAAATTAACTTGTAAAAAAGATCGGTCTATGTTTCTACCGGATTATTCCGGAAAATGTTTTGTTTGTTCCGTCCAAATTTTCTAAAATATAAAAAATTAAAAATGGACTAGGAGTAGATTATTATTAACCTTGTTTTTTGCTTAAAAACAATGCGATAAAAAATTAAACTAAGAAATTCGGGAAATAGCAAACTTTACTAGACAGACCTGAACAAAGTAGGCATATTTTAATATTTATTCTGGACCGATTTTCTTTCATTATAAAATTCTGGACAGAGATTACAGATTTCAGAAAAAAAATGTTAAGGGTAGAATAAAGTACACCCATTCAGTTTTTTCCCTTTTTCTCTTACAACATCTGAACAAACGACATTTTTTTTAAATGCCCGGAAAAAACAAGGGCCATCGATTTAGACAAAAAAGTTTAAATATTAATGAGTGGGTGACCTAAAGTGAAGTTTGTACCATCCAGTTCACCTCGATTTTCTCGCGAGTATGAGCTTAACAATCGTAATATTTATGGAACGTTCCAAAACAGCAAAACGACTCTCGATAGGGATAACGATAAAGTTTAAATTGAATTTCTTAGAGTATCGCCACCATTCCTAAGTTTTTCACGATTTTTTTCGCTAATTTCGGCAGACCAAACAAAACAATTTACAGAACAATCCAGAACAAATGAGAGCTATCATTTAAAGTAAAAACCAAAAAGTATTGAATGCATGGGCTTATACTTGCCACTCCAAATTTTTCTTTGATTTTCTAGCATATTTGAACGGGAAAAACGAAATTTTCGCGAAATGATCCGGTACAAACGAAGGGCTGTCAATCTATGTAAAAAAACTTTAAAATATTGAGTCGAGGGGGATTAGAGTGACATTAGCACCACCCAGTTCTTCTCGATTTCTCGCTTACTTGAAAGGAACTAAAAAAATATTTTGCGAGACCATCCGAAACAAACGAAGGTCTGTCCCTGAAGTCCAAAAAAAATTTAAAAAGTTGAGCGGGAGGAGGCTAGTGTGAAGTTAGCCCCTCCCGGCGTTTTTTTCACTTATTTGGACGGAACAAACAAAACATTTTCCGGAATAATCCGGTAGAAACGTAGACCGATCAATTTTACAAGTTAATTTTTGAAATTTTTGTATGGGGGCCAACTTTACAGTCCTGGTTTGAACTTCTACAGGTTTAGCTAAGTAAAACAAGGAGTGGGGTGGTTTACAATTGCCTTCATCGCCGAGTTGAAAAGCTTATCAATATGCCAGGCCGTCTAAAAAGCACCTATTTTCCACCCTGCAAATGACACACCTCACGTTATTCACCACAGGGTCTGGCTGCATAATGAAATTCATTGCGCTCAGAGGAGATATAACTCTGACAAGTATCTTTTACACTTGTACCTCTTCTGTTCTTAAATACTTCAGTCATATGTTTGGCTTACCATGTGATAAAAAAAAACTAAATTTTTTTTAGTCCTGAAACAAGCAAATCGAGTGCAAATAATTTAACACTCCACCTGCCTGTTATGTGCAACCCCTTACAGTACTATTATTTTATTAAAGGCAGTTGCCTCTGACAATCAAAACATGCATTTTATTCGTCACTTGGGCGAGTAAATTTAAATCGATAATTCAAAGGATACCCACATCGAGAAAATGTTTCCAAACGGCGAAAATATTTTTACAAAAGATAATAAATTGATAAGAGAGTAGATTAGTCGATTTTTTTAAAGTAAATTCAGTACACTCGCAAATGTCCAACACGAGTCCTGAAAGTGCAGGTCAACAGAGACTGTAATTTCCCGATACTGAAGAAGCTTACTGAAATTAATCATTAGCAAAAACAAACCCCTGTTATTTATTTTTTGTTTTTGTAAAGCTTTTGACCGTGTCCTGTATGATTTGCCCATAAAAAAATTGAGGTGTATGGTATTAGAGGGACATCAGAGGGTCGAATTGCCATCCAATCATTGCAAAGTTAAAACAAAATACACATAAAATTTTATACAAGTTAAAAGGGGAGTTCAACGAGTTAGAATTTTAAGACCCTTGCTATTTTTAATTTTTGTTAACGATCTCGCTGAATTTCTTGGCTCCTTCAATGTTATATTATTTGCTGATGATACGATAATATCTTTCGAAGATGAAAACTATGAACAAGGTTTAAAACTAAAGAAGCTTGAAGTAAGGTTATAGACTGGATGCAATAAATAATCTTGTTCTCAACTCAGATAAAACTGTGGCCAAATGCTTCACTGGTCGTAAGGAAATAAGTAACCAAAGTAAGGATATCTCCATTAATGACAATATATCAAAATCTTTTGTAACATACAAAATTTTTAGAATTAATATTAGGTAGCAAACTATCCTGGGACAGTTGTATTAAGGAACGTGTCTGCTATATAATCAATTCCTACTGCTACGCCCTAAAACGCTTAAAAATAAGGTACTTAGCGTACCAATACCTTTGAGTATTTATCATGTTTACAAATTCTGTTGGATTTGTTTTTAATTTAGTCACACTTAAACTTATTCAAATGTATGTTTAAAAAATCAAATAATGTTCAAATTATTCCGTCATATAATTACTTTTTATCTAGTTTTTTGTTAATTATAATGATTAAAATTTTTAATGATTTTTAATGATCAAGTTGACTTATGAATATGGACACTGTTTACTATTAAGAATTCGTTTCTAATCAGTTGGTCCTAGCATATTGTTTGGCTGTCTTGGTCAAGGTTTCACATAGTTTTTCTTGGCCTCTCCAAGTGAATGCCTTGTCTGTCTCCTTTTTGTCTTCTGTGCAATAGTATAACCTTCCAGTTCCTTATCCCAAGCATTTTGACTTGTCAAAAATAATGTACATTATTTTACGTAACAATAAGGTTTATTTATTTCATTATTTGTAATATTGATTCCTAGATTGGGTGGTTGGTTGACGATGTAAATAAAGTACTAGAAACCAAAAGAATATCAACAAAAAGTGGCCACCATGGCTTTTACAACACTAAATAATTTAAAAGAAAACGCAGAGAAAAATATCAGGGTTTGGAAGACTGACTGAAAGTTGTTTAGCCGAAAAATAATCTTGGAAATGGCCTGTTAAAGGATAACCTTCAACGTGTACAAAACAGCTGGATACGAGAATTATTAGTGTAATGTATACTTTGTTGAAGATCAAAGATTACCATTACTTGAGGAACAAGAATAAGAATACAAACTATGACTAAGCCGGACTGCATTTCAAATGTTGTAGAAATTTTACTGGCCAAAGTACTTTTGTATAATTTATAAAATCATTTTGATTCAGTCACTAAAACATGCAAATATAAACCTAGAGAGAAGCGAGGCTTGGGAAGACCTAAAAAGAGATGAATACTGGAACAGGCCATTGAGCCTAATCCTTAACAGATGATGATGAAATCATTTGAACACCGAAAAGACAATGGGTGAATGGTACTCCATTTGAATATTGAACAAATTATGTCGCTTTACAATTACATAATTTTGTCAACTAAGTAAATATTTTAATTGCATTGTCTACTAATTGATCATATTATAGTAATTACAGTCGAACCTCCCGGATTCGAATCTGATGGAACCGGCTGATTTCGATTTACAGAGGTAAAATATTGAAACAAAAAATGTACTTAAAAATTGCGTTTTAATAAAATTCATGTAATTCCATAAAATATTAAATTACAAAAGTCAAAATTATTAATAGACCACCAATTTGATTGAGGAAAGTTTTTTACAAATATTATTTTACTTGTGTTGTTTAGATCATCAGCCGAAAGGCTGGTTTGAACCTGTAGAGGTTTTACTAAGTAAAACGAGAAGTGAGGTGGCCTTCCTCACTGAACGGAAAAGTACGCGTATCAGCATGCAGGGCCCTTTGCAAAGCACATATTTTCCCCTCTGTAAATGATACCTTTACTTCATTCACCACAGGGTTTACTTAATACTGTGATTAAGAATTAAGGGCATGTTTTGGTATTACAAGCTCCATTAGTACTCAAAAGCAAAAGAATATTCTACTTATAAGAACGATATGACAAATTATTGAAAAAACGACATAAAAAACAGAGTAAAATAAAATCGGGATACGCGTAAACAGTACAACTATACCTACAAACAAAAAGTTAGGTCAGCCTACAGAAAATGAAAAATAAATTGGGTACCGAAAATTTTAGAAATTTTAACGAGTAAAATATTGTTTAATCTGAATGAATACAGCTATGGTATTTTTTACCCTGTTAGTACGAAAATCATACACCAAAGAAGGAAAGACTGCATTACTAATTTAGCCTAACTATTTCTTTTTTTTTGCTTTCGTCTGGTTTCCTCTGACTTAAAAATTAACTGAATTTTCAATATTTCCTGATGCGTATTGAAGCTTTGAACTACGCTTGTTATGCCCTTATTTGGTCGTAAGGTTTTGTGACAATAATGTTTTGTAAGTGTAATTGTTTGTGTTTCTGCCTGGTTTCTTCTAACTCAAAAGTTAACTGCATTTTCAGTTTTTTCTAAAGCTTTTTGGAGTTTTGTACTACGCTTACTGTGTCCTTATTGTCGTGATTTAACGCATGCTTCATTAAAAATCGTGTACAATGTGTAAATTGGAAATTTTGTAATTATTTTATTAATAGTGTATAAAAAAATGTATTGTTACAATATATATGACCACGAAACTCTCGAAAATTTTCGAATAGGGAGGTAATTTAATTCATATTAAGGACGATTTTTGAAGGGGATAGCATACAATTATATTCGATTTAGGGAGGATTTCGAATGAGGAGGTTTGACTGTATTTGTAACAATTAGGATATTTTAAATAATTAACTCTAACAAATAAAAAATATACTTTCTTTAATTATTCTGGTTTTACATTGATTTAAAATAAGTACCTATTTAAAATACATGTCAAAATAATAAACAACAAATAAATTATTTTGATGACTGGATTGGATTCCGTCCGAGAACGAATTGTTTTCATACGATGGTCTTGTGTGGAGAAGTACTAGGGTGAGATGTGAATATCCAACTACAATCATTACAACACGTAGAAGTGGCAAATGCTACAGTACACGTGCGGGTACGACATGGCAACATCGTTTACACTGTTGCAGGCTATAAGTCATAATAGCGGGAACGATGCTGGACGCGAAATTGTCGGTAATTTGTTCGAACGCGAAATTGTCGGTAATTCGAAAGGAGTCTGAATTGATAGCACAGTGAATAAAATTGAAAAATGCTCAATTTTCAATATCAGGACAAACCAATACCAAAACTCAGGGTGTAAGTGTAACAAATACCCTATATACTCTCATCAAAGTTGAATATACTCTTCAAATAAGCGATGTGCGAAATGCACGCTTTTTGAAAAGACGCGGAATTGTTAGCGGGATGTATATATATATATATATATATATATATATATATATATATATATATATATATATAAGTTATATATATATATTAACATGTCGCCAAGAACAAAAAATATATTTTATATTTTTATATTGCTTGTTTTAGTGCAAAACGATTTCTTCTTTTTTTTTTAAATATCTGCTTCACTATTTTTAATATTCTCCGCTGTTGGTGCAGCTTTCTAACCAACTGTGGATGGAAAATTACACTTGTTTGTGCAAATTTTTTTTTATTGTGCCTTTTCCTTTAAATTTAAATTTTTAACACTTACGTACGTTTTTCTCAGAAACCATTTAACTTACCAATCTGAAAAGTTTACAAGTTAATGATCATGTTTTTTTCTTCCTCAGGTGCTCAAAAAATTAGTAATATGCAAAAAACATAGAAAATATTGTAAAAATTTTGTTATTCGTTATTCTTTTAAAAACTTTATGGTCCAACAAATTATATTAAAAAAATATCAGTAGCTAAAACCACCCTACAAAATGTGTGTAAATTTTCGTTTTCTTATCTTTCACCAATCCTATGAAAAATGTAACTAAAAATAGCAAATTTACCATTGGCCGGATACAAAGTACAGTCTCCCCTTAAGGGTTAAGCGAAAAATTGTGCATGACTAAATCCCAAATACATTTCAAAAAAATGTGGTGTGAAATACTCACACAACTTTCCCTTGCCAATGCAAAAAATGAACAATATAATCTAACATTAGTAATAAACAAAAAACTAACCTCAATAAACATAACCTAATTTTAATTTTGAGTGAGAAACGCAAAATAAAAATTTACCTCAGTCTGGCTTAAAAATACGGAAAATCACTCTTTCACGATAAACTAGGCTCTGTAGAGAAAAATGCTCTAATTAAAGTTGTAGATCTTCCAATTTCCAATATATTTGATTATACGGTGCAAGTGATTATAGGGCAGAAATCTCAAAAAAATCAATTTTTTTCACTTTTTCGTCAGAAAATAACAGAAAATCGCTAATTACGCCTAAAATGTGCGTTATACAAAATAATGTTTGAATTAAAGTCGTAGGATTTTAAATTTTCTACAACTTTTACTACAGTCATTTTTGCGCTAAAATAGTCTACATATTAAAGTCGCAATCTTAAAAAAACAATGTGTATACGAGAAAACAACCTCACCATGGCGACATGGCGCCTACCCTGTATTGTAGAGCATAAAATATGTAGTAAATGGAGCGTTTTCATCAAAATCGGTCAAGCGAAAGTAGTAGTTTTTTCGTGTCATTTTTCACTATTTAGCGATTTTCTCAAAAACGGCTAAGATTTATTTTAAAAATTGCCTCATTTACTGCATTTTTTATGCTCTACAAGATAGGGTAGGCGCCATGTCTGTTGAAATTGTTGGAAAGGGTGTATTCTCGAAACAGAATGATTGTTTCTTTAAGATTGCGACTTTAATATGCATTTTAGCACAAAAATGTATTATCATAAAAGTTTTAGAGAATTTAAAATCCTACAACTTTTATTTCAAACATTTTTATGTATAACGCTTAGTTTAGAGGTAATCAGCGATTTTCTGGTTTTTCTCACGAAAACGTGTAAAAAAATCAACTTTTTACAGATTCCATCTAAAGTATGCATTTTAAGACAAAATTGTATGTAATCGAATTTATAGAAAATTAAAAGATCTACAACTTTTATTTAGAGAATTTTTCTCTGCAGAGACTAGTTTTGCGTGCAAAAGTGATTTTCCGTATTTTTAACCCAAACTAAAGTTGATTGTCATTTTGCGTCTTTTGCTCATGATTAAAATAAGGTTATCTTTTTAGAGGTTAGTTTTTTCTTAATTTCTAATGTTTTATTACTAATGTTGTGTTATACTGTAAATTATTTGCATTGGCAAGAGAGAGTTGTGTGAATGTATCACAGCCGACTTTTTGTACTCCTACTGCAACTGGTAGATCGAGTGCAAATAATTTAACACCACCTGCCTGGGACGGGTAGTCATGTAGCGTAAGATAAACTAAAACTGGCTTTATGGGAAATATTTTTACCACCTAAAATATCAAATGTAATCGGTTAACAGATCTTAAATCTAAAAGATAAACATTGTACATGAATTTATATGAAACGAGACGTATGTACATTGAAAATTACATTTCCCTTACTTTAGTATTTCTATTTGTTGTAGGAAAGAATAGAATGCCGGTCAGACATACAGACATTTAGACACGACAGCCAACTTGCGATTTACACAAACCGAGTAAGAAAACGTACGAGAAATTGTCAAGTCATAGCTCGAGAATAAAGTAAAATGGTAAAGGTCACACGAGAGAACAAGAAACGTGGTCGATACATCCATAATTCGCAAGCAGAAAATTTAATTGGTCACATTAAATTTCATTTTTTGAGATGCATTACATATAAGTTTTATTTGGAAATTTTAAGATCAAATCTTCAAAATGAAGGTTGTGACATTTAAACACCAAAATAAATTTTATTTAAACTACGAGGTCATGCGTGCTTAATTCATTAGCTATGTCCACACTCGTGCGATGTAGCATACGACATCGCATGCGCTTAGAGGGATGCAATTTCACCTGTCCGCACTCGTTTGAAGAGCTTAATCTAAAAAAAAAACATCACAAATATTTTTCAACACTACACTAAATTAAAGCCGTTCTTTCCTGCGTTGATTGGTTTGATTTAGATTATTTTATTTTAAAACTAGTCCGAGATGCAGAAATTTCCGCATGAAGAGTACTCAGATTTTAGCCGTTTTTCCGTTAATGTGGGTTTAAAACGTCCGTTACTCCGTACAGGCTTTTCATAAAAGAACGGCGTTTCAGTACGTTGAAGATCAAAGTTTTCTCTATATGAACATTTTTAAATAGAAGTCTAATGTTCCATTTTAAAATGCCGGCCATTTTTTTTTTAAATAGTGTATTTTGGTTTCACGTAAAGATAGGGAAATGATTTTTGGACTGGACCATACATTTTTACAGCAGTATTGTGCCATGTATCTTATTTTGCATTTATAATTAGAAATGGATATCTGGTGTTAATTAAAAATTCTATTAGCCTCTAAAATTCTTGAGAGAAAACTGAGCTCTACAGCGGTATCCGCTCCGAGTAAAGTCGTTTAGAAAAACAAACTTCTGTAATTTTCCTGCTGTAATTTATTACGTAGCTCAGCTTTCCTTGACACAACTGTTCGCAATCTTAAAAAGCAATTTTTTACGAGAAAACAACCTCCCCTAAAATTTCAGCACACCATGGCGCTTACCCTATCCTGTAGAGCATAAGAAATGTAGTAAATGAAGGGATTTTTTAAAAAAATCGCAAAAAAGTGAAAAATGACACGTAAAAACTACTACTTCCGGTTGACCAATTTTGATAAAAATGTTCGTGTCGTTCAACTTCGTATGATGTTCCGTTCTGAGATATTTTATTCACACACACACACACGCGCGCGCGCGCACACACACACACACAGACCAATCGCTATAATTATGTTTTTTGGGTTCAGGGGGTTTGAAAACGAGTATATCTGGTGAAAACTCCGAAAAAACGACACGAAAACGATACTTTCCTTCCTATATATTCATATAGGCAATTGAAAATAAAACTCGGGTGATTGTTTAACATTAAATTTTACCTAATAGAAACTGGTGTACTTTCAGTATTAAGTGTATTTTTAATTGTGGAAGGACAATTTTCCGAAGTAAACAATGTTAATGAGACGGATCACATCTAAAAGTTTCACAGTTACCAATGGATTAAAATTCCCTCGTCTGTACCGATCCTTATTTACTTTAACCAACATCTATATAGGTACATGTACACAAGGAACAGACGGAAGAAAGGAAAAGATGATGGTACGTAAGTGAAGCAACGAGAGCATGTAGTAGTAGTAGTATCTCACGCCAACACCGACAGGATATTAATCTCGCGTGATTTAACGTATAACGTATACTACATCACCCATCACACGGTAGTCGGGGTATCCCCTACCCCAACCACGACAACAACAACAGTTTTCCCCCACATAATAATATTTCCCCCAACTAAACTGTATAGATATAAGTTGGGATGTCCTCATATCTGCGTTCAAGAAAGGAGACAACCTTTATCCACCGTGGAGGTAGGTACCTGTCTGTATTTCTCTTTACCTTTTCCAACCGTTCCAGTACCACAACTTTTCCCTCTCTTTTTCTACATCGTTCCGCCTTAAAGGTTTTTGCAATATCAACGAAAAACCAAGAAGAAGCATAAATCTTAACAACTAGTCGCCAAAGCACCTGTGGCATCTTTCTATAAATCTATAGAAAGATATTATGTAACAACTTAACGTACATTAAAAATATACACGCCCGCGTTTCACCGACAACGGTGTTTAATGTTCCATAAACAAATCAACAAACGCAAATACAACTATTTGTTCAAATCTCCTTACTTAAAGTAATAAATCTAAACGATTTCCGATAAATACATAAATAAACAAACTACAATCGATCATAGAATACAATAAATAATATTGGCCATATAAATCTTCATACACATCGTTCTAATTCGACCGAAATATGATACATTTTTACTTTCTCTTGCCTATGACTATATAGGCAGAAAAAAGTACTGTTTTCATGTCGATTTTTCATCAGATATACACGTTTTCAAACCCCGTTAACCCAAAAAACATGTTTTTAGGGATAGGTCTGTGTGTGTGTGTGTGTGTGTGTGTGTGTGTGTATGCGCGTGTGTGTGTGTGCGTGTGTGTGAAAAAAAATCTCATGAACGGAACATTGTACGAACTTGCAACTTAAGTTGGATATCACAAAAAAATCGGTCAACCGGTTATAGTAGTTTATTCGAGTCATTTTTCTCTTTTTTGCGAGTTTCTCAAAAACGGCTCTTACGATTTTTTTAAAAATCGCCTCACTCACTATAGTTTTTATGCTTTACACGACAGGGTAGGCGCCATGTCTGCTGAAATTCTTGGCGAGGCTGTAATCTCGTAAAAAACTTGTTTTTCTAAGATAACGACGTTAATATGCAATTTAAGAGCAAAAATGTAACTAGAAAAAGTTGTAGAGAATTTTAAATCCTCCAACTTTTATTTCAAGCATTTTTTTGCATAAATCTTAGTTTAGCGGTAATACCGATTTTCTGTTTTTTTGAACTGAACTTCAACGAGAGCCAAAAAAGCTCGAATGAGCCAGTCTTTTGACTTGCTCATTCGAGCTTTAAAGCAATGATGATTGTTTTTTTTTTTGATATGCATGGGAATGTGTACCTTCACTGGTTTCCTGAAGGTTAAACAATTAATCAAAATTACTACCTTGAGGTACCTACTTTCTAAACTACGTCAAAGAGTAAGGAAAAAACGCCCCGAAATGTGGAAGGACAAATCATGGGTTATCCACCAAGACAATGTGCCAGCTCATTGCGCGTTATCTGTCAACAGGTTCCCAGCCAGGTACAGCATCTCAGTGTTAGAACATCCACCTTATTCACCAGATCTTGCACCATTTGACTTCTACTGTTCTCTAAGGTGAAATCTGCATTAAAAGGGACAAGATTAGAGTCTATCGAAGCTGTAAAAGAGAAAGCGGAACGTGTCCTGAAAGAGCTGACAGAAGATGACTTCCAGCACTATTTCCAACAATGGAAAAGTCGCATGGAGCGTTGTAGGGATAGAGAAAAAGTGTACTTTGAAGGTGACAATAAGTGATTATGTATAAAAAAAAGTTTTAAAACGTCAGTCTCGTTATTTAATAGCAACAACTCGTAAAGTAGCCTAGTATTAGCAAAATAAAACCATAAAAATCTGGTGTGAAACACTCACACAACTTTCTCTTGCCAGTGAAAATAATTAACAATAAACCTAACATTAGTAATAAAACATAAGAAATAAACGAAAAACTAACCTCAAAAAATATAACCTAATTTTAATCATGAGTGAAAGACGCAAAATGAAAATCAACCTCATTTTGGCTTAGAAATACGGAAAATCACTCTTTCTCTCTAAACTAGGCTCTGTAGAGAAAAATGCTCTAAATAAAAGTTGTAGATCTTTTAATTTTTTATAAATTTAATTATATACACTTTTGTCGTAAATGCATACTAAGGCCGAAATGTTTAAAAAATCAATTTTTCTCACGTTTTCGTGAGAAAAAAACAGAAAATTGCTTATTACCGCTAAACTAAGCGTTATACAAAAAAATGTTTGAAATAAAAGTTGTAGAATTTCAAATTCTCTACAACTTTTGTTATATAACGTTTTGCGCTAAAATGCATATTAAAGCCGCAATCTTAAAAAGAAAATGTTTTTACGTAAAAACAGCCTCACGCAGAATTTCAGCAAACATGGCGCCTACCCTATCTTGTAGAGCATAAAAAATGTAGTAAACCAGGCGATTTTAAAAAAAATCGTAGGACCAGTTTTTGAGAAAATCACAAAAAAGTGAAAAATTATACGAATAAACTACTACTTCCGGTTGACCGATTTTGATGAAAATGTTCGTGTCGGGTCCGGTAGTGGTATGTAACTTAAGTTTTAAGTTTCAAGTTCGTACGATGTTTCGTTCTTGAGATATTCTGTTCACACACACAGACACACACACACACACACACAGACACACACACACACACAGACCAATCGCTAAAAACATGTTTTTTGGGTTCAGGGGGTCTGAAAACGTATAGATCCGGTGAAAACTCGATTTCTAAAAATCGACATGAAAACAATACTTTCCTTCCTATATATTTATATAGGCAAGAGAAAGTAAAAAGGAGTAACACAGCACTATATACTGGGACTGGAAAGGACGTGTGTACGCGTGGGTGAGTGTGCATGACTCAGTATGAGTATTCAGTAACGCAAAGGAGCGGAAGAAATAAACAAGTGTGCAACCTTTCAGGGAATTCGGATTTGATAGTGGCATACAAAAAACGGAAAAGATCCCACAGTTTATAATGGCAGTTAGAAGTCAACTTCACCATATGCAATAACACGACCGTATCAAATACTACTGAAGTCAACACATATATCCCTTTTTTTGTCATCAATCTCTCGACTGGTTTGATGCAGTTCTCCAAGCCGTTCTGTAATTGGCAAGTCGTTCCATATCTACATAACTGAAGTAACACCCTACATCTTTTGTAATTTGCTTAACATACCGTATTCTAATCTTTGCTTCCCCCTACATTGTACTGCCTCAATATTACACTCCATTACTGATAGCCCAATCTCTGGATGTCTTAAGATATGTCCCACTAGCCTGTCCCTTCTTCTGGTAAGATGCTTCCATATACTTCTTCCATCTAATCTTTGCTTCCCCCTACATTGTACTGCCTCAATATTACCCTCCATTACTGATAGCCCAATCTCTGGATGTCTTAAGATATGTCCCACTAGCCTATCCCTTCTTCTGGTAAGATGTTTCCATATACTTCTTTCATCTAATCTTTGCTTCCCCCTACATTGTACTGCCTCAATATTACCCTCCATTACTGATAGCCCAATCTCTGGATGTCTAAAGATATGTCCCACTAGCCTATCCCTTCTTCTGGTAAGATGCTTCCATATACTTCTTCCATCTAATCTTTGCTTCCCCCTACATTGTACTGCCTCAATAATACCCTCCATTATTGATAGCCCAATCTATGGATGTCTTAAGATATGTCCCACTAGCCTATTCCTTCTTCTGGTAAGATGTTTCCATATACTTCTTTCATCTAATCTTTGCTTCCCCCTACATTGTACTGCCTCAATATTACCCTCCATTACTGATAGCCCAATCTCTGGATGTCTAAAGATATGTCCCACTAGCCTATCCCTTCTTCTGGTAAGATGCTTCCATATACTTCTTTCATCTAATCTTTGCTTCCCCCTACATTGTACTGCCTCAATATTACCCTCCATTACTGATAGCCCAATCTCTGGATGTCTTAAGATATGTCCCACTAGCCTGTCCCTTCTTCTGGTAAGATGCTTCCATATACTTCTTCCATCTAATCTTTGCTTCCCCCTACATTGTACTGCCTCAATATTACCCTCCATTACTGATAGCCCAATCTCTGGATGTCTTAAGATATGTCCCACTAGCCTATTCCTTCTTCTGGTAAGATGTTTCCATATACTTCTTTCATCTAATCTTTGCTTCCCCCTACATTGTACTGCCTCAATATTACCCTCCATTACTGATAGCCCAATCTCTGGATGTCTTAAGATATGTCCCACTAGCCTGTCCCTTCTTCTGGTAAGATGCTTCCATATACTTCTTCCATCTAATCTTTGCTTCCCCCTACATTGTACTGCCTCAATATTACCCTCCATTACTGATAGCCCAATCTCTGGATGTCTTAAGATATATCCCACTAGCCTATCCCTTCTTCTGGTAAGATGTTTCCATATACTTCTTTCATCTAATCTTTGCTTCCCCCTACATTGTACTGCCTCAATATTACCCTCCATTACTGATAGCCCAATCTCTGGATGTCTAAAGATATGTCCCACTAGCCTATCCCTTCTTCTGGTAAGATGCTTCCATATACTTCTTCCATCTAATCTTTGCTTCCCCCTACATTGTACTGCCTCAATAATACCCTCCATTATTGATAGCCCAATCTATGGATGTCTTAAGATATGTCCCACTAGCCTATTCCTTCTTCTGGTAAGATGTTTCCATATACTTCTTTCATCTAATCTTTGCTTCCCCCTACATTGTACTGCCTCAATATTACCCTCCATTACTGATAGCCCAATCTCTGGATGTCTAAAGATATGTCCCACTAGCCTATCCCTTCTTCTGGTAAGATGCTTCCATATACTTCTTCCATCTAATCTTTGCTTCCCCCTACATTGTACTGCCTCAATATTACCCTCCATTACTGATAGCCCAATCTCTGGATGTCTAAAGATATGTCCCACTAGCCTATCCCTTCTTCTGGTAAGATGTTTCCATATACTTCTTTCATCTAATCTTTGCTTCCCCCTACATTGTACTGCCTCAATATTACCCTCCATTACTGATAGCCCAATCTCTGGATGTCTTAAGATATGTCCCACTAGCCTATCCCTTCTTCTGGTAAGATGCTTCCATATACTTCTTTCATCTAATCTTTGCTTCCCCCTACATTGTGCTGCCTCAATATTACCCTCCATTACTGATAGCCCAATCTCTGGATGTCTAAAGATATGTCCCACTAGCCTATCCCTTCTTCTGGTAAGATGCTTCCATATACTTATTTCATCCACTCGCCTAAGAACGTCTAAATTACTTATTTTGTACACACACCCAATCTTCAACATTTTCCAATAACACATTTCAAAAGCTTCTATCCTCTTCTTTTCTACAGCCCCTATCATCCACGTTTCACTCCCGTATAATGCTAAACTCCAAACATAATGTTTAAAGAAATTTTTCCTAATCTGTAAATCAATGTATAAATATATACCATTATAAATGTTAAACAAAATAACAAAACAATACACTGTACAAGCAACAAGTGGCGAATAAAACTTATCCATCTTATACCAGTAATAAAATAACAATATACGATCAATTACGTGATAAACCACCTGATTATGAACGACCTAACATTTCGCACGAGTATTGAAGGTACATAATGTGCATTACATAACAATATTTCAATAACAAACAAGATGAGCGGAAATAGAAAATAACCTTCAAGGTACACTGAAGACGAAGCATTAAGTTACACGATTGTACAAATAAAAGAAACTCCCTTCCCGCGACCATAAATTCTGTTATTCACATACAAGTATGACGATTAATTCATCAAATCTCATGAATTAACCCTTTATAGGTCTTTGGTCTGCCCATAACAGACAGGTGGAGTGTCAGATTATTTACACTCAATCTGTTAGTTGCAGGGCTAAAATAAATAGTTCTGTTTCTTATCACATGGTGAATGAAGTGAAGGTGTCATTTGCAGAGTGGAAAATATGTGCTTTTCAGAGGCCCTGGCATGCTGATAAGTGTACTTTTCCACTCAGTGAGGGATGCAATGGTAAACCACCACACTCCTCGTTTTACTTAGTAAAACCTCTACAGGTTCAAACCAGCCTTTCGGCTGATGACCTAAACAACAACAACAGGTCTTTGGTACATATACTTACCACTAGTAATTAAGACGATTTTATTTAGGAATAAGCTATGTAGTTAAACCCTATTGGTGTTTTATGGTTTTATAGATGTTCTCTGGTAAGTAAGTTATCCACATTTTGAAATTAGTGCGCAGCGACCATTTGCTTCAAGAGTTAAACGAATGCGGTAAGATTCATACTGGCGTACACAATCGTGTTGTTTTGTTGTACAGTGCTTAGAAAATTCCAGATTTTCACGGGAAAGTAACCATTGATGCTAATATAAAGTTAAGATAAGTTATTCTACTCATTTTTTTGTTATATAGGGCTACAAGTTGATTTAATATGCATTTTTACCACTAAACATTATGTGATTTACATTTAAATAAACATTCCTTGGTGAGCATACTTAGTAGGGCTTGACATAAAACAAAGAAATATCTTACTGTTCTGGCACTAAAAATACATTATTAAAGTCCCTATAAAACAAAATTTAACATTTTATAACTTGTATATACTCGTATTTCGCCGTAATACTGCCCTATAAAGGGTTAAAGTCGTGCTTAAAGGATAACTTAAGGGGAGTGTGTATCCCTATCCTAAGCAAAGTTAATGTTTGTACCTTTTTCTCAGCAACTACATGAGCTATAATTTTTTGTTTGCTTGAAAGACCACTCTTTGGTACATAATTAGAATGTGTAGCATTTAATTCCGGTAAAAATTTTGATTTTCACAATTTTTTTAAAAACGAGACTATATTTTCATCGAAAAATCACCGAAAAAACTTTTTCTCCCACAATTTTCAATATTTTTTAAAAACGGCTCATTCAATCAATAGAACTGGACGATCAACATACTCCATAAAAATTTCCAACATACTCCATGAAAATTGCACCCTTGTACCTTTTGTGGAAGCTGAGAAAAAGGTATATTAAGTTCTAAAAATGACGTTTTGCAATATTCACGTTTAAAGTTTTGAGAACCTACCGGGTTGGTCTAGAGGTAAAGTCGTCGCCAAAATCAGCTGTTTAACAGCTGATTTTCGGGGACGAAGGTTCCTGGTTCAAATCCCAGTAAAGGTAAATACTTTTATACCGATATGAATGCTAGACAGTGATTACCGGTGCACTTTGATGGTTAGGGTTCAATTAACCATACTCTTTCAAGAGTGGTCGCCCTAAGTCTGTACAAGACTACACCTCATTTACACGTCATACATAGCTATCATCCTCTTCTCATTAAGTCATGGGGTTGCTTATTTTTCTGAATTGAACAGATTGCAACGTACACACATTAGGGATTAAAAAAAAAGCTTAGAAACAAACACACGAGTGTAAACAAAACAGACCACAAAAAAAATAGTGCAGGTTATAAACCTTTAGGTTATACTGCCAACCTATGAATAAATAAAAGAAAGACGGCAGTGTGGAAACATAGTATAATAAATAATTGTAAAATATCGAAAGGGAAAATTATTTTGTAAAATTTCGTAACAGATGGCAAAATCAGCTTAAACATACAATCACAAAAAAATTAATAAAATATTTTCTAGTTGGCATAGAAACATGATTCTGACGCCGTTTTAACGCGCACAGTTCAAACTATATTTTTAACGAAAAATCGATATATTTTATTATTTTTTCATTTCACACTGCCCTTAAAACAGTTCTATCAGAACCTGGTCAGGTAAATTGCATTTTCAACACCTACTTCAAAAATCTTGGGCGAAACACACACACGACCTTCTCTTGCCAATATAAATCAACGTATAGTACTTGAAAATACTCATTATGACTAAATTGACGCTAAAGTAAAATCTGTAGAAAAATCCGGTATAAAACACGCACGGTTTTCTCTTGTCAATGTAAAGTGCAAAACATAAACTTATTTTAATCACGAGTGAATGACGCAAAATTTAAATCAACCTTCGTAGAACTGAAAAATTAGGAAAATCACTAATTGACTCCAATCAAGGCTCTGTAGAAAAACTGTTTCAAATAAAAGTTGTTTGAACTAAAATGTTTTTGTAGTGTCTAAATGTGGTGGATGACGTAAATTCAAAGATACAATTTCGTACGCTATTCTATTCTTGAGATAAATTTTTCAAAAAACACACAAAGAGCAATCCGTAAAACTCGATTTAAAAATATCTATACATGAAAACAATACTTTCCTTCCCTATATATTCGTATAGGGTACGAACGAGAGAGAAAAATAAATAACCAGGTCACTGCATAAAATTGCAAGGGTAGTAATTCAATTATTTCGTACAAAACTAATTGCTTACATTCACTGAACAATTTTTTAGTATAAAATATAATTCTGACAAAATCTCCGGATATCAACGCGGTTTCCAATTTTTACAGACAAAAGAGAAATAATATTTTATAATATGATTCACTTCTCCATTGTTATAAAATCTATTTTATTTGTTTTAAGTTAATGAACTGACGAATTCCGATGTACTGTTTTATAAAAATAAAAATCTGGTTTGATAGACGCAAAATGAAAATCTATCTCAGTTTGGGTTACAAATACGGAAAATCACTCTTTCACACTAAAATAGGCTCTGTGGAGAAAAATTCTCTAAATAAACGTTGTAGCTCTGTTAATTTCCTATAAATTTGATTTTATACACTTTTGTCGTAAAATGCAAGGCTAAAAATTTCGGGTAGGCCTATATGCTAAGGCTGAAATCGTAAAAAAATCGATTGTTTACACGTTTTCGTGAAAAAAAAAACAGAAAATCGCTAATTACCCCTAAACTAAGCGTTATACTAGAAAATTTTGGCAATTAAAGTTGTAGGAATTTAAATTATCTACAGCTTTCATTAGGCTATATACATTTTTGCGCTAAAATGCATATAAAAGCCGCAATGTTAAAAAAACAATTTCTTTACGTGAAAACAGCCTCTCCAAGAAATTCAGCAGTCTTAGCGCCTACCATATCTTTAGAGCATAAAATTTAGTAAATGAGGCGATTTAAAAAAAATCCTAAGAGCAGTTTTATAATCTTTACAATTCGCTGCAGATATTTTCATTTTTTTAAATTTTTGTAAAAATATAGTTTCAGCTAGTATTGTAACAAAAGTATAATCAATTGTGTAACAGGAATTGTTTTTATACCACATAACATAACCTATAATGACTGTTATTTATTGAATCAACCAGTAACTAACTACATTGTGTTAGTTCGTTTTCAGTGGACAGACTTTTCCTATTTTTATTACAATTATTTTTTTTTAATTTGATGCACTATTGGTTTTTATAACGAAATAGTATTCAACTTTTCCACTCAATAGAAAAAGCGAAACAAAATCTGGTGTGGAAAACTCACACGATTTTCTCTTACCAGTGCAAATAATGAACAATATAACCTTATTTTAATCATGAGTGAATGATGCCAATAAAATTCAACCTTAGTTTGGCTTAATAAAACAGAAAATCACTCTTTCATGCTAAACTAGGCTGTGTAGAAAAAATAAAAATTGTAGATCTTTTAATTTCCTATAAATTTGATTATATAAGTATTTTTGGTCGTAAAATGGACACTACGGCTGAATTCTTAAATAATCGATTTTTTTACAGATTTTCATGAATAAATCAGAAAATTACTAATTACCGCTAACGTAAGCTTATAAGAAAAATGTTTGAGATAAATTTTCTGGATTTTTAAATTGTCTATAATTTTTCTTATATACACTTTTGCGCTAAAATGCATATTAACCTGCAATCTTAAAAAAAACGTTTTTTTCTACGAGAGAATTGCTTCCGCAAGAATTTCAGCAGACATGGCGCCTACCCTATCTTGTAGAGCATAAAAAATTGTAAATGAGACGGTTTTGAAAAAATCGTTAAGCCATTTTTGAGAAATTACTTCTTCCGTTTGACCTATCTTGTTGAAAATGTTTGTGTCCGGTCCTCTAGTGGTACCTAACTTAAGTTTTAAGTAACAACTTCGTACGATGTTTCGTTTTAAAATATTTTATTCACTCACACACACATACACACACCAACCACTAAAAAATGGTTTTTCCGAATTTAACACGTTTAGAAACGTGGAGGCCTATATATCCGGTGAAAACTTGACTCGGAAAAATCAACATAAAAACGGTATTTTCCTTCCCTATACATCCACACAGGGCAAGAGAGTAAAAAACAGACTTCCATAATCTTATAATACGAGGGTGGTTTGAAACGTACCCTCCTCTTAACTGTAAATAAAAAACTTGCATGAAACAATTATTTTATTATAAATAGAAAACTAATAAAAAATAATAAGAGAATGGAGAAAAACAAACCGAGAAAACGTAAAAGTGGGCAAATAAATCAAAATAAACTGCCTAAAATTTGCGGACGATCAAGCTCTCCTTGGGAACAACATAAAAGAAACAAGAACCCAATTAGAGTCCCTCGGCAAATTTCGGAAAAAATCGGTCTGACAATATCCCACGAAAAGACGAAAAAAATCAACTAGAACTTGTGGAAAAATTTAAATACCTCGGAGAAATCATAAACAATTGTCTCAATGAAAGACTCATATGGCAAGAAAAAATTAATACACTCAAGAAATCTTTGATAACCACTCAAAACATCTACAACAAGAAATGTCTGTCAACCAAAACTAAACAAGAACACTACCAAACAGTGGTTCTCCCAGGAATCCACTATTCCAGCGATACGGTACTCGGGCCAGATCGCTTAGGAGACACCGATAGAATTGAGAAAATAGAAAGAAAAATACTTAGGAAGTGCATGAACAAAAGGCACATGGTGGAAGGACAGTGGCGGTTAATCCCAAACAAAGAAATATACAAACTAATCGCTCCACTAACAAATAACTTTAGAAAGAAAAGAATATCATTCCTAAGACACATACTCAGAACCGAAAAGTCCAGACTTGTAAACCGGCTGATCAACCATTTTTGGAATAAGGTGTCGAGACCTAGGTGGCTGAAAGAGGTACAGCGGGATGTGGAGGAACGTGGAATCACTAAACAAGACCTGCTGACAAAATCAGCTGAGTACAACCAATTAGTCAAGACTAATATGGTAACATTCGAACCAAAAACCAGAAAAGTGTACAAAAGGGTGTGTACCGACGAAGGCCGGAAACAGAGATCGAAACGTTTTCAGAAAATGTGGGCCAAACGAAAGAAAGCCACGCTTAGGAGAGCGCGCGCTTTTCAAAGAAACCAAACAATGGAACAGACCTGAACTTGAACTAGAGTGATTCTATGAGGTCTAATATTAAAAAAAAAATCTGGTGTGAAACACTCACACAACTTTCTCTTGCCAATGCAAATAATTAACAATAAACCTAACATTAATAATAAAATATTAGAAATAAACAAAAAACTAACCTCAAAAACATAACCTTATTTTAATCATGAGTGAATGATGCAAAATGAAAATCAACCTCAGTTTGGCTTAGAAATACGGAAAATCACTCTTTCTCTCTAAACTAGGCTCTGTAGAGAAAAATGCTTTAAATAAAAGTTGTAGATCTTTTAATTTTCTATAAATTAAATTATATACACTTTTGTCGTAAAATGCATACTAAGGCCGAAATCTTAAAAAAATCAATTTTTCACACATTTTCGTGAGAAAGAAAACAGAAAATCGCAAATTACCGCTAAACTAAGCGTTATACAAAAAATTGTTTGAAATAAAAGTTGTAGAATTTTCAATTCTCTACAACTTTTATTATATAAAGTTTTGCGCTAAAATGCATATTAAAGCTGTAATCTTAAAAAAACAACGTTTTTACGTGAAAACAGCCTCACCCAGAATTTCAGCAAACATGACGCCTACCCTATCTTGTAGAGCATAAAGAATGTAGTAAACCAGGCGATTTTTAAAAAATCGTAGGACCAGTTTTTGAGAAAATCGCAAAAAAGTGAAAAATTACACGAATAAACTACCACTTCCGGTTGACCGATTTTGATGAAAATGTTCGTGTCGAGTCCGGTAGTGGTACGTAACTTAAGTTTCAAGTTCGTACGATGTTCCGTTCTTGAGATATTCTGTTCACACACACACACACACACACACACACACACGCACGCACGCGCGCGCGCGCGCACACAGACCAATCGCTAAAAACATGTTTTTTGGGTTCAGGGGGTCTAAAAACGTATAGATCCGGTGAAAACTAGATTTCGAAAAATCGACATGAAAACAATACTTTCCTTCCTATATATTCATATAGGCAAGAGAAAGTAAAAATAATGGAAAACTACAGCTTTTTACTATTTCCCAACATAGTTACAAATACAATTTAAACATTTATCATAGCGTTTCGCATGGAGTAATCAAGGAAAACCGTGCATAAATCCAACGATTTAAAATAAAGCATACAACAACGCATTTCAATTTTTATAACTTCCCGAGAAGAATCCACCCGACATAAAGTATTAAGCCGAGATAAAAAAATTACAGGAAGTAACTCAATTAAAATTTAACTGCGTATGTATAATAAACACTAAAAAATATTCACACAAAGACGCACAATTATACACAAGATGAAACCGAAACATGGAAACAACCGAATAAAGATACGAAAAGCAGAGGAAGTAAACGATCTTCTTCTCTCTCGCGCTGCAAGCCAAATAATATCAGATGATTATAATGTTAAATCCGGGAAGTAGATAACGAAACTTTCTGATAAAATAAAGTTGAAACACATTTAACGACAAACTTTTAGTTGTTTGTTAGTAGTAATTTTAATAATTCGGAATGTGTGCTAATTATGAAATCTAATGTTTAACACTCACACAATTTTATCTTGCCAATGAAAATAATGAACAATTTAACCTAACATTGCTAATAAAAATTATAAATAAACAAATTAACCAACTTCAATAATCATAACCTAATTTTAATCATCAGTGAATGATGCAAAATGAAAATCGACCTCGATTTAGGTTAAAAATATGAAAAATCACTCTTTCACGCTAAACACGACTCTGTAGAGAAAATGCTCTCAATAAAAAAATGTAGATCTTTTAATTTACTATAAATTTAACATATACACAATTGTCATAAAATGCATACTAAGGCTGAAATCTTAAAATATCAATAATTCTACAAAGTTTCGTAAAAAAAACCCAGATAATCGGTAATTATCGCTAAATTACGCGTTATACAAAAAAATGTTTACAATAAAAGTTGTAGGATAATAAATTCTCTACAATTTTTATTACACACATTTGTGTGTAATGCACTTGCATTACACACAAAAAATGTGTAATGCACTTAATGTTTAGTGCATTACACACAATGCACTTGCACTTTCGGTTGTCTAAACAACTGTTGATGGCAAATTTACTTGTTTTTGATTTGTGTCTTCTTGTTTCTTGCGTTTTCCCGTAAATTTAAATTTTTAACACTAGGTAGGCCTACATTTTTCTCAGAAACCAAACAACCTACCAGGCTAAAATTTTTACCAGTTAATTATCTTGTACATCCACATATACCGACATTTTTATGACATCGTCAGGAGCTCCAAAAATTAGTAATACGCAAAAATTTTATATTATTCGTAATATTTTTAAAAAAATGTATGGTCCAAAGATTAAATTGAAAATTTTTAATAGCTCGAAAAAAAACCCGAAACCTATGGTGTGTAAAGTTTAATTTTCCCTATCTTTAACCAATCATATGAAAAATGTACCTAAAAATAGAAAATTTAACATTAGCGGGATACAAAGTACAGTCTCCCCTTAAAACACCAAGTTCTCGCTTTTATTTAACATTCAACTATTTTATTTTTGTTTTTTATTAACAATAATGCAGACGTTGAAATGAGGTACGAGTAGCTAACAATGAATGATGAAAGAATATCAGAACCGACAGGGTTCGAACTCGGTACCCCAACCGACCGTCCACGGCACCAAGGAAACCGTTCGAAGACCGGGTACTTTAGCTAGTACCTAATAAATTTTATAAAATTTTCAACGCTGGATAAATACTAAATTCCTGGTATACGTCACTTATTAAGCACGTGTGTACAAATGTAAGTGACCAATGAATATTATAGCTAGTACCTAATAAATTTTATAAAATTTTCAACGCTGGATAAATACTAAATTCCTGGTATACGTCACTTATTAAGCACGTGAGTACAAATGTAAGTGACCAATGAATATTATAGCTAGTACCTAATAAATTTTATAAAATTTTCAACGCTGGATAAATACTAAATTCCTGGTATACGTCACTTATTAAGCACGTGAGTACAAATGTAAGTGACCAATGAATATTATAGCTAGTACCTAACAAATTTTATAAAATTTTCAACGCTGGATAAATACTAAATTCCTGGTATACGTCACTTATTAAGCACGTGAGTACAAATGTAAGTGACCAATGAATATGATTATATTTATCAATACACTACCAATGCTTGGAGATAGAATGGAAACCGACGCAATCATTCCAACACATTACACTGTTGATTGAACCGAAAACCGCAAGCAGGTAAATTAAAACGAATTCATGTAATTACAATACACAAATGGTCGAATACCTCCATCCATAATGGTTATTACGATCGATGTATTTCTACACACTAGGTGTCCCAAAAGAACAATTACGGCTTAATATTTCACATGAAAGAAAAATTTCAAGATAGATTATCGGTATCATGCCCATGAAAAACAGGTGGAGTGTTACATTATTTGTACTTTATGTACTAATTTCAGGGCTACTAAAAATAATTCTGTTTCTTATCGCATGGTCAGTTAATTATATGACTAAAGCATTTAAGAACAGAAGAGGTAGAGGTGCAAAAGACACTACTATCGGTTTCAGACAGTATATGCATATACCTTGAAATTTCACTTACATTCGAAAAAATTGGCTATATTCAGACTTTCAGGACACCCAGTATATTGTATACAGAGTGTCTCACGAGTAACCCGAAAAACTTCTAAGGTAGTTTCCTCTCGTCAAAATAATGAAAAATGTTTACATAAACATGGGTCCGTAAACGCTTCGTTAGCGAGTTACGGCTAGCGAAAGATTTCGCCCTGTTAAAAACATACGCCTAAATAAAGTCATCATAGAGGTCTTGGAACCAAATTTTATGAGTAAATTTGATGGTTTCTTATGTATTTCGACCCGAAAACACAAATGAAATAAGTTCCAGAACCATATCTCCATTAGTTTTTGTAATATCCAATGAAAAACGGACAAATCTGTGCATAAAAATACGTTTTTTTTTAAATTTAAAGAACATAAGTGTGTTAAATGGCTAATAAAAGTGTAAATTTATTTAGCTAAACTTGTAGAGATTTTAATTCTGAGAAGAATGATGTAAAATAAGCCAATAATAAACAAACAAAAAGTTTAAAAAAATTATGCTTAATTAAATCAACACATACGAAAAATAAGACAGAAAATGCAATATCTTTTTAATTAACGTTCTTCGTAAACAAAACATAAATTTTTTTAAACTTTGTGTTTGTTTATTATCGGCCTATTTTACATCATTCTCTTCAGAATTATAATCTCTACAAAGTTAGCTAAATAAATTTACACATTTATCACCATTTAACACACTTATTGGTCTTCAAACCTAAAAAAAAACGTATTTTTATGCACAGATTTGTCCGTTTTTCATTGGATATTACAAAAACTACTGGAGATATGGTTCTGGAAGTTATTTTATTCAATTTTTCGTGTTGACATACATAAGAAACCATCAAATCTACTCATAAAATTGGGTTACTAGACCTCTAGGATTTATTTAGGCGTATATTCCTAACCCAGGGCGAAATCTTTCGCTAGTCGCTAACGAAGCGTTTCCGGACCCATGTTTATGTAAACATTTTTCATTATTTTGATGAGGGGAAACCACCTTAGTAGTTTGACGGTACTCGTGAGAGACACCCTGTATACAGGTGATTCACGAAGATATACAGTAACTTTAGGAGCTCATTGTACATGTAAAAATAACGAAAACAGTTCATATAAACATGGGTCTGGAAATGCTTCGTTTCCGAGTTACGGCTAGCGAAAGATGTCGCCCGGATTTCAGCTCACCAGGTGAAATGAGGTCTTTCTGAAATTCTGGTAAGGTAGATTAAGGGGCGAATTCAATCGTTTCTTATGGTTTCTGACCTGATAAATTGAATAAAATAGGTCCCAGAACTGTAAGTTAAATAGTTTTTGAGAAAACTAGTGTCAAATGCAAAAAATGGTTTGAAAAAAACACAATTTCTCATCTTTGTTTTTCCGGTTAATTTTACTTTGTACTGTTATGAATAAAAATTCATTTAATCAAACATCTATTCGCTTTCTGTGTACTTTATTTACACCGGTTTGTTCAGAATAAAATTTTTAACATGTTTTATTCAAAAATGTTAACTGTTTCTTGGTAAAATAACAAAGTTATTCTTGCCCAAAGATGAAAAATGCCTTTTTCACTCCATTTTTTGCATTTGACACTGATTTTCTTAAAGAATATTTACCTTAAAATTCTGGCACCTGTTTTATTCAATTTATCAGATCAAAAACCATAAGAAATGATTGAATTCGCCCCTTAATCTACCTTACCAGAATTTCAGGAAGACCTCATTTCACCTGGTGAGCTGAAATCCGGGCGAAACTTTCGCTAGCCGTAATTCGGAAACGAAGCATTTCTGGACCCATGTTTATATAAACTTTTTTCATTATTTTTACACGTACAATGAGCTCCTAAAGTTTCTGCATATCTTCGTGAATCACCCTGTATGTAACCCTATTACATAAATTATGAACAATACAATTCAATTCAATTACATTTAACAAACTAGATTAATATATTATTATTTAATTTTGACTATTTGACGGCTATTTAATTTTGAAAAAGGGTTTATATATTATATTTATTTATTTATTTATTAATAACTAACCGCAATCAATGGACCCAACGGTAAACTGGGGCGGAATGTCTCTACTTAATCTCAACTTATTTAATCAATACATCCCTTTTTATTTATTTTTCTTTTCTTCAAATACACTTCTTCCACCGGATTATTAAGCACAATGTTTATTAATATAGGTTAAATGAAGGACGGAAAACAATGCGTCCGACTCAATCGTAGCATGTGTCTTAAAAATAAAGTTGAATGATTCCGTAGACTGTAGACCATAGACAAAAATCACATTTCTATGAAGCACACACTATGATAAACACACACTATACTATGATAAATCATGAGAACACGAATAAAAAAATCTGTTGCAAAACACTCACAACACTTTCTCTTGCCAAAGCAAATAATTAACAATAAATGTAACATTAGTAATAAAACATTACAAATAAACAAAAAAAACTAACCTCAATAAACATAACCAAATTTTCATCATAAGTGAAAGATGCAAGATGAAAATCAACCTCAGTTTGGTTTAAAAAGACGGAAAATCTTTCCTTCACACTAAACAAGACTCGGTAGAGAGAAAAACGCTCTAAATAAAAATTGTAAATCTTTTAATTTCCTATAAATCTGATTATACTTTTTTGTCGTAAAATGCATAATAAGGCTGATCTGTAAAAATAATCGATTTTTTACACGTTTTCGTGAGAAAAACACAGCAAATTCCCAACTACCGCTAAACTAAGCGTTATATAAAAAAATTTTGATATAAAAGTTGTAGGATTTTAAATTATCTAACACTTTAACTGCACACATTTTTGCGTTAAAATGCATATTAAAGTCGCAACCTTAAAGAAACCGCCTCCACAAAAATGTCAGCAGACATGGCGCTAACTTTTTATCTTATAGAGCATAAAAAATTAGTAAATGAGGCGAATTTAACATAAAAAATCGTAGGAGCCGTTTTTCGGAAACTCGCAAAAAAGTAAAAAATGACACGAATAAACTACTTCCGACTGACCGATTTTAATAAAAATGTTCGTGTCGGGTTCCTCTAGTGGTACTTAACTTAACTTTTAAGTTTCCACTTCGTACCGATATTCCGGTTTTGAGATATTTTGTTCACACCCACACACGCACGCTAAATACGTGTTACTTGGATTCACGGGGTCTGCACAGCTTCCCCAAAAAATTTCAGCAGACATTGCGTCTACCCTGTCTTGTAGAGCATAAAAAAATGTAGTAAGAGGCGATTTTTAAAAATCTTAAATACCGTTTTTGAGAAAATCGCAAAAAAGTGAAAAATGACTCGAGTAAACTACTACTGCCGGTCGACCGATTTTGATGAACTGTTCACGTCGGGTTCTCCAGTGGTACCTAACTTAAGTTTCAAGTTCGTAAAATTTCAGATTTTTGAGATATTTTCTTCACACACACACACACGCACGCTAAAAACGTGTTATTTGCGTCAGGGGGTCTGAAAACGTGTTAGATCCGGTGAAACTAAATTTCGAAAAATTGACGTGAAAAAAATACTTTTCCTCCTATATAGGCTTATTCACATTGGCAAGAGAAAATAAAAAGCAACTACAGGACCGTTACATAACGACACACCAGTTGTTCTCACCCACACCACTGAACCACAGAAAATTTACAAATTTTTTTCCTAAAAGACTAAAAATTAATGTTGAAGAAATTTTTAATGAATGAACGAGAATTTATGAGCTACTTCCATAAAATTTCAATAATTAATTTTGCTTTTAAGTTAACCTTAATGTAAAATTAAAATATTAATTCATAAGAAAAATGTAATCACATTAAATTCCATTAGGACTGTACGAGGAATTCTGACGGTTGATTCGTGTTCATTTTAGTAACAGAATTATGTATAAGATTTCTTTCATGGAAAATGAAAATGTAATTGAAAACATGTAAAAAAATAAAAAAAAGGTTGATTAATCTTACTTTAGTACATAAATATTCATTTTATTTTTTATCATTACCGGTTCTGTTTTAAGCACTGATTAAAGTCTGCTAACACAACCATCTTGCTGATGAAACGCATCTTGACTATCTGCTGGTTCCAAGGCTACAAAAATAGTTTTCTTTACTTTATCTTGCATGTATGAATATATAGGAATGAAAGTATTCTTTTCATGCCGATTTTCCAAAATCGAGTTTTCACCGGATCTACACGTTCTCCAATCCCCTGAGCCCAAAAAAACCATGTTTTTAGCGTATGAACTTGAAACGTGAGACTTAATTTTATATCCTAGAGGACCCGACACGAACATTTTCATCAAAATCGGTCAACCAGTATAAGTAGTTTATTCTTAACACTTTTCACTTGTTGCCATTGTCTAAAAAACTGCTACTACGATGGTTTTAAAAATCACCTTATTTATTAAAATTTTTATACTCTACAAGATAGCGTAGGCGGTATGTCTGCTGAAATTCTTGGGACGGTTGGTTTCTCATTATTTCATATTACTTGCGCAAAACTTTATACAAATTTTTTAACCATTTTTTTTTAACAAACTAAAATCGCCGAACTCAAAAAACACGTCTAAACTTAGCAGGTGCCACAAACAAAGTATTACAGCTGAAAATTTCACCAAACTTTAGGGGCATGTATACAAACATAATACAAAAACAAATCTGGTGTGACAGACTCATACAACTTTCTTTTGCCAATGAAAATAATCAACAATGTGATGTGACATTAGTAATAATATAATAGAAATAAACAAACAAATTAACCTCAATAAACATAACCAAATTTTAATCATGAGTGGTAGACGCAAAATTAAAATCAACCTCAGTTCAGCTTAAAATAAGGAAAATCACTCTTTCACGTTAAACCAGGCTCTGTACAGAAAAATGCTTAAATTAAAGTTGTAGATCTTTTAACTTCCTATAAACTTGATTATACACTTTCATCGTAAAATGCATACTAAGGCCGAAATCTTAAAAAATCGATTTTTCACACGTTTTCGTGAGAAAAAAACAGAAAATCTCTAATTACTGGTAAACTAACCGTTATACAAAAAAAAGTTTGAAATAAAAGTAATAGAATTTCAAAGTCTCTACAACTTTTGTTACGTACATTTTTGCGCTTAAATGCATATTAAAGCCGTAATCTTAAAAATAAACAATTTTTTTACGAGGAAACCTCTCCAAGATTTTCGGCAGACATGGCGCCTACCCTATCTTGTAGAGCATAGAAAATGTAGTAAACCAGTTTTTAAAAAAATCGTAAGAGCCGTTTTTGAGAACTGCAAAAAAAATGAAAAATTACACGAATAAACTACCGTACTAACGGGTGATTCAAAAAGAGCGCCGGTTTTTAAACGGCTGGTAAATTTTTGTTTATCGGTTGGCAACATTGTTAGACCTCATTTCTATTTCGGAGACCGTTCCGATTGACGATTCAGTTGTAGTTTCTCTTGTTCGCAGTGTAGTACTCTCGCAGTCTGTGTCTAACCATGGAGAAGTTTACTATTGCACAACGAGTGTTAATCGTCAAAACATTTTACCAGAGTGGAGAGAGTTATGCGGCTACTGTCTGGCGACTTCGCGGTACTCTAGGACGTAATGAAGCACCGAATGAATCAACAGTTCGCAGGCTCATGAAAAAGTTTTTTGAGACGGGTTCAACAGTCGACCTTAAAAGTTCTGGACGTCGTCGTTCTGGCCGAACTGAGCAGAACGTTGCGTTGGTTCGTGACAGTGTGGCTGTTAGCCCAGCAAAATCAATACTTCGCCGTTCTCAACAATTGGGTTTACGATGTTCTTCTGTACGGAGAATTTTTCGGTACGATCTCCAATATCACCCGTATAAAATTCAGTTGCTGCACGAGAAACAATGTTGTTGCTCCGTGAACGGTTCCAGGATCGCATCATTTCTCGTAATTCCGACCATCAATGGCCACCAAGGTCGTGTGACTTTCATCTTTGGGGTCATCTGAAGTCATTGGTGTATGCCAATAAACCCCGAAACATCAATGACTTGAAGGAGGAAATTCGACGGGTTATCGGGCAAATGGAAGTCGAAACTTGTCGTGCAGTAATATCCAATTTCATGGACAGAGTTGATGCGTGCCAGCGCAGTAGAGGAGGACACATGCATGACATCATTTTTCGTACATGAAATCGGAAGGTAAGATAAACTTGTTGATGTATTTATTTTCAGTTTTTCAATAAAATAAATCTCTTAATTTGATATATCAAAACCGGCGCTCTTTTTGAATCACCCTATACTTCCGGTTGACCAATTTTGATGAAAATGTTCGTGTTGGGTCAGGTAGTGGTATCTAACCTAAGTTTCAAGTTCGTACGATGTTCCGTTTTTGAGATATTCTGTTCACGCGCACACACACACACCAATCGCTAAAAATATGTTTTTTTATGCTCAGGGGATCTGAAAATGTGTAGATCCGGTAAAAACTCGATTTCGAAAATTCGATTGAAAACAATGCTTTTGTTCCTATATATTCATATAGGTAAGAGAAGTAAACATTTTGACAATCGACTCTCTAAACCCGCGAAATTGAAAAATTCCAGTTTGTATCTGAACAGATCTGGCACTCATAGCCTAATCGAAAAATTAATATGTATCACTTTTGGTACACCCAGTACCAAGAGTAAAAAAAACTGAGTGGGTGTTAAATTAAACAATGATCACATTAAAAGGAAAAGAATTTCAAAGAAATAAAAGGATGTACCAATGTTAAATTATACCGTCATACGAGTGTATGAAAAAAAATCAAGTATGTATAAAACTGGTTTCCCATGGCTTCTTTCTTCAATAAACAACAATACTGTAACAGATTCTACACGAATGTTGAACCTCGTCAGTTAGCTTTTACAATTAAAATTTAACAATACGTTTTCCAACTTGAATTTTTCCTTTCTATTGCCTATATGAATATATAGGAAAGAAAATATTGTTTTCATCGAAATCGAGTTTTCACCGGATCTACACGCTTTCAGACCCCCTGAACCCAAAAAACATGTTGTTAGCGATTGGTCTGTGTGTGTGTGAGTGTGTGCGCGCGCGCGAACTGAATATCTCTACAATAGAACATCGAACGAATTTAAAAGTTGAAACTTAAGTTATACACCACTACCGGACCCGACACAAACATTTTCATCAAAATCGGTCAACCGGAAGTAGTAGTTCATTCGTGTCTATTTATCTAGTAGTTAATTCTTGAGATATTTTGTTTACACACACACACACAGAGACCAATCGCTAAAACAATGTTTTTTGGGTTGAGTTCTGAAAACGTATAGATCCAGCGAAAAATCAACATGAAAACAACACTTTCCCTTCTACATATTCATGTAGGCAAGATTTTTTTCTTCCTAGGGGGAGGGGGTTACGTCTTGAATGTTTTACATTCTCCACCGTCTGCTACTGCAGACGGTAAAGAATTATGATAGCCTATATGAAAATGAGTGATAAAAAAATGCCAGACCAGACACCCGGGACCCCAGCGTAAGGAATCGAACCCGGGACCCCAGCGTAGAAGCGAGTTACGCTAACCACTACGCCAACGGGCCTGCCAATATAGGCAAGAGAAAGTAACAATTGTTAGAAAAGAAAATTACATGAAATGGAAAAAACTCAAACTCAAAACACCAATTACGGACTTTAAGAGTTTCCACGAAAACCGACAACAGAACATCGAGTTAACAGAATTCAGGAGAAAAACCTACAGTGAGTAAACCCTGAGAGTGTAAACTGCAAAAAGAGCTTCAAGAAACGTCTAAAGTCAGTCACCAAAATTGGTTTAACAATTAGTCCAATACAACGAAAAAACAATGCAACAATTCATAAGACATAGTGACCAGAAAAAAATTCAACTACATAGTTGCCAACACTGGAATAATACGAATTACGAACTCAAGCGTTGATATTCGTGACACTAACTGTAATTTTGTTTTTTAATCAGATATTACTGTCAAATTACGTCACTCGGTAATCCAGCATACTTACCATGTTCCATAAATATAATTATAGTTATTTTTTTCGAAGGTATGTCATGATAATGACAATGATCAGAGCTGACAACATAACAAAACGAAATTCATTTTATTGTAGTTATTTTGTTACAGTATGCTTATAACGTAACGTACATGCACCAATTTTAACTGTTCCGTCCACAAGAAATCCGGTTCACAACATCCTTTTCTCAGATCGTTCGTTCATAGTAAAAAATATCAGTCAATAAAAACCAAGCATAAACTTTTTACTTTCTCTTGCCTATATGAATATATAGGAAGGAAAGTATTGTTTTCATGTCGATTTTTCGAAATCGAGTTTTCACCGGATCTATACGTTTTCAGACCCCCTGAACCCAAAAAACATGTTTTTAGCGATTGGTCTGTGTGTGCGTCTGTGTGTGTGTGTGTGTGTGTGTGTGAACAGAATATCTCAAGAACGGAACATCGTACGAACTTGAAACTTGAAACTTAAGTTACATACCACTACCGGACGCGACACGAACATTTTCATCAAAATCGGTCAACCGGAAGTAGTAGTTTATTCGTATAATTTTTCAGTTTTTTGTGATTTTCTCAAAAACTGGTCCTACGATTTTTTTTAACATCGCCTATTTTACTCAATTTTTTATTCTCTACAAGATAGGGTAGGCGCCATGTTTGCTGAAATTCTCGGTGAGGCTGTTTTCACGTAAAAACGTTGTTTTTTTAAGATTACGGCTTTAATATAAATTTTAGCGCAAAAACTTATATAGTAAAAGTTGTAGAGAATTTAAAAACCTACAACCTCTGTTTCAAACATTTTTTTTGTATGACGCTTAGAATAGCAGTAATTAGCGATTTTCTGATTTTTTCTCACGAAAACGTGTGAAAAATCGATTTTTTTAAGATTTTGGCCTTAGTATGCATTTTACGACAAAAGTGTATATAACCAAATTTATAGGAAATTTAAAGATCTACAACTTTTATTTAACGTATTTTTCTCTACAGAGCCTAGTTTAGCGTGAAATAGTGATTTTCCGGATTTTTAGGCCAGACTGAGGTTGATTTTCATTTTGAGTGTTTCACTCATGATTAAAATAAGGTTATGTTTATTGAGGTTAGTTTTTTGTTTATTTCTAATATTTTATTACTAATGTTAAATTATATTGTAAATCATTTGCATTGGCAAGAGAAAATTGTGTGAGTGTTTCACACCAGATTTTTGTTAAAAGATTTAGCCTTAGTATGCATTTTACGACAAAGGTGTAGTATATAATCAAATTGATATGAAATTAAAAAATCTGGTGTGAAACACTCACACAACTTTCTCTTGCCAATGCAAATAATTAATAATAAACCTAACATTATTAATAAAATATTAGAAATAAATAAAAATTAACCTCAAAAAACTTAACCTTATTTTAATCATGAGTGAATGACGCAAAATGACAATCGAACTCAGTTTGGCTTAAAAATACGGAAAATCACGCTTTCACGCTAAACTAGGCTCTGTAGAGAAAAATGCTCTAAACAAAAGTTGTAGATCTTTTAATTTTCTATAAATTTAATTATATACACTTTTGTCGTAAAATGCATACTAAGACCGAAATGTTAAAAAAATCGATTTTTCTCACGTTTTCGTGAGAAAAAAAACAGAAAATCGCTAATTACCGCTAAACTAAGCGTTATACAAAAAAATGTTTGAAATAAAAGTTGTAGAATTTTAATTCTCTACAACTTTTATTATATAACGTTTTGCGCTAAAATGCATATTTAAGCCGCAATCTTAAAAAGAAAATGTTTTTACGTAAAAACAGCCTCAAGCAGAATTTCAGCAAACATGGCGCCTACCGTATATTGTAGAGCATAAAAAATGTAGTAAACCAGTTGATTTTAAAAAAAATCGTAGGACTAGTTTTTGAGAAAATCCCAAAAAAGTGAAAAATTATACGAATAAACTACTACTTCCGGTTGACCGATTTTGATGAAAATGTTCGTGTCGGGTCCGGTAGTGATATATAACTTAAGTTTCAAGTTTCAAGTTCGTACGATGTGCCGTTCTTGAGATATTCTGTTCACACACACACACACACACACACACACACACACACACACACACACACACACACACAGACCAATCGCTAAAAACATGTTTTTTGGGTTCAGGGGGTCTGAAAACGTATAGATCCGGTGAAAACTCGATTTCGAAAAATCGACATGAAAACAATACTTTCCTTCCTATACATTCATATAGGCAAGAGAAAGTAAAAAGCGACAACTTTTTGCAGGGATTTTGCAGAACCCTTTAGAAAGAACTGTTATATATTCTCCTGAAATTTGGCGAGAATCGGACCACCCGTTCAATTTGCACTAAAATAAATTAAAACCGTTTCAAAAAATTTAGCCTTTCGTTTATTCAAAGCAGATTTAAACAAGTTAAATTTTCATGTACGTATAACAATATCCGATAAGCCGTTTTCCGACGACTTGCTTTCAAACTCGAGTTTTTATAGTTTTGAAAAGGATAATAATAACGGACTTTCAGGGCTTCCTTGACGAGCGAAAACATAACAACGGATGGACAGAAAGAAGAAAAAGCAAGAGTGTAAAAAAAAATTATATCGATAAAACCAATTTACATTAAAAGTACTAAGGATTTCCTATTAACTAAATCTTTTGACAGTGACACAATTTTCTTACATTTATTTTTGCTTTAACAGAAACTGCAAAGAAACAAAGAAAACAATACAACGTCTGGTAGATAAGGAGAGAAGATATAATCAACGGATAGAACTTTAAACGTCAAACATCGAATGTGTTGAAGGAACTGCACAACAGTAATACAAAAGGTCGCAGTTCTTTGTACGTACTTGATAAAGAACGTTTTGAGAATACAAGTAACAAACCTACAGTTTTTACAGCGCGGTTTTCAAAAAAGCTAATGCTAGCAGTACACTATCGCCGAATGTAGGCGAAGTCAGGCGAATACGATAGTGTACTCGGTGTATTTGTGGTTATTCGTTCCACTTCGCCTCGCCATGGTTCGTATTGGCCTTAGTTCGGTCTGGAGTCGGTACTTTGCACGAATCAAAGGGGACGAATACAGACGAATAACGAGAGCGAAGTGGGGCAAACTGCTAGCAGTACACACTCGCCTTCATTCGGGCTACATTATTCCGTGCCTCTACACCATACTTTTTATTTACTTTTTATTCATTACCTACTTATACAAAATCAAATCTAATCATGATTCACTCTTAAATTACCAGGGCCTTCAGTCAAAACAACCGGCGAAAGACCGGAAGTTTTTAAATATAAGCCTACTGGTAAAAAGAAACTAATAAAAAACAACAGTTTGTTCTTTTTACTGTTACTACAGTATTACTCATTTTGGTTTAGTCTACAGTAGACCTACATAGTAAGTCTATCTATCTATTGAGTAGACCTACAATACGATTTTATATTTATTTTTTATCGCTACCAAATGTTATAAAAAAACGTTTGCTAGTCACTATTTTTAGTCACATATTTTAGAAAATATTTAATAACAATGTTTAGACGAAATAATAATTGCTGGGTTTACCTTGTCCTTTTCCGATGAATTTTTTTCTGGTGGTATGCATGAATGTACGTATTTGTAGTACGCATAACTGTACATATAAAAATCCGCTGCAACCCCTACATCAAAATCCATTTTCTGATCTACGTTGAATTATGTGATGACACGATCGAACTGAGGTTTCGCGAATATAGACGAGTATGTACTGGGTTAGTTCGTGTAGAACATTCGCTGAGATTCGTTGTCGCGACTTGGCCCGAATATTCGTCGAATCATTCGGCAATAGTGTACTGCTAGCATAAGAAACTTTCACTCTTTAAATCTTTTGTACAATTTATAACCGTTCCGAAAATAGAGAATCAACGATTGCGTCAATCAAAAATTAAAATTTTTAATTAATCAGCGAAACGAATAGCTATAACAGACAAAGTTATTACTCCTCTTATCTTATTTGAACATTTTTCACCCGACAATTCGAAGAATTCGTTTTTAAGACTCATGAATCGAAAAAACATGTCATCAGCAATTGGCCAATGTATATGAATCAAATAACTCAGAAACGGAATAACGCACGTAGTACCTACAAAACATGGAACTTAAACTTGGTACTACAAAGAGATCCGACACGAACCGTTTTCATCAAAATATAGGGTGATTCAAAAAGAGCGCCGGTTTTGATATATCAAATTAAGAGATTTATTTTATTGAAAAACTGAAAATAAATACATCAACAAGTTCATCTTACCTTCCGATTTCATGTATGAAAAATGATGTCATGCATGTGTCCTCCTCTACTGCGCTGGCACGCATCAACTCTGTCCATGAAATTGGATATTACTGCACGACAAGTTTCGACTTCCATTTGCCCGATAACCCGTCGAATTTCCTCCTTCAAGTCATTGATGCTTCGGGGTTTATTGGCATACACCAATGACTTCAGATGACCCCAAAGATGAAAGTCACAAGGCGTCAAGTCACACGACCTTGGTAGCCATTGATGGTCGGAATTACGAGAAATGATGCGATCCTGGAACCGTTCACGAAGCAACAACATTGTTTCTCGTGCAGAAACTGAATTTTATACGGGTGATATTGGAGATCGTACCGAAGAATTCTCCGTACAGAAGAACATCGTAAACCCAATCGTTGAGAACGGCGACGTATTGATTTTGCTGGGCTAACAGCCACACTGTCACGAACCAACGCAACGTTCTGCTCAGTTCGGCCAGAACGACGACGTCCAGAACTTTTAAGGTCGACTGTTGAACCCGTCTCAAAAAACCTTTTCATGAGCCTGCGAACTGTTGATTCATTCGGTGCTTCATTACGTCCTAGAGTACCGCGAAGTCGCCTGACAGTAGCCGCATAACTCTCTCCACTCTGGTAAACTGTTTTGACGATTAACACTCGTTGTGCAATAGTAAACTTCTCCATGGTTAGACACAGACTGCGAGAGTACTACACTGCGAACAAGAGAAACTACAACTGAATCGTCAATCGGAATGTTCTCCAAAATAGAAATGAGGTCTAACAATGTTGCCAACCGATAAACAAAAATTTACCAGCCGTTTAAAAACCGGCGCTCTTTTTGAATCACCCGTTATATGTCAACCGAAAACAATAGTTTCTTCCGATTTATCGCTGTTTTCGATTTTCTAAAAAACTGCTCCAACAATTTTCATTAAAAACCACCTCATTTACTACATTTTGTACGCTCTACACCAGGAATACGGTAAGTGGGATATCAGCTAAATTTTTAAGTGATATAAAAAGATATAAGACAAACGAATAGTAAAAATCAGGTGTGAAACACTCACACAACTTTCTCTTGCCGACGCAAATAATTAACAATATAACCTAACATTAGTCATAAAACATAACCATATTTTAATCATGATTGAAAGATGCAAAATGAAAATCAACCTCCAGTTTGGCTTAAAAATACGGAAAATCACTCTTTTACGCTACGCTAAACTAGGGCCTGCAGAGAAAAATGTTCTAACTAAAAGATGTAGATCATTTTATTTTCTATAAATTTGATTACATGCATTTTTGTCGTAAAATGCATACTAAGGCTGAAATCTAAACTAAATCAATTTTTCTACAGATTTTAATGAAAAAACAGAAAATCACTAATTACTGCTTAAATAACCGTTATACAAAAAAATGTTTCAATTAAAATGACGCGATTTAAAAAGAAAACGTTGAGCCGTTTTTGAGAAAATCGTAAAAAAGTTAAAAATGACACGAAAAAACTACTACTTCCGGTTGACAGATTTTGATGAAAATGTTCGTGTCGGATCCGGTAGTAGTAGCCTATCTAACTTTCAAGTCTAAGTTTCAAGTTTCAACTTCGTACGATGTTCCTTTCTTGATATATTATGTTCACACACACACACACACTCACCAATCGCTCAAAACACGTGTTTTGTGTTCCGGGGGTCATAAAACGTGTAGGTCCGTGGAAAACTCGATTTCGGAAAATCGACATGAAAACAATACTTTCCTCCCTATATATTCATATAGGCATGAGAAAGTAAAAATTTAAAAAAAAATACAACAGAAGTTATTATTATTGAAGTTACAGGAAATTAAAATAAAACCCAAAAATTTTTATTTTAAACTTCTTTCCACAAACTCTTGTCATCGTCATCGTCAATAGTGATTTTCTTTATCTTCAAATCAAAATCAAAAGTGTAGGATATAATCAAAGTTATGAGAAATTAAAAAACCTACAATTTTTATAACTAGCTTTTTCTTTCAAACAGCCTAGTTTAGCGTCATTAGTGATTTTTTTGTATATTTAAGTTCTACGAAAGTTCATTTTCATTTTGCGTCATCGACTCATGATTAAAATTAAGTAATGTTTACATATTATTCACTTAATAATTATATCCATAGATTATATTGTTCATTATTAACATTGACATGAGAAAATCTTTGCCCATAACAGACAGGTGGAGTGTCAAGTTATTTACACTGAATCTGTTCGTCGCAGGGCTAAAGTAAAAAGTTCTGTTTCTTATCACATGGTCAGCCAATTAAATGACTGAATCATCTAAGAACAGAAGAGGTAGAGGTGTAAAAGACACTAATCAGAGTCATCTCCTCTGAAAGTAACGAATTTCATTATACAGCCAGACCCTGTGGTGAATAAAGTGAAGGTGTCATTTGCAGAGTGGAAAATATTTGCTTTTCAGAGGGCCCGGTATGCTGATAAGCGTTCTTTTTCACTCAGTGAGGAAGGCATTGGTAAACCACTGACTCCTCGCTTTACTTAGTAAAACCTCTACAGGTTCAAACCAGTCTTTCGGGTGATGACCTTAACAACAACATGAGAAAATCTAGTGAATGTTTAACATTTTAATATTGCAATTATAACGGTGAAACATAAAACAATTCAATAATTTTCAAAAAAAAAAAATACCTGGAAACGTGTTGATCCAATTTTAGTAGCAGGAAGAATATTGTGCCCCACCTCATTTTCAGGACAATAGAAAACGGCTATTGTATCATGTGAAATTCTGGTTGCCGCATAAACATGATTTTTATGTAGATCATTCTTTTGAACTGCGAAAGACGTTTTATAACACGAAGCAACCGATTCATTTTTGACATTCGTTAAAGAATTGTCATGATTTTTTAAACGTTGATTCACAGACGGAAAACATGGGTGATTCGATTGTGAATTTCCAAGTGGTTTTAGAATCGATTGTTGCCAATTGAGATGTTGGTGATTATACTGTTGTATTTTGTTATATTTGGGAGGTGATTTCAAAGGTATATTTGTCGGGAAAAAAGAAAATGGAGGTGTTAGAATACGGTTACCATAAAATGGAGAGCGTATTGTATTATTAGAACGGTAAATTGATGGATACGTTTGAAAATTATTATTATTATCCATATGGAGATTATATTAGAAAAAATACGTAAAAGTGTCTTAGAAGGACCGAGAAGTCTGGTGTTCTAAGAGAAGCAGAAAAATTTGAGCGAAAGATCCCCCAGCAAAATAATGGATCTGAAGATTGTAGACGTACAATAATATAGGTTACTAGTTCGAGAATAATTGTACAAGGAAAACGAACAATTAGAAAAAGAAGACTAAAACTTTACGGACACCTGTATGGAATTGATGACAAAATAAATTTTTTAAAGACCCTGAAACAATGGACCTAAGGTATCAGACAAATGGTTCAAATAAGTAAAAAACGATATTGAGAAAACCGACAAAAATTAAATGAATCGAACCAAATTCAGACAATATTAAATAAGGAATTTAAAGGGCTTCAATTACGAGTAAAAACAGAACACAGGATGGACAGAAGAAAGGAGAAAAACCTAAATTGAGCGAATGCTGAGCATGTGAGCTGCAAAAAGATTTTACGGAAACGTTTAGTCACCTTACGTGGCCAAAAATAGGGCTAATACAAGAAAATCACCGGAATAAACCGAACCAAATTCAGACAATATTAATTACCGACTTTAAACGGCTTCCATTACGAGCAAAAACAGAAAACAGGATGGAGAGAAAAAATATTTGACGGAAACGTTTAAGTCACCTTACGTGGTCAAAAATAGGGCTAAATACAAGAAAATCACCGGAATAAACCGAACCAAATTCAGACAATATTAACTACGGACTTTAAGGGCTTCCGAGAAGAACAAACACAGAACACCGGGTGGACAGGTGAAAGGAGAAAAATAATTGAACGACTTCTCAGAATGTCAACTATCACAAAAATCTCCAGAAACATTTAAAAATCACTTAACGTGGTCTAAAATTGTCCCTATATAAGGGGAAAAATTAAGTACCCGGTATATTGAAAAAACATGTATACCGACGTTAAACAACGATCCGAACAGAACCGAAGCAGTTATATAACTGAAGTGAAATATTATTTAAATACTTGCAACAGATAGGTAGAATTTCTATAAAAAATACATATTTAGAGTGATACGAGATGATTTAAATATGATGAAAATTCCCGGAAATTCTGAAAACTATTTGCTAGATCAATAAAACACTTCATTAACAATACCTGTAACAAATAACTACAAAGAAACAAAACTACGAGATAACATTGCACACTGAAAACAAAAACGCTGAAATCATTTCAAACAACATTGGCACTAATAATTTGATTATAAAATTAAGCTACAATGGTTTCAGTTGGATAAAACATTCCACATCTTTCGCATACCAGAGGACTACAGGACTTAGCGTAGAAAATACCAACTAAAATTATTGTTTCCAATTAGAACTGCAGTCATATTGAATTGAATTAAAAAATCTAGTGTGAAACGCTCACACAACTTTCTCTTGCCAATGCAAATAATTAACAATATAACCTAACATTAGTAATAATAAAACATAAGAAAAAAACAAAAAAAATTAACCTCAAATCTTATTTTTAATCATGAGTGAAAGACGTAAAGCGAAAATTAACCTTAGGCTAGTTTAGCTTTAAAATACGGAAAATCACTCTTTCACACTAAACTAAGCTCTGTAGAGAAAAATGCTCTAAAAAAGTTATAGATCTTTTAATTTCCTAAAAATTTGGTTAAATACACTTTATCGTAAAATGCATACTGAGGCCAAAATCTTAAAAACATCGATTTTCACACGTTTTCGTGAGAAAAAAAACAGAAAATCGCTAATTTCCGCTAAACTAAGCGTTATACAAAAAAAAATGTTTGAATAACGTTGCAGGATTTAAAATTCTCTACAACTTTAATTACATATACATTTTTGAGCTAAATGTAAACTATATTAAAGCCGCAATCATAAAAACGATTTTTTTACGTGAAAACAGCCTCACCAATAATTTCAACAAACATGGCGCCTACCCTATCTTGTAAAACATAAAAAATTAAGTAAACCACCCGATTTTTAACAAAAATAGTACGAGCGGTTTTTGAGAAAATCGCAAAAAAGTGAAAAATTACACGACTAAACTTCTACTTCCGGTTGACCGATTTCGATGAAAATGTTCGTGTCGGGTCTGGTGGTGGTGCCTTATATAAGTTTCAAGTTCGTACAATATTCCGTTTTTGAGATATTCTGCACACACACACACACACACACCAATCGCTAAAACATGTTTTTTGGGTTCAGGGAGTCTGAAAACGTGTAGATCCGGTGAAAACTCGATAAGAAAACAATACTTTCGTACCCTATATGTTAATATAAGGCAAGATAAAAAAAAAATTAGTATTGGCAAAATATTCGCAAAGAAATTAGCACGGTTAGCTAAGCCATTAATTGAAAAACTTATAAACAACGACCAGACAAACTGCACTAACATTATACCATTATCAAACAACAACACTGAAGGAACAATATAGAAACAGTTCTTAAATAGAAAAGATCTACCTAAGTACTCCCCAAGAAGTAGAGCACAGGTGGACGTAAGTGGCTGAACTTTGAACACAACCTTTATGCACAATACTTCCCTCAACCCCCTTGTAACCATCACAACCACTAACAGGAACTTTCCTACAACCCTTATTACGCTTTAATATATATAACCCCTAGCTTCATCACTTTCAAACCACCCCCGGACCGTTTCAAGAACACCCAAGAAACCATTCAAAAACCTTGTACTGGCCTTTCCAACAAGACACGTTACTTTGCAAGTGGATTACGGCAAGTGTAACAAACTACGAGAAAGAGAACCCGTGTACGTAATACAAAATGGAACGTTTACTTAAAACTGCATTAAAATTTTTATAGCTGATAAAGCATTGCTACATGCTTTTCTAGTCAACTATTGTCTTCTGACTTCAGATAAGTGGAAATGTTTCACAACAACCTAAGCTCAAAAGAAATTAGGAAAAAAAATCCGTAACCCACATCAATAAATGAAATTCAACCATTAAACGACAGTCCGATATTTTATTTCGGGCACCCGAATTTGAAATGAGGTTTCTCTTGAACAGATAATGTTGGCTAAAAAAAAATCCTGTGTAAAACACTCACACGACTTTCTCTTCCCAATGCAAATACTTACCGATATAACCTTACATTAGTTCTAAAACATTACAAATCAACAAAATAACTAACGGTAAATAAATAACTTAACTTTAATCATGAGTGCGTCGCCGGATGGCGTCATTACATGGCGAGTTAAAACCTTTAATAATTTTTGGTGGCCCTGAAAAGGGCCGTTTAAGCGTCGGTCGTAGTACTCGGCGGTCGGAGGCTGGGCGACACGGCGGTCGTCGTCCAGCGGAGACGTCATCTTCCCTCGCAGTAGTGCGTCGATGGCTGCTTCGTCGGGTCCGGTGGCCGTAAGGCTCGGTCGAGGGACCGCTGTAGGCAGATGACAGTCCGGTAGACGGCTTACGCTGTTGAGTCGGCGAGCGGAAGCTTCATCTTCTCTCGTGCGGGGTCGTCGATTAGTCTTCGTTAGAGTCCGGTAGCCGTGTGCCGATGGTGGTCGTCTTGTCTGCTGTCAGGATCGGAATTGAATCTCTCGGCTCAATGCAGCGTTCTTTTTATAGTCGCCGAGAGCGCGGTGGTATTGTGTTGACCTTGGCGACAAAGGCCTCTGTCAGTATTCAGCCACAAACCTACCGTCCCTTTCGGAACTATTGGCGGCTCCCTTTGTCGCTAAGTCGGAAGCTTTGTAGCCGGCAGCAAAGTACTTAATCAAAGGGGGCGACGGTGACAAGTGAATTATGCAAAATGAAAACCAACGTTAGTTTGGCTTTATAGTATAGAAAATCACTCTGACGCTAAACTAGGTTCTGTACAGAAAAATACTACAAAAATAATTCTATACTCGGTGCATCGTAAGAAAGATATGTTGATTAATTAAACAATACGCGCTTTTAACCATAAACAGAATTAAACTATAAACAGAAATGAAAAAAATCTGGTGTGAAACACACAACTTTCTCTTGTCAATGCAAATAATGACCAATATAACCTTACATTAGTAATAAAACATTAGAAATAAAAGAAAAACTAACCTCAAAAAAGATAACCTTATTTAATCATAAGTGAAAGACGCATAATGAAAATCGACCTCAGTTTGGCTTAAAAATACTGAAAACTACTCTTCTCGCTAAACTAGGCTCTGTAGAGAAAAATGCTACAAATAAAAGTCCTAGATCTTTTAATTTTCTATAAATTTTATTATATAAACTTTTGTCATAAAATGCATACTAAAGCCGAAATCTTAATAAAAATAAATCGATTTTTCACGCGTTTTCGTGAAAAAAAAACAGAAAATCGCTAATTACCGCTGAACTAAGCGTTATGCAAAAATAGTTTGATATAAAAGTTGTAGGATTTTAAATTCTTTATAACTTTTATTATTTTAATTTCTACGCTAAAATTCATATTAAAGCCGTAATCTTAAAAAAAACAATTTTTTTACGTGAAAACAGCCTCACCAAGAATTTCAACAAACAGAGCGCCTACCCTATCTTGTAGAGCATAAAAAATCGTAGGACCAGTTTTTGAGAAAATCGCAAAAAAGTGAAAAATTATACGAATAAACTACTACTTCCGGTTGACCGATTTTGATGAAAATGTTCGTGTCGGATACGGTACTGGTATGTAACATGTTTCAAGTTTGAAGTTCGTACGATGTTTTGTTCTTGAGATATTCTGTATACACACACGCACACACCGACCAATCGCTTTTAAGTCATGTTATTTTCGGTTCAGGGGGTCTGAAAACGTGTAGATCCGGTGAAAACTCGATTTCGAAAAATCCGACATGAAAACAATGTACTTTCCTTGCTAATATTCATATAGGCAAGAGAAAGTAAAAAAGAAATAAGTACTACACGACTCAACTTCTAACTGAAATTAAATGCACTTAAAAACGATGTGACAATGCAATGTCAAAAGCGAACTGGTAACTAGCATATTACTATGATTCTTTGTCAAAAATGTGGAGAGAGATTTTATGGGTTTGGATCAGTCATCGCAGAATTTAATTTGTGAAATAACGCGTGACATTTTTTTTTTAATTTTTAGCTTTTATTTGTTATTGGGAACTGTACATTATTGGCTACTAACCAATTTGTTCGCTGATTTGACGTGAATTAGGCATGAGTTTAAACAGAGACCTCCAGTAGAGTTTGTTCATGGATGGCTGTCAGCTGGTCACCATACAAAATCGCTTGCCCAACCGGTGTTACTTAACAAATAATAGCGATTTGCTACCACATGGCTGACTGGGCTGGCCTAAAGGCCAACTAAACATTAAATAAAAAATGTTTACCTTTAAAGTTCTCTTGGTTCTTCATACATAACAGAGGTAATACGTATATAACTTGTAACCAGATTTATTTATGAAAAAGAATGGAAATACAGTATATACAGTTTTTATAAATGTATTGATCAGTAGCCTACTTAAAAAACACCAGTCATGATATGATGTAGGCCTAACAGTTTCATTATAAAAATACTTGAAAAAAAAATTATTTAGTTGTTACTTTTTAATCAACGTGTACACATTTTCAAATAATGCGCATGCTCAGTGACGTCTTTATTTGTTTACTTGACATATACCTTTCTTACAATGAATAGAGTATAGACCTTTTAATTTCCTATAAATTCGATTATATACACTTTGGTCGTAAAATGCATACTACAGCCGAACCATTTTTTTCAATTGTCTAAAACGTTGATTCATGTTAATGTTCATATTACACGATAATGCGCATGCCCAAGCCAAGGTACGTTTGCGACGCGACGCTACTGGAGCCTGAAATGCAGCATTAGGCCCAATTCACTCAGAACGGACGTCGGGCGAAGACGTGGCGCGGACCTGGCACGGGCGTGGCAGTGACGTGACTCATGCAATGCACACAGAAGGGGCGGGACAGTAGCGAGAAAGAACGTCAGTAATCTTTTGGTTTTGTGCAGTGCAACATGGCTTTTTCAAGCAGTGACGAAGATGGTGAAGATATGCTGGATTTGGTTTACTTGGCCGATGTGATAAAAAAAAAGACTAGATGTTGGGTTCATCCATTGTGGCTGAAAAAGGGGAAAACCGGCGGAACATTCGACGTTATGCGTGAATTGAACATGTACCCAGAAAGGTTTCAGAATTTTTATAGAATGTCTCGTGAGTGCTTCCATAAAATATTGGCCCTTGTAAAGGACGGCCTGGAAAAGAAATCAACTAATTGGAGAAAACCAATTTGTCCAGAAGAGAGACTACTGATAACTTTTCGCAGAATTCAATGTTACACTCAACATTATCCCGCATTTTGATGAAAACTATACGGAGAGACGAGTGGCGCGGAACTGGCAAGCCCTTTCTTGTACGCCACGAGCGACGGCGAAGAGACGTGGCAGGGCGAAGAGACGATGGCGGCCGCCCGCGCCACCTCACTTCTGTTTACATTGTTCCATAATTTAACATGGAAAGACGCGAAAGGGACAAAAGTCCGCGCCACGTCTTCGCCCGACGTCCGTTCTGTGTGAATTGGGGCCTACAATTACATAACGAGATACGACTGCGACGTCGCTCAAACTACGTTACACCAATGTAAAATGGCCTCAAATACAACCTTACTTATTAACTCATGTAAATTTTTACTAATACTAATATAAAAAATAAATTAAAATAAATAAATACCTTAATGGGAAATGTAGGGCTAAATACAGGCATCTGCATTGATCTCAACATGGTTGTATGTCTCTTACCTACAAAAAAAACAAAACAATAAATTTTATTGGTCAAATAATTAAAATTAAAACTATGATAACATCGATTGCACAGAAGCATTACACTCACTGAAAATTATACAAAAAAATCAGATGTGTAACACTTACACAACTTTCTCCACCAAATGTAGATGATAAACAATTAAAACATTTTTTGGCTTCAGGAAGGCTAAGAACAATAATTTCCTTCCCTATATAGGACAAGGGAAAATAAAAATTAAAAAATTAACACCGTGAAAACCTCCACATGTAAACTATACTTGATTTTAAAAATTTTCTTTATAAGCAACAGACAAAATAAAAAACAAGATACAATAAAAATCATGGCAGCCATTTATCCGACAAGACAAAGTATAATAGCATGGGAAATGTAGGTACATTAAATACAAAGACATTTCTAAATGGTAACGCGACAGCAGCCGTCAGAAACCATTAGTCTTACAAACTTTTCCAGGAAACACATTAGTTTTAAATTTTAAATATACGAATACTCCACTTAGTTTATGATAAACTGCACCAGTATTTCCAAGAAAATTCATATAGGAATATCAAACGGTATTAATAATATCTGCCCATAACAGACAGGTGGAGTGTCAAATTATTTATATTCAATCTGTTCGTCGCAGGGCTAAAATAAATAGTTCTATTTTTTATCACATGATCAGCCAATTAAATGACTGAATCATTTAAGAACAGAAGAGGTAGAGGTGTAAAAAACACTTATCAGAGTTAATCTCCTCTGAAAGTAATGAATTTCATTATACAGCCAGACCCTGTGGTGAATGACGTGAAGGTGTCATTTGCAGAGTGGAAAATATGTGCTTTTCAGACAGCCCGGCATGCTGATAAGTGTACTTTCCCACTCAATGAGGAAGGCAATGGTAAACCACCTCACTCCTCGTTTTACTTAGTAAAACCTCTACAGGTTCAAACCAGCCTTTTGGCTGATGACCTAAACAACAACATTAATAATATCATTGGACATAAAAGGCAGGTGGAGTGTTACATTTTTTGCGCTCGATCTGCAAGTTCCAGGGCCAAAAAAATAGTTCTGTTTCTTATCGCATCGTTTGCCAATTATATGAATAAAACATTTAAGAACAGAAGCGATCAAAATGTAAAACAAACTAATCAAGAGTTATCTCATCGAAGAGTAATGAATTTCATTATACAGCCAGACCCTGTGGTGTATGAAGTAAAAAACTTTTCTAACAAAAGCACAGCCTCCCCAAGAATGTCAGCAGACGTGGTGCCTTCGGTAATATTTAGAACATAAAAAAACGTAGTATATGAGGCGATTTTCAAAAAAATCGTAGGAGCTGTTTTTTTTAGAAAATCGCAAAAAAGTGAAAAATGACGCTAAAAAACTACTACTTCCCGTTGACCGATTTCAATGAAAAAAAGGTCCTTTAGTGGTACCAAATTGATGTTTTAAAAGTTCGTACGATGTTCCGTTCTTAAGGTATTTTGTTCGCGCACGCACACACTCAGAGACAGAGAGAGATAGAGAGCCAGATAAAGGGCGAGAGAGAGAGTGAGAGGAGGTGGGAGAAAGAGAGGGTGTGAGACAGAGGGGTAAGAGAGGCAGAGAGGGAGAAAGGCAGAGGGGAGGGGAAAGTAGGTGAGAAGGGAGAGAAAGAGAGAGAGGAAGAGAAAAATTGAGAAGGAAGGGGTGGGAAAGCGGGAGAGAAAAATCGCTAAAAACACGTTTTTGGGTTCAAGCGGAAGGGGTCTGAAAACGTGTATATCTGGAGAAAACACGATTCCGAAAAATGCCATGAAAAGATTACATTCCTTCCTATATATATTTATATAGAGAAGAGAAAGTAAGAAACGTCGTTCGTACAAATAAAAGGCGCAATCTTAAATCTTTAACAAAACCATTTATACCGATTTCAATAAGCAAAATATGAAATATCATTCATTGACGCAACACTAAGCTCTGCATCAAAAACGATTCAAATAAAAGAAAAAGGTTTTTAAATTTTTTATACATTTATAAAATAGTTTCCTAAAATGCATATTAAATGCACAAATTTAAAAATATACTTTACCACACGAACACAGATCCCTCGCTAACTTCAGCTGAGATGCTGCTTAATTCATCTTGTGGTACACAATACATTTGGACGAATCAATTTAAAGTTAAATTTAATTTATTTTCTGAAAAGTTCAGAACAAAGAGAAGAACCTTGCGGTAAATTCGCAATTAATTAAAATCTGTCGAACTGTATTCCTTGTTTATCGTTTTACATTCTCTTGGCTATATGAATATATAGGAAGGAAAAAATTGTTTTCATATCGATTTTTTGAAATCGAGTTTTCACCGAATCTACACGTTTTCAGACCTCCTGAACCCAAAAAACATGTTTTTAGCGATTCGTGTGAGAGTGAACAGAATATCTCAAGAACGGAACATCGAACTTGACACTTGAACCTTAAGTTGGGCACGACTACAAGACCCGACACGAACATTTTATTTAAAATCGGTCAACCGGAAGTAATAATTTATTCGTATAATTTTTCACTTTTTTGCGATTTTCTCAAAAACGGATCCTACTATTTTTTCTGAAGCGCCTTGTTTAGGGCCTACTACATTTTTTATGCTTTACAAGATAGGGTAAGCGCCATGTCTGCTGAAATTCTTGGAGAGGCTGTTTTCACGTAAAAAATTTTATTTTAAATTGCCGCTTTAATGCATTTTAGCGCAAAAATGTATATAATAAAAGTTGTAGAGAATTTAAAATCCTACAACTTTTATTGCAAACATTTTTTGGTATAACGCTTAGTTAAGCGGTAATTAGCGATTTTCTGGTTTTTTTCTCACGAAAACGTGTAAAAAATAAATTTTTTTTACGATTTCAGCCTTAGTGTGCATTTAACGACAAAAGTGTATATTTAATAAAAACTTATAGGAAATTAAAAGATCCACAACTTTTATTTAAGCGTTTTTCTCTATAGCCTAGTTCAGCATGAAAGAGCGATTTTCCGTATTTTTAAGCCAAACTCAGGTTGATTTTCATTTTGCGTCTTTCACTAATGGTTAAAATTAGGTTATGATTATTGAAGTTTGATTTATTTCTAATGATTTATTACTAATGTTAGATTATATTGTTCATTATTTGAATTGGCAAGAGAAAGTTGTGTGAGTGTTTCACATCAGATTTGTTTATCTAGTAGGCTAGTAAGCCTCCCATGTGTAAACCAACTCCGTGTTTTTGGCTTAATATTTATTCAATTTTCTGTTGTTTGAAATCACAAAAAATATCGTAACAAACCCAATTACTATTTTTTAAAGTCCTGGAACTAACTAGTAGATCCAGTGCAAATAATTTAGCACTCCAACTGCCTGTTAAGGACTAACAGGTAAATTATCGGGTCACAATTACGCAACTCCATTAATGAAAAAAATCTCTCAATGTAGTACCTGGTAAGAAAAGATGTTACCACAACAATTATCCATTCATTTTATCATGTTCACAAAACGAATAAAACAAAACAAAAAGGATTTACAGATCAGAACAATAGAAAATGACACTGTTAAAAAGGCAACAACAGATTACAAAAGCTGAAACGTTCGCGACAATCATTCACGGTACACGTAGAAAAGCGGACTAAATATAATTAGGTATAAGCATGGTTTAATATGACCAATCGGAAACCCTCTTTCATTCAGTCCGACCAATCGATTGGACTCTTTGTTCGTTTATATATAGAAATCACATTCAATAAAAACTTTCATGAATGAACAAAATCTAGCAACAAAAACCAAATTCCTGGTAACAATTATACCCGAATTTGGCAACAGCGCCCACGTTTCCTATATCATCAACGTTCGTTGGTTGCTTATTTATAAATTCCTGGAAAAGATAACGAGCATAAATAAAAATAATTTATAAATATTTAAAACTTGTATGAGTTACATAAATAATGTAGGTATTTATTAACACCGTATTATCGAGTGTGAGTTATTGTTCAGGTCATCAGCCGAAAGGCTGGTTTGAACCTTTAAAGGTCACCCAACTGTCGAACGCGAGCCAGTAGTGGAATTAAGGATCAAGTTTGAGAGAGTTCACTACCAAAGGTTTCAAGGGTCCTCCACAGGTAATCATTTTTTAAATACACATCTTAAAAAACACGGTTTTGCGCATTTGCGAGCCAATAATTTTACAAATTTCACTTTTTTACGATTTTCTCAAAACAGTCTCCAACGATTTTTTAAAGAAAAAACGTCTCAACTAAATTTTTTATGCTCTACAAAATACAGTAGGCGCTATGTCTGCTGCAATTCTAAGGGTGGTTGTTTTCTCGTAAAAAAATTGTTTTTTAAGACTGCGACTTTAATATACATTTTCGGCGAAAAAATTGTATACGATAGAAGTTTTAGAGAATTTAAAAACCTACAACATTTAGCCTATTTCAAACAATTTTTCGTATAGGTAACGCTTAACACGAACACACTTGCAAACACATTAACACATTGCACTTTGCGAAAACGCTTTGCACGAAAGCTTGTAAAAAACGATTTTTTTAAATTTCAGGCTTAGTAAGCATTTTACGACATAAGTGTAGAATATAATCAAATTTATAGAAAATTAAAACATCTACAACTTTTGTTTAGAGCATTTTTCTGTACAGAGCGTAAAAGAGTGATTTGTAGTTTAGTGTAAAAGAGTGATGTTTCGTATTTTTAAGCCAAACTAAGGTTGATTTTAATTTTGCATCATTTACACAACGTTGAAATATGGTTATGTTTTTTTTCAGATTCAGGTTGGTGGAATTTGAATGCATTATACAATAAAAGTGTGTTTAAAAGTTATGTACCAAGAAAAAGTTAGGGACCCGACTCGAACATCAAAATCGGTCATGGTTTGTGTACAATGTAATAGCTTAAGATATCATAGTAACAATTCGTTATAAAATATTTAGAAAGAATTCTGAAATAAAAATTTTGGAAACCGAATAAATACAACGTAAAATTTCACAATTGATACGTTAATTAAATAAACAATATCCAACCGCAATTTCATATTTCACTTTGTTCAGAAAATGCTTGTGGTTAGTTTAGGCCGACTGTGTTGCCGGACTTAAGCTAATTACAGGAAGGTTGTTTTGTTATTTATGCACTTTATCAATTGATGATGCCATTGTAACATAGTAATTTTCTAAAAGCGGCTTTAACATCTTTTGTAAACATACCTGCTCTAACTAAATTGTTTATTTTGCAATATAATTAATTAATATGTGTTAGTTATTGTGTGCTTGTTATTTCAAAGGGTTTACCATTAACATTTATACATTTATGTAATTGTTTATTTATGTAATTCGGTGTACATCCCGGCTAAAACATGTATTATCTAATTAAATAAATATTACATTCCACGCAGCTTTATAAGGTATGTCCACAGTCGTACGCTTTCTTTTTCAACTTGCGATTTGACATGCGATAAGAGACGTACCACCTTCCCGCACTCGTTTAAAGAGCTTTATCTAAAAATAGATGAATCTAAAAATAAATCTAAAATCTAAAAATCTGGTGTGAAACACTCACACAACTTTCTCTTGCCAATATAAATAATTAACAATAAACCTAACATTAGTAATAAAACATTAGAAATAAACAAACAACTAATCTCAAAAATATAACCATATTTCAATCATGAGTGAAACACGCAAAATGAAATTCGAACTCAGTTTGGTTTAAAAATACGGAAAATCACTCTTTCTCTCTAAACTAGGCTCTGTAGAGAAAAATGCTCTTAATAAAAGTTGTAGATCTTTTAATTTTTTATAAATTTGGTTATATACACTTTTGTCGTAAAATGCATACTAAGGCCAAAATCTTTAAAAAATCGATTTTTCACACGTTTTCGTGAGAAAAAATCAGAAAATCGCTAATTACTGCTAAACTAAGCGTCATACAAAAAAATGTTTGAAACAGAAGTTGTAGGTTTTTAAATTCTCTACAACTTTTATTATATAAGTTTTTGCGCTAAAATTTATATTAAAGCCGTAATCTTAAAAAAACAACGTTTTTACGTGAAAACAGCCTCACCGAGAATTTCACCAAACATGGCGCCTACCCTATCTTGTAGAGAATAAAAAATTGAGTAAAATAGGCGATTTTAAAAAAAATCGTAGGACCAGTTTTTGAGAAAATCGCAAAAAACTGAAAAATTATACGAATAAACTACTACTTCCGGTTGACCGATGTTGATGAAAATGTTCGTGTCGCGTCCGGTAGTGGTATGTAACTTAAGTTTCAAGTTTCAAGTTCGTACGATGTTTCGTTCTTGAGATATTCTGTTCACACACACACACACACACACACACACACACACACACACACACACACACACACACACACCAATCGCTAAAAACATGTTTTTTGGGTTCAGGGGGTCTGAAAACGTATAGATCCGGTGAAAACTCGATTTCGAAAAATCGACATGAAAACAATACTTTCCTTCCTATATTTTCATATAGGCAAGAGAAAATAAAAATAAATGAAGTGAAGGAGAAATTTGACGTAGGAATAAAAATTCAAGGAGAAACAATAAAAATGTTGAGATTCGCCGATGATAGTAGTAGTATTAGCCGAGGCAAAGAATGAACTAGAGGATGCCTTAAATGGAATGGATGAGATCTTGAGGAAGGATTACTTCATGAAAATTAATAAGAACAAAACGAAAGTGTTGTGCAGCAGCAAGAGTGGTTTAGAAGAGATGGGAAATTTAAAAGTAGGCAACGAAAACATACAGGAAGTTGGGGAATTCTGCTACCTAGGGAGTAAAATAACAAAGGATGGTAGAAGCACGAGTGATATCAAGAGTAGAATTGCTCAAGCTAGAAAAGCCTTTGAAATGAAAAACAGCTTACTGACTACAAACATTGATTTACATATTAGGAAAAATTTCTTAAAACACTATGTTTGGAGTGTAGCATTATACGGAAGTGAAACGTGGGTGATAGGGACTGTAGAACGGAAGAGGATAGAAGCTTTTGAAATGTGGTGTTATAGGAAAATGTTAAAGATTAGGTGGGTGGACAAAATAAGTAATTTAGAGGTTCTTAGGCGAGTGGATGAAAAAAGAAGTATATGGAAGCATCTTACCAAAAGAAGGGATAGGCTAGTGGGGCATATCCTAAGACATCCAGGTATTGGGCTATCAATAATGGAGGGTAACATTGAGGGAGTAAATTGTAGAGGGAGGCAAAGATTAGAATATATAAAGCAAATTACAAAAGATGTAGGGTGTTACAGGTATGTAGATATGAAACGACTTGCGCAAGATAGAACAGGTTGGAGAACTGCATCAAACCAGTCGAGACTGATGACAAAAAAAAAATCTAAAAATAAAACGAATATTTTTGAACACTGCACTAAATTAAAACCTGTTTTTTACGCATTGATTGGTTTTATTTAAAAATTAATCGAAGAATTCATGCAAACAAGTAGGCCTACTCATTTTTAGCCGGTTTTCCGACTGAACCAACAGTATTTTATTATCACAACAGTATTATGTCAAGCAAAGCGTTTATTTTTCCGTAATGAGCTACGGAATGAGTTTCAGCAAGAAAAATACAGAAGTTTGTTTTTTTAAACGACTATACGCGGAGCGGATACCAATATAGGGCTCAGTTTCCTCTCAAGAAATTTAGAGGCTAATAGAATTTTCTATTAACACCACATATCTACTTCTAATTACAAATGGAAATACGATGCATGGCACAATACTGCTGCAAAAATGCACGGTTCAGTCCAAAAATCATTTCCCTATCTTTACGTGAAGCCAAAATACACTTTTTTACTTTCTCTTGCCTAAATGAATACAGGCAACATTGGAATATAACATAAGAAATAAACAAAAAAACCTCAATAAACATAACCTAATTTTAATCATGAGTGAAAAACGCAAAATGAAAATCAACCTCAGTTTGGCTTTTTTTTTAATTCACTTCTTTAACGTCGCATCAACTACTGAGGTCATTAGCGACGACGTTTAGGTGTATGATGAAAGATGAAATGATTTTTTGTAACGGATGAAATTATGCTGTGCCTGAGTGGGATTCGAACCCAGGACGACCAAATAATGAGAGGCGAGCACGTTACCAACTGCGCCAATGCGGTCGGCTCCAGTTTGGCTTTAAAATTCGGAAAATAACTCTTTCACGCTAAACTAGGCTCTATACAGAAATATGCTTAAAATAAATTTGTAGATCTTTTAATTTCCTATAAATTATACACTTGTCGTAAAATACATAATAAGGCTGAAATCTTTAAAAAATGATTTTTTACACGTTTTCGTGAGAGAAAAAAACAGAAACTCGCTAATTACCTCTAAACTATGCGTTATGCAAAAAGAATGTTTGAAATAAAAGTTGTAGCATTTTAAATTCTCTACTACTTATATTACATCCATTTTTGCGATAAAATTCATATTAAAATCATAATCTTAAAAAACAAAATTTTTTACGAAAAAACAACCTCCCCAAGAATTTCAGCAAACATTGGGCCTACCCTATCTTGATGAGCATAAAAAGTTTAGTAAATGAGGCGACTTTTAAAAAAAACCGTAGTAACCGTTTTTGAGAAAATCGGAAAAAGTGAAAAATTACACGAATAAACCATTACTTCCGGTTGATTGATTTTGATTAAACTGTTTGTGCCGGTTCCTTTACTGGTTCAACTGGTCCTTTACTGGGTCTAACTCCAGTTTCAAGTTTAAAGTTCGTACGATGTTCCGTTCTTGAGATATTCTGTTCACACACACACACACACACACACACACACACACACACACACACACACGCACGCACGCACGCACGCACGCACGCACGCACGCACGCACGCACGCACGCACGCACGCACGCACGCACGCACGCACGCACGCACGCACGCACGCACGCACGCACGCACGCACGCACGCACGCACGCACACACACACACACACACACACACACACACACACACACACACACACACAATCAATAGCTAAGAACATGTATTTTGGATTCAGGGGGTTTGAAAACTTGTATATCCGGTGAAAACTCGATTTCAAAAAATCGACATGAAACCAATACTTTCCTTCCTATACATTCATATAGGCAAGAGAAAATAAATATGAAAAATGTTTTCTGAAATGGTTTCACAATCCGCATATTGCTTTTCACTGCCGGAGGCCATCAAGTTATAGACAAGACAGTATATATCCGGTGAAAACTCGACACGAAAACAATACTTTTCTTCCTTATATATTCATAAAAGGCACGAAGAAATAATAACAATAATGATAATAACACTACGGATTTTAAAAGCACAATATAAATTACAAATAAGTTAGCTGAAAATAGCGGGTGGAAGTAGGAAATATGAGACAGAAGTATTACGGATAGAAAAAGATAGACAAGACGTGTCTGAAGGAGAGATTCATTAGTGACACCTGTCTGTAGTCGACCCTGAACTTAAACCTTAAACTAAGCGACGACAATCACTATTACAAGAAAACATTGTAATAGTCAACTTAAATAAAACCAACGGATACATTAACAGAATGGTTCAATGACATACAGATTCCGTTCGCTATAAAGACCGCATTCTTAATACAATTTATAACTTCACATAAAAATCAAAACCTTTTAATTCTAAAACTAGCTTCAAACAAGATCAAAAGTAACCGAATTTCATCGCAATAACTACACTTTACAAACATAGAATACATATTACCAGAAGAAATATTATTTAGTAAATACCCAAACGTTTAGGTCATCAGCCGGAAAAGACTGGTTTGAACCTCTCGAGGTTTTACCAGTTTAAAAACAAAGGATGTTCAGAATTGCCTTCCTCACAGAGTTAAAAAGTATGCTAATCAGCATGCCAGACCCTCTGAAAATCACATATTTACCAACCTACACATGACATCTACAATTCATTTAGCGCAAGGTCTGGCTGTATAATACAATTCATTACTTATACAAAGGACATAACTCTGACTAGTGTCTTTTACACCTCTACATCTTGTGTTCAAATAAATCTATTTTCAATTTCTCTTACCTATAAGAATTTATAGGAAGGAAAGTATTGTTTTCATGTCGATTTTTCGAAATCAAGTTTTCACCGGATCTACACGTTTCAAGACCCACGTTTTAAACACAAATAACGTAAACGAACAAATAACATTTAAACGTAAATAAACGTTAAACAATAAACGTGTGAAAAAAAAAAATAAAAAATAAACAACAACAAAAAAATAATAAAGTGATTAACGTTTATCGATTGGTCTGTCTGTGTGTCTGTGAACAAAATATCTCAAGAATAGAACATCGTACGGACTTAAAACTAAGTTAGACATACCGGACGCGACACGAATAATTTCATCAAATCGGTCAACCGAAAGTAGTGGTTTATTCGTGTCATTTTTCAGTTTTTTGCGATTTCCTTAAAAACGGTCCCTATGATTTTTTTTTAAATCGCCTCATTTACTCCATTTTTATACTTTACAAGTTAGGGTAAGCGTCATGTCTGCAGAAATTATTGAAGAGGCTGTTTTCTCGCAAAAAAATTGTTTTTTAAAAATTGCGACTTTAATATACATTTTAGCGAAAATTGTATAATCAAAGTTGCAGAAAATTTTTAATCCTCTGACTTTATTTCAAACATTTTTTTGTATAACGTTTAGTTTAGCGATTTTCTGTTTTTTTTCTCACGAAACCGCGTGAAAATAATTTTTTTAATACTTCGCCCTTAGACAAAATATTACGACCATTTATCATTTTATCATTTTACCATTTTACGACAAAAGTTTATATAATCAAATTTATAGGAAATTAAAACGATCTACAACTTTTATTTAGAGCATTTTTCTTTACAGACTCTAGTTTAGCGTCAATGAATGATTTTCCGTATTTTTTAACCAAACTGAAGTTGATTTTAATTTTGCGTGTTTCACTCATGATTAAGTTAGGTTGTTTTTTTAAGGTTAGTTTATTTTTTATTTCTAAAGTTTTTGTTAGGTTACATTGTTAATTACTTACATTGTCAAGATAAAGTTGTGCGAGTGCTTCACACCAGATTTTTTAAGTTACCGTTTATAAATTCGACTGTTTCTAATACATTCAAGAAAACAAACATGCTGAGATATATCAATGATTTAAAACGAATGCCATAAAATACGGAATGAGAAAACTTCTGGAAAAGTTAATACGAAGTGATCAGTGCGTCGGTAGAGAACGGAGAGAGATAAATACGACGAGATTTAAAAAGAAATTTAAATGACTGCTGATATACTGTAGGTGTTTGGTTTGATGAAGAGAGAAAAAGAAGAAAAATAAGAAACGTATTTAGATCAGACTTAAAGGATAAACTAAAAACTCTTTAACAAAAATAAATAACAAGAGAGAGGGGAGAGGGGGAGAAAATAAACCCCCGAGAAAAATTTCTTTGACGTTTCCATTTATTCATTTTCCTCATTTCTTTTTGGTGAATCAGATCAAAAAAGGAACAAAAAAAACCTAGGAAAAGATTTCTAGATAATTAAGTTGAAAGGAATTATCTTATTACTTTCTTTTTCAACTTTTGTCACAGAAATAACAGATTAAAGATTACGAGGAGGAAGAAAATGTTGATGAAGTTCAATTACTCAACTGAGGAAAAATCATATCACCTTTTCATCAAAAGAAGCTTCTACAGTCATAAGATATATTTCTACATTGCTTTTCCCCCTTTCTCACAACCTTTCTACAATAGAAAAAAAAATAATCTGCTGAGAAACACTCACGTGACTTTCTATTCCTAACAATTGTTGAGGTAAATTCTTCAAATAAAAGTTGTAATTTTTTCTTTCTCAAGCCTATATGAATATATAGGACGGAAAGTATTGTTTTCATGTAGATTTTTCGAAATCGAATTTACACCGGATCTGTACGTTCTTAGACCCCCTGAACCGAAAAAAGTTTTTAGTGATTGGTGTGTGTGTGTGTGTGTGTGTGTGTGTGTGTGTGAACAAAATATATCGAGGACGGGAAATCGTACGAAATTGAAATTTGAAACGTAAGATACTACTACCGGACCCGACACGAACATTTTCGTCAAACTCGGCCACCGGAAATAGTAGTACAGTATTCAAATGAACTAAAGTCCCCTAGCCGTGGGAGTGAGAGAATGCACAACGCTCTCACTCCGCACATGCCATACGCGCCATTCCAATAAAATTGTATAATTTTACTCGTTGTTGTGAGCAAGCGTTTATGCACGCAGTAAACTAAGATACAAGATAACGACTGTAGTAAATTTTCAGATTTGGATAATAACGGTAAAGACCTTTGGGCGCATGCGTAGTTACGCCACATATCGCCCTCTCTCATTCGCTCGGCTATGGGACATTAATTCATCCGATATCTGTATACGAGGTTTGTTCAAAAAATAACGGGAATTTTCGTTTTTCGAAAAAAATATTTATTTATTCATCTACATTAATATTGTCGCCTTTAAAGTAGTTCCCTTCGCATGCAATACACTTGTGTCAACGCTTTTTCCAATCCTCGAAACACTTCTAAAACTCGATCTTTGTGATAGCTTTTAGCTCTTTCACCGATTCGCTTTTAATGTCATCTATGCTTGTAAAACGGCGGCCTTTTAATGTACTCTTTATTTTTGGAAATAGAAAAAAGTCACTGGAGCCATGTCTGGCGAATATGGATGCTGGGGCACCGTTACAGTTTTGTTTTTGGCCAAAAATTCACGAACAAGCAATGAAGTGTGAGCAGGTGCATTATCGTGGTGCAAAAGCCATGAATTGTTTTGCCACAAATCCGGGCGTTTTTTTCGAATTGCTTCACGCAAACGGCGTTGAACTTGTAGGTAGTACTCCTTATTGATTGTTTGACCTTGTGGCAAGAATTCATGATGCACTATGCCATTAAAATCGAAGAACACAGTGAGCATAACCTTCACATTCGACCGCACTTGTCGAACCTTTTTCGGTCTTGGCGATCCAGAATGCCTCCACTGGGACGATTGAGCCTTAGTTTCGACATCGTATCCGTAAACCCATGTTTCGTCACCTGTTATAACACGTTTGAGTAGATCCGCATCGTTGTCGACTTCATTTAGTGACTCCTGAGCAACTTCCATTCGCCGCTGTTTTTGTTCGAAATTCAACAATTTTGGAACAAATTTTGCTGCCACACGTTTCATACCCAAAACATCCGAAAAAATTTCATGGTATGAGCCAATCGATATGCCAACATCATCGCTGACTTCTCTGATTGTGATTCGGCGATCGTTCATAACCATTTCTTTCACTTTTTTCACGTTTTCATCGGTTGTTGATGTGCTTGGACGTCCGGGTCGTTCGTCATCTTCAACGTTTTCGCGGACATCTTGGAAACGCTTATACTACTCGTAAATCCTTGTTTTACTCATAGCAGACTCACCATATGCCTTTGTTAACATTTCACAAACTTTATTACACTTTATTTCATTTTTCACGCAAAATTCAATACAAATTCTTTGATCCATTTTTTTTAACACACAAAAATAGCCGTGCTCGAAAAACACGTCTAACCTTAGCGGCTTCCACTTAAGAACTAAGCAATGAATATTGTTGAAAATTTTATCGTACGTCAGGGGCATGTGTACCAACATAATAAAAAAAATATTTTTACAATCGAACTATCCAAACCCGCGAAATTTAAAAATTCCCGTTACTTTTTGAACACACCTCGTATTCGTGTCATTTTTCACTTTTTCCGATTTTCTCAAAAACTGGAAAAACGATTGGTTTTTTAAACGCCTGATTTTCAGTATTTTTATGCTCTACAAGATAGGGTAGGTGACATGTCTGCTGAAATTCTTGGAGAGACTGCTCTCTCGTAGACAAAAATGGTTTTTTTTAAGATTGCAGTCTTCAAATGCATTTCAGGGGAAACGTGTAGGATATAATTAAAATAGTAGACAATATAAAATTCTATAACTTTTATTCGTAACCTTTTTTGTGTAACGCTTAGTTCAGGGGTAATTAGTAATTTTCCATTTTTTTTTAATGAAAATCTATAAGTGTTGTTTTTAAATGTCAGCCTTAGTATGCATTTCACGACAAAAGTGGACATAATTAAATTTATAGGAAATTAAAAGATCTCCAACAATTATTTGTACTATTTTTCTATCCAGGGCCTAGTTTAACGTGAAAGACTGATTTTCCGTATTGTTAGACCAAACTGTGGTTGATTTTCACTTTGCATTATTCACTCATAATTAAAATAAGATTTTTTTTGAGATTTGTTATTTTGTTTATTTCTAATGTTTTATTACTAATGTTAGGTTGCATTGTTCATTTTTGCGTTGGCAAGAGAAAGTTGTGTGAGTGTTTCACTCAATACTTTTTTCTTTTTAGATAATAAAGAGATATCAGAGCGCAACCAATTTTCATTCTCCTATAAAACCGTTCATTTTTCCAATTTTTTTTTATGTATTGCTAAAATAATTTCAGCAATTTATGGAAAAAATCCAGATGGTATCTGTATTATTTCCACTGTTTAAATTAGGAAAACCAACAAACGATAAATGGATTTAATTTTTCTAATAAAATATGATGGATACGAAATGATAGATCAAAACTGTTTAGATAAGCGACTAAACAATTCCACCAAATATTGAAAATAAACAAACAATCGATAATTGCAAAAATGATTTCGGCCGACGTTATTTCCAATCTGTTGTCATTCAAATGAAGTTCGCTAAATTCTGGATAAATTGGTGATTTTGACCAATATAATAGCATTATTTTCAATTAAAGATTTTTCCTTCCATACTTAAGGGAAGACAGTACTTTGGATCCCGCCAATTTTAAATTTGCTATTTTCAGGTACATTTTTCATAGGATTGGTAAAAGATAGGAAAAAAAATCTGGTGTGAAACACTCACACGACGTTCTCTTGCCAGTGCGAATAATTAACAATAAACCTAATATTAGTAATAAAACATTAGAAATAAACAAAAAACTAACCTCAAAAACATAACCCTTATTTTAATCATGAGTGAATGACGCAAAATGACAATCGAACTCAGTTTGGCTTAAAAATACGGAAAATCACGCTTTCACGCTAAACTAGGCTCTGTAGAGAAACATGCTCTAAACAAAAGTTGTAGATCTTTTAATTTTCTATAAATTTAATTATATACACTTTTGTCGTAAAATGCATACTAAGACCGAAATGTTAAAAAAATCGATTTTTCTCACGTTTTCGTGAGAAAAAATCAGAAAATCGCAAATTACCGCTAAACTAAGCGTTATACAAAAAAATGTTTGAAACAGAAGTTGTAGGTTTTTAAATTCTCTACAACTTTTATTAAATAAGTTTTTGCGCTAAAATTTATATTAAAGCCGTAATCTTAAAAAAAAACAACGTTTTTACGTGAAAACAGCCTCACCGAGAATTTCAGCAAACATGGCGCCTACCCTATCTTGTAGAAAATAAAAAATTGAGTAAAATAGGCGATTTTTAAAAAAATCGTAGGACCAGTTTTTGAGAAAATCGCAAAAAACTGAAAAATTATACGAATAAACTAATACTTCCGGTTGACCGATTTTGATGAAAATGTTCGTGTCGGGTCCGGTAGTGGTATGTAACTTAAGTTTCAAGTTTCAAGTTCGTACGATGTTCCGTTCTTGAGATATTCTGTTCACACACAGACACACACACACCAATCGCTAAAAACATGTTTTTTTGGGTTCAGGGGGTCTGAAAACGTATAGATCCGGTGAAAACTCGATTTCGAAAAATCGACATGAAAACAATACTTTCCTTCCTATATATTCATATAGGCAAGAGAAAGTAATAAACCTTTACACACTATAGGTATCGGGTTCCTTCTCGAGCTGTAATATTGGCTATAGCTTAATAATATGACTACAAATATTTCATCTTCTATAATTACCAGCTACCTTATTTTGTGTTGTTGTTAAGGTCAACAGCCGAAAGGCTGGTTTGAACCTCTAGAGGTTTTACTAAGTAAAACGAGAAGTGATGTGGTTTACCATTGCCTTCCTCACTGAATGGAAAAGTATGCTTATCAGCATGCCGGGCCCTCTGAAAAGCACATATTTCCCACTCTGTAAATGACACCTTCACTTCATTCACCACAGGGTCTGGCTGTACAATGAAATTCATTACTTTCAGAGGAGATAACTCTGATTAGTGTCTTTTACACCTCTACCTCTTCTGTTCTTAAATGATTCAGTCATTTATTTAATTGGCTGACCATGTGATAAGAAACAGAACTATTTATTTTAGCCCTCCAACGAGCAGATTGAGTGTAAATAATTTGACACTCCACCTGTCTATTATAGGCAGTACCTTATTTTATTGGAACAAAATTTTCTACGAATGAATCGCCGTCTTAACTATCGCAGTCACCGACGTCTTCGTTATCAGTCTCACTAGTATCTGCCTAACCGATTCCTTTTTCACCAGGTGTCAACAAAACAGTTAAAGAACACGTCTTTATTTTTTGAATTGTGGAAAGATAAATATCACAGTAGTTAGCCACTCGCTTATGGTTTTTGTTAAGATGCAAGGAAAGGTATTTTTGTTTAGCTTCAACTTCACAGCATTTTATTACACAGCATATTAGATTTCGTTCAGCACTGTAAATAATCTGCCCACATTTTTGAGAAACTAACATTTCTGTTTACGATAACAAACAGTTATATTCGTACAGTTAACCTAGAAGAAATTCCACGATAATACTGTATATGCTCTGGGTATAGTATAAGTTGTTGTGTTTTTTACTTTCTCTTGCCTATATGAATATATAGGAAGGAAAGTATTGTTTTCATGTCAATTTTTCGAAATCGAGTTTTCACCGGATCTATACGTTTTCAGACCCCCTGAACCCAAAAAACATGTTTTTAGCGATTGGTCTGTGTGTGTGTCTGTGTGTGTGTGTGTGTGTGTGTGTGTGTGTGTGTGTGTGTGTGAACAGAATATCTCAAGAACGGAACATCGTACGAACTTGAAACTTGAAACTTAAGTTACATACCACTACCGGACGCGACACGAACATTTTCATCAAAATCGGTCAACCGGAAGTAGTAGTTTATTCGTATAATTTTTCAGTTTTTTGCGATTTTCTCAAAAACTGGTCCTACGATTTTTTTTAAAATCGCCTATTTTACTCAATTTTTTATTCTCTACAAGATAGGGTAGGTGCCATGTTTGCTGAAATTCTCGGTGAGGCTGTTTTCACGTAAAAATTTTGTTTTTTTAAGATTACGGCTTTAATATAAATTTTAGCGCAAAAACTTATATAATAAAAGTTGTAGAGAATTTAAAAACCTACAACTTCTGTTTTAAACATTTTTTTGTATAACGCTTAGTTTAGCGGTAATTTGCGATTTTCTGTTTTTTTTCTCACGAAAACGTGAGAAAAATCGATTTTTTAACATTTCGGTCTTAGTATGCATTTTACGACAAAAGTGTATATAATTAAATTTATAGAAAATTAAAAGATCTACAACTTTTATGTAGAGCATTTTTCTCTACAGAGCCTAGGTTAGCGTGAAAGCGTGATTTTCCGTATTTTTAAGCCAAACTGAGTTCGATTGTCATTTTGCGTCATTCACTCATGATTAAAATAAGGTTATGTTTTTGAGGTTAGTTTTTGTTCATTTCTAATGTTTTATTACTAATGTTAGGTTTATTGTTAATTATTTGCATTGGCAAGAGAAAGTTATGTGAGTGTTTCACACCAGATTTTTGTAGTGAAATTAAAGCAGTCGCGCATGCGCACTGATGCTTTCCCCGACTGATGCTCTTCGTTGCAAACAAGGAAAAACTCGTGACTCAAGTAACTACAGGGTGATTCATGAAGTTCTCCCCCCACTTCTACAGCACATTGTACTAGTAAAAATAATGAAAAAATGTTATATAAACATAGGTCCGAAAACGCTTCGTTAGCGAGTTACAGCTAGCGAAAGTTTCGCCTGGATTTCAGTTCACCAGGTGAAATGAGGTCTTCCTGGAATTGTGGTAAGGTAGATTAAGGGGCAAATTCAATCATTTCTTATGGTTTTTGATCTGATAAATTGAATAAAACAGGTCCCAGATCTCTAAGTTAAATAGTTTTTAAGAAAACCAGTGTCAAATGCAAAAAATGGAGTGAAAAACTTATTTTTTCATCTTTGGGCAAGGATAACTGTGTTATTTTCACCAAGAAACAGTTAAAATTTTTCAATAAAACATGTAGAAAACTTTATTCTGAACAAACCGGTGTAAATTAAGTACACAGAAAGCGAATAGATGTTTGATTAAATGAGTTTTTATTCATAAGAGTACAAAGTAAAATTAACCGGAAAAACTAAAATGAAAAAATGTGTTTTTTTCACTCCATTTTTTTGCATTTGACACTGGTTTTCTCAAAAACTATTCGCTTTCTGTGTGCTTTATTTACACCGGTTTGTTCAGAATAAAATTTTCTACATTTTTTATTGAAAAATTTTAACTGTTTCTTGGTGAAATAACAAAGTTATTCTTGCCCAAAGATGAAAAAATGTGATTTTCACTCCATTTTTTGCATTTGACACTGGTTTTCTCAAAAACTATTTAACTTACAGTTCTGGGACCTGTTTTATTCAATTTATCAGATCAAAAACCATAAGAAATGATTGAATTCGCCCCTTAATCTACCTTACCACAATTCCAGGAAGACCTCATTTCACCTGGTGAACTGAAATCCAGGCGAAACTTTCGCTAGCTGTAACTCGCTAACGAAGCGTTTTCGGACCTATGTTTATATAACATTTTTTCATTATTTTTACTAGTACAATGTGCTGTAGAAGTGGGGGGAGAACTTCATGAATCACCCTGTATAGTTGGATTGTCGCAAGACAAAGATTTACTATAATTACCAGCTACCTTATTTTATTGGAACAAAATTTTCTACGAATGAATTTCCGTCTTAACTATCGCAGTCACCAGCGTCATCTGTATTCGTGTGAGTTGAGCTTTACGTACGAATTAAAAATGAAAAGAAATCGCACTGCACCGTGTGAAGAGACCTCATTGTCGGGAACAATCTTTTGTATCGTCAACTAGCGTCTCGAGCATTAAACGCACTGTCGCATTACATACCTGATTTTTTATTCAATATTTTTTCAACATTTGTCACGTGCGTGTTAGTTTTTATTGGCTAATCGTGACTTTTTCGTTATATACTCATTACTTATCGCTACTTGACTGCGTTTATTTATTCATTCAACAAGAAAGAGATCTTTGGAAACCAATACAACATACAACATGCTTGCAAAAAGTAATTGACCCTATTGTAAAAAAATCTGGTTGGAAACACTCACACAACTTTCTCTTGCCAATGCAAATAATTAACAATAAACCTAACATTAGTAATAAAATATTCGAAATAAACAAAAAACTAACCTCAAAAAACATTAGTGAAATACGCAAAATTAAAATCGACCTCAGTTTGGCTTAAAAATACGGAAAATCGCTCCTACACGCTAAACTAGGCACTGTACAAAAAAAAGCTTTAAATAAAAGTTGTAGATCTTTTAATTTCCTACAAATTTTATTATACACACTTTTGTCGTAAAATGCATTCTAAGGCCGAAATCTTCAAAAACTCGATTTTTCACACGTTTTCGTGAGAAAAAAACAGAAAATCGCTAATTACCGCTAAACTAAGCGTTATACAAAAAAATGTTTGAAATAAAAGTTGTAGGTTTTTAAATTCTCTACAACTTTTATTATATAATGTTTTGCGCTTAAATGCATATTTAAGCCGCAACCTTAAAAAGAAAATGTTTTTACGTAAAAACAGCCTGACCAAGAATTTCAGCTAACATGGCGCCTACCCAATCTTGTAGAGAATAAAAAATTGAGTAAATGAGGCGATTTAAAAAAAAATCGTAGGACCAGTTTTGAGAAAATCGCAAAAAAGTGAAAAATTATACGAATAAACTACTACTTCCGGTTGACCGATTTTGATGAAAATGTTCGTGTCGGGTCCGGTAGTGATATGTAACTTAAGTTTCAAGTTTCAAGTTCGTACGATGTTCCGTTCTTGAGATATTCTGTTCACACACACACACACACACACACAGACCAATCGCTAAAAACATGTTTTTTGGATTCAGGGGGTCTAAAAACGTATAGATCCGGTGAAAACTCGATTTCGAAAAATCGACATGAAAACAATACTTACCTTCCTATATATTCACATAGGCAAGAGAAAGTAAAAAATCAGTTTTGGTGACTATTAGTCCACGGAGCGAAGGACTAATTCACGATACCCGTAAAATTGAAAAACAAAATCTGGTGTGAAGCACTCACACAACCTTCTCTTGCCAATATAAATAATTAACAATAAACCTAACATTAGTAATAAAACATTAGAAATAAACAAAAAACTAGCCTCAATAAACATAACCTTATTTTAATCATGAGTGTAAGACGCAAAATGAAAATCGAACTGAGTTTGGCTTAAAAATACGGAAAACCACTCTTTCACGCTAAACTAGGCTCTGTAGAGAAAAATGCCTTAAATAAAAGTTGTAGATCTTTTTTTTATTTCCTATAAAATTTATTATATACACTTTTGTCGTAAATGGATTCTAAGGCCGAAACCTTAAAAAAAATCGATTTTTCACACGTTTTCGTGAGAAAAATAAGAAAATCGCTAATTACTGCTAAACTAAGCGTTATACAAAAAAATGTTTGAAATAAAAGTTGTAAGTTTTTAAATTCTCTACAACTTTTATTGTATAAATTTTTTCGCTAAATTGCATATTAAAGCTGTAATCTTAAAAAAACTTTGTTTTTACGTGAAAACAACCTCACCAAGAATTTCAGCAAACATGACGCCTACCCTATCTTGTAGAGAATAAAAAATTAAGTAAACCAGGCGATTTTTAAAAAACTCGTAGGGCCAGTTTTTGAGAAAATCGCAAAAAAGTGAAAAATTACACGAATAAACTATTACTTCCGGTTGACCGATTTTAATGAAAATGTTCGTGTCGGGTCCGGTAGTGGTATGTAACTTAAGTTTCAAGTTTGTACGATGTTCCGTTCTTGAGATATTCTGTTCACACACACACACACACTCATACACGCGCGCGCGCACTCACACACACACCAATCGCTAAAAACATGTTTTTTGGGTTCAGGGGGTCTGAAAACGTATAGATCCGGTGAAAACTCGATTTCGAAAATCGACATGAAAACAATACTTTCCTTCCTATATATTCATATAGGCAAGAGAAAGTTAAAACACTTCAGAAATAAGTAAGTTTTTTTTAATTTCTAATATGTGTACGTTGCAATCTGTTCAATTGAGAACAATAAGCAACCCCATGACCCAGTGAGATGATAATGATATGTATGACGTGTAAATGAGGTGTAGTCTTGTACTGACCCAGGTCGACCACTCCTGAGAGAGTATATGGTTAATTGAACCCCAACCATCAAAGTACACCAGCAGCCACTGTCTAGTATTCAAATCTGTATAAAAGTAACAACCTTTACTAGTATTTGAACCAGCAATCTTGGTCTCCGAAAATCAGCTGTTAACAGGTGATTTTGGCGACGACTTTACCTTTAGACCAACCCGGTGGGTTAGTTTTCTCCTACTGTCAACAAAAAATAACGTCACTGAGCATGCGTATTATATAAAAATCTGATGTGAAACACTCGCACGACTTTCTCTTGCCAATGTAAATAATAGACTACCGGTATATTAACTAACATTAGTAATAAAAATTTAGAAATAAACAAAAAACTAACCTCAATAAAAATTGAGTGAAAGACGCGAAATGAAAATCGACCTAAGTTTGGCTTATAAATACGGAAAATCACTTTTTCACGCGAAACTAGGATCTGTAGAGAAAAATGCTCTAAATAAAAGTTGTAGATATTTTAATTTCGAATTAAAAAAAATTGCTAGTTACCGCTAAACTAGGCGTTATACCAAAACAAGTTTGAAATAAAAGTTGTAAAATTTTAAATTCTCTACAACTTGTGTTACATACAGTTTTGCGCTGAAATGCATACTAAAGCCGCAATCTTATAAAAGCAACGTTTTTACGAGAAAACAACCTCTTTAAGAATTAACAAAATAATGATAAAGAAGATACTGAAAATGAGTGATGAAAAAATCCCAGAACTTAATGAGAATCGAACCCGGGACCCCGGCGTAGAAACCGGTTGCGCAAACCACTACGCCAACGGGCCGGCCTAGCCATGAAACGCGTTGCCACATGAAAGGGAGTTTATTACTTTCCCTTGCCGTATATGAATATACATGTCGCTTTTTGAAATCGTGTTTAAAACGGAAATACAATGTTTTTCTGTTAACAAAATATCTCAAGAACGGAACATTGTACGAACTTGAAACTTAAGTTACGTACCACCAGAGGACTCGAGAAAAAACCTGTTCGTACATCGTAACAATTTCGAAATGTATTCCGTTTTTGAGATATTTTGTTCACACACAGACAAATCGCTAAAAACATATTTTTTTGGTTCAGGGAGGCGTTTATAAAAAAAAGGATATCCAGTAAAAACTCGATCTCAAAAAATCGACACGAAAAAAACCAATAAGTAATAAATTACACATTTCAAAACTCGAAGGACAAAAACAACGAACCGTTAAAACACCATTGTTTTTCACTACCGTGACATTTGGGAAAGTAAAGGTGTTGAAAATAAAATTTGGATTGAAGCAACACTTTCCAAAAATGAAAGTACGAGTATTAAAGAAAATTCATGTACTCCGTTTTTAATGATATTTATGAATTTTCAGAAATTCATTTACCTCTGTCGATTTAATTAAAAAATATTTGTCATTCTTATACGAATTTATTGTCATCAACCGTTATATTTTGTTAATTAATTTTAAAAAGTATTTACAGAAGTATTCACCTGGAATTTTTATCACGTTCAATTTTGGGAACGGTTATTCAACGTTCAATTTGTGTACAAAAATATCTTAATTAGTTAAAGGTGAGGTTAAATTGTATTAAGTTTTCCTTAGTCATCAAACATTCCTAACTGGATTTGTATTGAAATTTTATTGTTTTATACATCTAGTAATGTAGAAAGGAAAAGTACAGGGTAACTGAAAAGTTGTCACGTCATTATTTATTTATTTACAACTATATAAAGGCTAACTGAACTTATCCATATAAGCCTCATTGACATAAAAAATTTACATATTTACAAAACAATAGGCTATATGCTTGTAACTAATAATAATAATAATAATAGTGAATTTTATTATCCTCTCAATATTACAAACATTTACCTTATAAAATACACTTAATACTAAACTTAAATACAAAGAAAAAATAAGAAAAATAAAATAAATCAATTTACTACTGTATTCACTTAGGATTTCCTCAAATGAATGAAGATTCAGGAGATTACATTTTCCAGCAGGACGGAGCTCCACCCCATTGGCATCGCAATGTTCGGCGTTTCCTAAATGTATCCATACGTCAACGATGGATAGGTCGCATGGCGAATGACGACTCTGCACTTCAGTTTTGGCCACCGAGGTCTCCAGATCTCACACCCTGTGAGGGGTTCGTGTGGGCTTCTTGTGGGAGTTCGTGAAAAGTGCAGTTTACATACCACCTCTTCCCACCAATTTGAATGAACTAAGGAATCGTAACACAGATGCAGTCAACTCAGTGACCCAAGACATGCGTAAGAGAGTTTGGGATGAGTTCAGTTACCGTCTAGATGTTGTACGAGCAGCCGGAGGAGGACACATTGAACATCTATAAACTTTCATGTATGTAAATTAAAATTTAAAACTTTCTCTTTCAAATGTAACAGAATTAAAATATAAACAATATAGAATTAAAATGTTACAGAATTAAAATATAACATGTAGTTCAGGATATACAGCTTATTGAAATTGTTTCCATCTTATTGAATCACTCTGTATTACTGTATTGCACAGTGTTCACTTTAGGCAAATAAAACAAATTAAAAGACCTGGATCTAACAAAAGGTACATAATAAAAAATGTTTTTAACAATATCCTCTATGTCAACCTTATTATTGAATACTTTATATAACAATTGCATACACATCACATTTCGTCTGACTTCAAGGGATTTTATGTCAAAAATTCTTCTCATCGTCTCCGTAGAAAACCGTAAAGGGCATGGACATACCATATTTTTTGTAATACAGGAGACGCAATAATCTATGAATTTTTTCAATCGAGTCAATGTAATTCAGATGATGGGGATTCCACACAATTGCACCATATTACCTATTATTTATTGCACCATATACCTGCTTCTATCTAGAGCTAGGAGTACGTAGACAATTTTACTCAACGTTACCGGTGGTGGACTTTTCTCAGCAACTGCTACATATTGTTTAAATAATCAAACAAAAGACTGGTTTACACCTCTAGAGGCTTCACTAAGTAAAATGAAAAGTAAGGTGATTTATCTTTACCTTCCTTACCGAGTGAAAAATCTGGTGTGAAACACTCACGCAACTTTCTATTGCCAATGTAAATCATGAACAATATAACCTAACATTAGTAATAAAACATGATGGGGATTCCACGCAATTGCAGCATATTCTAATCTGCTTCTAACTAGAGCTGGGGGAAAGAGTAGGTAAACAATTTTACTCAACGTTACCGGTGGTGGACTTTATACTGTTCACTCAACACACACACACCAATCGTTAAAAACATGTTTTTTGGGCTCAGGGGGTCTGAAAACGTAAAGATCCGGTGAAAACTCGATTTCAAAAAATCGACATAAAAACAATACTATTTTTTTTTTTTAATTTGTTTAACGTCGCATCAACATCAAGGTCATTAGCGACGACGTTGGGGGTGTAACTGTGTGAGATGAGGATGAAATGATTTTTTGTAACGTATGAAAATATGCCGTGCCTGAGTGGGATTCGAACCCAGGACCGCATGATGAGAGGCGAGCACGTTACCAACTGCGCCAATGCGGCCGGCAAAACAATACTTTCCTTCCCATATATTCATATCGGCAAGAGAACGTAAAAAATAAACAAAAAACAGAAACTAACTCACAAAAGAGTAAAGAAAAATATTAAATAAAGTGTAAAATATATAGATGGTGTAAGAAACAAAATAAACCAATAGATATTTTCTTTGGAACGAAATCTGAAATATGTGACAGAATTTTAAGACGAGAAGAAACAAAACAGAAAACGATACACGGACAGATAATGCGGCTTCTTAAAAACGGATTGGCACGCCGCCATTATACACGGATCTACACTAATATTGTTAATTCCACAGAAAAAATACGATAGGAAAAAAATAAATATAACAAAAACGCCAACAGCCGGATCCTTTTTTAAAAATAAAACACCCGACCGTATAATAATTCTGATAAAAGTACAGAAATAAAACCGGGATGTGTACCACGTTTAAAAATAGATCGTTACGCAAAACCGAAAAAAGTTTTTCTTCATCAACCAAATGTATCTAAACACACGAAGTGTCTGCTGGATATCGGCAAATGGATTCCGTTATCACGTGTTGTGTACTAATGGATCAAATTCACAACCCCTTCTCATTTTTCTTTTAAATTGAGTGATGAAGCCTACATAAGCCTTGGGCGTGTGCGTAGATAATGATATGTGGTGATTTACAGATGAAAAAAATGCCAGACCTGACCGGGAATCGAACCCGGGACCCCGGCATAGTAGCCAGTTGCGCTGACCACTACACCACGGGCCGGTCATTTTAAACCGTAAAATTTTAACCACCGACTTTTAAAAAGGATTCCTACATCATTAAAGGTTTCAAAATTGGTAATATATCGTATAAATTTATGGTACTTTTTACTTTCTCTTGCCTAATGAATAATATAATTAAGTTATAGAAAAGAAGGTATTGTTTTCATGTCGATTTTTCGAAATCGAGTTTTCACCAGATATACACGTTTTCAGACACCCTGAACCCAAAAAAACATGTTTTTAGCGATCTCATACCACTAGAGGACCCCGACTTGAAAATTTTCATCAAAATCGGTCAACCGGAAGTAGTAGTTTATTCGTGTCATTTTTCACTTTTTTGCGATTTTCTACAAAACGACTTCTACGAATTTTTTAAAAAGCGCCTTTTTTGCTACATTTTTTAATGCTCTACAAGATAGGGTAGGCGCCATGTCTGCTGAAATTCATAGAAAGGCTGTTTTTTTTATTATTACGTCCTTAAATTGCATTTTAGGGCAAGAGTATATAAAAAAAATTGTAGACAATTTAAAAATCTACAACTTTTATTTCAAAATTTTTTTTGTTTAATGCTTGTTTAGCGGTAATTTGTGATTATCTGTTATTTTTTTCATGAAAATCTGTAACAAAACAATGGATTTTTTAAGATTTCGGCCGTAGTATGCATTTTACGACCAAAGTGTATGTATATATGTATAAAGTTAAACGAAAAGAAAATAGCTTAAACTTATATTTTAAGTATTTTTCTCTACAGAGCCTAGTTTAGTGTGAAAGAGTGATTTTCCGTAATATTAAGCCAAGCTGAAGTTGATTTTCATTTATTTCTAATGTTTAATACTATAATATTAGATTACACAGTTCATTATTACTTTCTCTTCCCTATATGAATATATAGGAAGGAAAGTATTGTTTTCATGTCGATTTTTAGAAATCGAGTTTTCACCGGATCTATACGTTTTCAGACCCCCTGAATGCAAAAAACATGTTTTTAGCGATTGGTCTGTGTGTGTGTGTGTGTGTGTGTGTGTGTGTGTGTATACAAAATATCTCAAGAAAGGAACATCGTACGAACTTGAAACTTAAGTTACATAACACTACCGGACCCGACACGAACATTTTCATCAAAATCGGTCAACCGGAAGTAGTAGTTTATTCGTATAATTTTTCACTTTTTTGCGATTTTCTCAAAAACTGGTCCTACGATTTTTTTTAAAATCGCCTGGTTTACTCAATTTTTAATTTTCTACAAGATAGAGTAGGCGTCATGTTTGCTGAAATTCTGGGTGAGGCTGTTTTCACGTAAAAACATAGTTTTTTTAAGATTACGGCTTTAATATGCAATTTAGCGCACAAATTTATATAATAAAAGTTGTGGAGAATTTAAAAACCTACAACTTTTATTTCAAACATTTTTTTGTATAACGCTTAGTTTAGCGGTAATTTGCGATTGTCTGTTTTTTTTCTCACGAAAACGTGAGAAAAATCGATTTTTTTAAGATTTCGGCCTTAGTATGCATTTTACGACAAAAGTGTATATAATTTAATTTATAGAAAATTAAAAGATCTACAACTTTTATTTAGAGCATTTTTCTCTACAGAGCCTAGTTTAGAGAGAAAGAGTGATTTTCCGTATTTCTAAGCCAAACTGAGTACGATTTTCATTTTGCGTCTTACACTCATGATTAAAATAAGGTTATGTTTTTGAGGTTAGTTTCTTTGTTTATTTCTAATGTTTTATTACTAATGTTAGGTTTATTGTTAATTATTTGCACTGGCAAGAGAAAGTTGTGTGAGTGTTTCACAACAGATTTTTTTGCATTGGGAAGAGAAAGTCGTGTGAATGTTTCGCACCAGATTTTTTTTTTTTTTTTTTTTTGTTCAGTAATCTTTAATGTGGAGAAGTACGTAACAGTGATAAAAAAAACATATCTAATAAAAAAAAGCAAAATGAGCAGATCTACAATTTACAGTACGTGAAAGATTGCTGAATTGGGTGGGTTAGAAACGGAAATAGAAAAATGCTTACGAATCACTTAAATATCAGCTTGGTGTAGTGATTATTGTGTTGAGTCCGAAAAATTAAATCGTACATGGTTAAGCAAATTGATAATTGCAGTCAAATTATCAATATTAACTCACACCGAGGCTGCTATTATACGAACTATTCACCCACACAGAAACACATTATCTATCTAAAACAATCAACCTCCGCACGTTTCGCTTCGCTCGTTTAAATATTTAATTATTATTAAGGATAATTTTACAAGATTATTTTTGTTGTAGATACGTTATTTTTGGAATTGAATTATTTTATTTGTTGAATTCAGTAAAACCCCGCTTATCTGAAACCCGCTCAACCGTAAACCTGCTTAACCGAAATCCGGTTCATTACAGTAGGCCTAATTTTTCTTTTTTTTGCGATTTTCTCAAAAATGGCGCCTACGATTTTTTTCAAAATCGCCTCATTGACTACATTTTTTATCCTCTACATGATAGGGTACGCGCCATGTCTGCTGAAATTTTTAAGAGGCTGTACTCTCGTAGGAAAAAATGTTTTTTTTTTAAGACTGCGGCCTTAATATGCATTTTAGCGCAAAAATGTGTAGCCTATAAAAAAATTTGTTGAAAATTTAAATACCTACAACTTCTATTTCAAAATTCCTTTGTATAACGCTTAGTTTAGCGGTAATTAGTAATTTTCTGTTTTTTTTTCATAAAAAATTGTAAAATAAACGGATTTTTTCGGCCTTATGCATTTTACGAAAAAAGTGCATATTATAATCAAATTTATAGGAAATTACAAAATCTGCAACTTTTATTTTAAGCATTTTCTCTACAAAGCCTAGTTTAGCGTCAATGAGTGATTTTCCGTATTATTTAGCCAAACTTAAGTTGATTTTCATTTTGCATCATTCACTCGTGATTAAAATGAGGTTATGTTTTCAAAGATTTATTTAACATCGCATCAACTGCAACGGTCATTAGCGACGACGTTGGGGCGTAACTGTTTACAATGGAGAATGAAATTATTTTTTGTAACGTATGAAAGCCCATAACAGACAGGTAGAGTGTCAAATTATTTACACTCAATCTGTTCATTGCAGAGCTAAAATAAATAGTTCTGTTTCTTATCACATGGTCAGCCAATTAAATGACTGAATCATTTAAGAACAGAAGAGGTAGAGGTGTAAAAAACACTAATCAGAGTTTTCTCCTCTGGAAGTAATGAATTTCATTATACAGCCAGACCCTGTGGTGAATGAAATGAAGGTGTAATTTGCAGAGTGGAAAATATGTGCTTTTCAGAGGGCCCGGCATGCTGATAAGCGTAATTTTCCACTCAGTGAGGAAGGCAATTGTAAATCACCTCACTCCTCGTTTTACTTAGTAAAACCTCTACTGGTTCAAACCAGCCTTTCGGCTGATGACCTAAACAACAACAACGTATGAAAATATGCTGTCGCGCCTGAGTGGGATTCGAACCCACGACCGCATGATGAGAGGCGAGCACATTAACAACTACGCCAATGATGCCGGCTTTCTACAACTTTAATTATATTAATTTTACTCTAAAATGCATTTTACGACAAAACTGTATTGTACTAAAAGTTATAGGAAATTAAAAACATATGACTTTATTTATTTAAAGTATTTTTTCTACAGAGCTTATTTTACCGTTTATGACATACGATTACAAATATATTTGTGCGTTTATACGAGTGACACTTCTCTCCATTTTGGCCCCAAAATTTGATAACCGGCTACCTAAACACATAACTGAACAAATTAAATTAAATTTAAGAATGAAATGCAGAAATGGATAATTATTAATGTCGAAAAGTACAACATGGAAGTGATGCTAGGTAAAACAAAAAGTTAACGGTGAGCTCATTTACCATATTTTTTGTGGTAATAGCTTATAAAATTAGTAAATTATGTGTTTTTACATATACTGGCACATGGTTTTTTATCGTAGTTGAATGTGGTATAGATGTTAAGTCACGAAAATCCTTTTGCGTATGGATGATCTATGAGGAAGATAGTGAAAACGCAACAGAGCTGCCAACCTCAACAATGAGACACTACACGTACATTTCACTACCATGCAGTTTCTACATACATTTTGTAAGCTGTGGTTTATTCCGAGAAATGTTTTCTTCATAAGCCTTATAAGAAATAAATCTGACCTGTAATATTGCCTGTAGGTTAATTACATCACTAGAAATGTTTGATTTACTGTTATTACCAAGTTACCTTATTCCACTGGAACAAAATGTTCTACGAATGAATCGCCTTCTTTACTAATCGCTGTCACTGACGTCTTCACTATCAGTCTCAATATTTGGTATCCACCGAACAGTTTCCTTTTTTTACCAGGTGTCAAAACTTAAATTTCCACCTTTTTTTTTAATTGTGGAAAGAGAAACATCAAAATAAGCAGCCACTCGCTCATGGCTTTTGTTAAGAGCCAGGTAAAGGCATTTTTGTTAAGCTTCAACTTCACAGCATTTTATTACACTGCACATTAGATTTCGTACAGCACTGTGATTAGTCTGCCCACGTTTTCCAGAAACTAACATTTCTGTTTACGGTAACAAAGTTATATTCATAGTTAACCTACCGATATACTGTATTTGCTCTGGGTATAGTATAAGTTGTTATGTTTGTCGTACTGAAATTAAAGCCGTTGCGCAAGCGCACTAATGCTTTTTCCCATTTAACCCTCGTTGCATACAAAAGGCAAACTCGTGACGCAAATCACTATATTAGGAATGAATGTGTGTACAAAATTTATATAAAATGTTAAGTTTTAAAATTGTATTTTTTTGAAAATAAAGTATTATTGTAATTATTATGTTATGTATTTTGATATTAGGCCTACTGTATTAACATTGAGAAGAGAAAATCGTGTGGTTGTTCACACCAATTTTTTTTTTGGATGCTACTAAATTATTATTGATAATCGATTAAATGGCTTCATTGTTCTAAACGATAAATCGTTTTTTCATTATAAAATTCAAAATAAATCATTTTTTTCTTATTAATAAATAAGACATAGGCCTAAGGTGAAAAAGATGTATTTTGAATACGGTAGTCCTACATTAGCCTGATTAATTTTGAGATTTTTTTTCCGCCCAGAAAGAATAATTTGTAAATATTTTGTTGTGATCAAAACATAAAGTAACCGAATTCCCGTTTATAAATAATAACAACCAACGGTGATTATTAAAAAGATTTTAAGCCTTTTTAATTGATAGGTTATGTAAAATATCCGGACATATTAACCCCGTCTCGTTAAAATTTCACCCTAAATAATTAAAACCATTATTTAATAGGATATTTTATACGGCAGATTAATAACGTCTTCCCCATTACGCTATAGTTATTAAAACCGCCATTATAACTTCTTCTTCTTGGAATCTACACGAGTTCAAAATGAACATTCACTATGCCTATTTAAATCAGATACCGAAATTTTACTGGGAAATTCTGAAGAATTACTTTATCAACCCCAATTTTTCCCATTTTTACATAGGCTTAAATTTTTTTTTTAACAGTATAGTTTTTCTTTTGCAATCAGTTAATAAATACAATAACTTTAAGCAAATATGAGAAAATCTGAGTAATGTCCTTAAGAATTAAAACACAAACGACACTCAATAGTGTGTTAGGAAAAGACCAAACTGTGAAGAAACAAAAAATATATCTATACAAAATCAAACTTGATGAACCGTGAATCAACATCCCGAAACACAAAGTGTTGAAGTTGGAGATGACAATGACGATGGTAGAGATGAAAACGACGCCAATTATGAAATGCTGATGATTAAGAGTTGAAGTAGAAAAGATGAAAAAAATTTAAATGACTAACAAAATCGTAGAGGTAAGTCCAGTGTTTAAAGCGTTTCAGTCTGTAAGTATCTTCGTTGTTGTCAAGGAGGCTAATCGCTAATGGATTCTGATGGTCTTCTAGTTTTTGTAAATGTTTTTCGCTATGTTGTTTAATTTCTTCTTTTATGAAGGACAGGTTTAGGTCATTGTGTAGTATTTCATTTGTTACGTACCATGGGGGCTGCAGTGATCAGTCTCAGGCATTTTGATTGAAAGCGCTGCAGTATTTCTATATTTGATGAACTAGCTGTACCCCATAGCTCTAACCCATACGTCCAAATTAGTTTGAGTATTACTTTGTATACGAGTACTTTATTTTCAAGGGAGAGTTGAGACCTACTGCCTAAGAGCCAGAATAATTGACGTAACTTAAGTCCAAGTTGCTTTCGTTTCGCCCATATATGACTTCTCCACGTGAGTCTTCAATCTAGGCTTAAAATTAAAAGTACATTTAAAATAGTTGTGTTTCTTATTACATGGTCAGCCAATTACATGACTGAAGTATTTAAGAACAGAAAAGGTGAAGGTGTAAAAGACACTACTATCGGTTTCATAATCATAGACAACCGACTTTGAACCCAAAGCATCTCCAAAACTGTAAATCGGATTTCAAAATATTTTACATCAAATTTAGCTCATTTTATTCTGCGTTGACCTATAATAGTTCTATATTTTTAATGTTGTTTAAAAATTGCCATATCAAGGTTGGAAGACAAAAAGACCCTGTTTTTTGATACCGCAACAAATTTTATGCGTTTAGAGGCGTGTAACTCGATAATTATTTGATCGAAAAAATATAAATTTTAAACGCAACATAGACGCATATTTTTACAGCGTGTACGAAATTTGAAATTCGTACGTTATTTAAATTTTGATTTATTAAAAATATTCTGTGAACCCTTGCTATCTCGGTAACCGCTCGATCGTTCGGCACGGGAAATTATAGTTTTATTCAGCGTAAAAAACTTAGTACAAATATGGTAATAACATGAAATATTGATTAGCCAATTTGGTGGTAGAATTTTTAGAAATAGACGGGTAATGCGGGGGGGGGAGCTACTATCCATGTAGACAGTTTGTGTGCGTGACATCCTGTCGGACTGTCTGCTTGAGTTGACAGACTGCATTGTCAATTATTCAGGTAGACAGTCAGTTGCAGGCAACATGGATAGTAGCGCCCCTGCATTACCAGTTCTATTTTTCAAAATTTTGTAAATTCTACCACAACATTGACTAATCAATATTTCATGTTATTAACATATTTGTACTACGTTGTTTTTTTTACAACGAATAACACGATAGTTTGCCCGTGGCGAACGATCGAGCGGTTACCGAGATAGCAACGGTTCAGAATATTGTTGATATATCAAAATTTAAGTAACGTACGAATTTAAAATTTCGTACACCCAGTAAGAATATAATTGTCTACGTTGTGTTAAAATTTCAAACTTTTCGGTCAAATAATTATTGTTATGCGCCTCAAAACGAATGAAACTTTTTGCGGTAGCGAAACAAACCGGGTCTTTTTATCTTCCAACCTCGATATGGAAATATTTAAAACAATATTAAAAATATAAAACTATTATAGGTCAACGCAGAATAAAATGAGCTAAATTTTGATGTAAAATATTTTGAAATCCGACTCATAGTTTTGGAGATGCAAGGGTTCAAACTCGGGTGTCTATGATTATGAAACCGATTTGTTGTTGTTTAGGTCATCAGCCGAAAGGCTGGTTTGAACCTGTAGAGGCTTTACCAAGTAAAACAAGGAGTGAGGTGGTTTACCGTTGCCCTCCTCACTGAGTGGAAAAGTACGCTCATCAGCATGCCGGGCCCTCTGAAAAGCACATATTTTCCACTCTGCAAACGACACCTTCACTTCATTCACCACAGGGTCTGGCTGTATAATGAAATTCATTACTTTCAGAGGAGATAACTCTGATTAGTGTCTTTTGCACCTATACCTCTTCTGTTCTTAAATGATTCAGTCATTTAATTGGCTGACCATGTGATAAGAAACAGAACTATTTATTTTAGCCCTGCAACGAACAGATTGAATGTAAATAATTTGACACTCCACCTGTCCGTCATGAAACCGATAGTAGTCACAATTTACTTCCTCCGAGAGTAATAACTTTAATTAAACACACAGACCCTGTGGTAATTGAAGTGAAGATGTCATTTGCATAGTGGAAAGTAGATGCTTTTCGGAGGGGTCTGGCATGCTGATAAGCATACCTATCCACTCGGTGAGAAAGGTAATTGTAAACCACCTCACTTCTCGTTTTACTTAGTAAAGCGTCTAGAGGTTCTAACCAGCTTACGGGTGATAATTTAACAATACCTACGATATGTCAATTTATTCCTCACCGAAATATTTTACACTTTGCCAATAACAGACAAGTGGAGTGTTAAATTAATAACACTCGATCTGCTAATTCCAGGACAACAAAAAACAGTTCTGTTTCTTATTACACGGTCAGCCGATTAAAATGATTGAAGCATTTAATAACAGAAGAGGTAAAAGTATACAGGACACTATAGAACGAGAATGAAAGATGAAGCCAGCGTTAGTAACCACATGTTGTTGTTGTTTAGGTCAACAGCCGAAAGGCTGGTTTGAACCTCTAGAGGTTTTACTAAGTAAAACGAGGAATGAGGTGGTTTACCATTGCCTTCCTCACTGAGTGGAAAAGTACGCTTATCAGCACGCCGGGCCCTCTGAAAAGCACATATTTCCCACTCTGCAAATGACACCTTCACTTCATTCACCACAGGGTCTGGCTGTATAATGAAATTCATTACTTTCAGAGATGATAACTCTGATTAGTGTCTTTTACACCTCTACCTCTTCTGTTCTTAAATGATTCAGTCATATAATTGGCTGACCATGTGATAAGAAACAGAACTATTTAATTTAGCCCTGCAACGAACAGATTGAGTGTAAATAATTTGACACTCCACCTGTCTGTTATGGGCAAAGTAACCACATATAGATTCTGAAATCACGAGATTGCCTTTTGCGTATGGACGAGCTGTGAAAAAGAAATTGAAAATTTGGCAGTGCTACCAACCTCAACAGTCAAACACTACTCGTACATTTCACTACCGTGCAGTTTCTACATACATTTTGTAAGCTGTGGTTTATTCCGAGAAAATGTTTTCTTCATAAACCTTATAAGAAATAAATGAAACCAGTTATATTGCCCATAGATTAATTACATCACTAGAAATGTTTGATTTACTGTAATTACCAGCTACCTAATTCCATTGGAACAAAATGTTCTACGAATGAATCGCCTTCTTTACTAATCGCTGTCACCGGCGTCTTCACTATCAGTCTCACTATTTAGTATCTACCAAACCGTTTCCTTTTTTTTTTTACCTGGAGTCAACACTTTAATTTCCTCCTTTATTTTTCGAATTGTGGAAAGAGAAACATCGCAGTAGGAAACCATTTGCTCATGACTACTGTTAAGAGGAAGGGAAAGGCATTTTTGTTTAGCTTCAACTTCACAGCATTTTATTACACTGCATATTAGATTTCGTTCAGCACTGTGAATAGTCTGCCCACGTTTTCGAGAAACTAACATTTCTGTTTACGGCAACAAACAGTTATATTCGTATAGTTAACCTACAAAAGGTTCCGAGATATACTGTATATACTCTGGGTATAGTATAAGTTGTTATGTTTGTCGTACTGAAATTAAAGCAGTCGCGCATGTGTACTAATGCTTTTCCCTCTTTACCCCTCGTTGCAATAAAGGCAAACTCGTGACTCAAGTGACTATATCTCCTAATTTCACTGAGGGAGCTGAATTTCAGGCGAAAACTTTGACCGTGTATAACTCACGAAGCATTTCCGGACCCATGTTTATATGAACTTTTTTCATTATTTTGATGAGAGGAATAAGCTTGTGCAGTATGGTACATTCCTACTGAAACACCCTGTATAGATGATTTATTACACACTATTAATAGTTATAAACAGAGTAGTAAACACTTATAAAAAATGAGTAATACACGATCAATAAAATAATAATAATGAGTCACAAATCAAAGCGTTCACGTAAATAACAATAACATAATTGCTTACTTCATTTGAATACCAGAATGACTAATATTATATAATAATGATTTATAAGTAACCGACAGCAATAAATTAAATTTGAGCCACAAATGACACATTTATTTTGAAATTAATGTTTTTATTAGGTACTTGACAAAATTTATCACGCAAATTGGAGCGGACGAAAACACGTTAATCACTACTGCACTAACTTCGGTTGTTTTAATGATGAAAAAAATATTTACATTAAATAATAATACTTTATAAGGTACTAATAATACTTTATATATAATAATACATCGAGACTAACATAGGAACATTGCAACGGTTCGAATCGTTTAAGTATCTGGGAGAACACATCCACACAAGCGGTCTGGATAAGCCCGGGATAGAGGAAAGAATACGGAAAATGTGAAACGCATTTAGGACAACACGAAGCGTATACAGCAAGAAGTGCATCTCCAAAAATACTAAGAAGCGACACTATCACACGGCAATCCAACCCGAAGCACTGTACGCCAGTGAAACGCTGCTTCTCAATAGGGGCCTCAGGAAGATTGAGGGATTGGACAGAAGATAATGGGGGGCAGGATGACCACGGAGGGATGGAGACTGCAGCACAACCAAGACGTGTATAAATTCTCAGAGAGCATCGTCTCACGGATGAGGAAGCGTCTGGCATTCTTTGGGCATCTCAGCAGGACGAGTAACAATAGATTGGTCAAACACGTATTCGACTTTGTAAACCGGGGAAAGAGGAACTACACATGGGCCAAAGAAACTAAACTGGATCTGGAACAGATAGAATTAACACCGCGGGACACACAGGAATGGGCCAAACGCAAGGGAAGCTGGCAAATACAGCAGGCCAGAGGAACAACTTGGTAACGTGAACCAAAAAACTTGTTTTTAACGATTCAAACTCGAAACTTAACTTGGGTACCACTAGAGGACCCTACACGAACATTTTCATCAAAATCGGTCAACCGGAAATAGAAGTTTATTCGTGTCATTTTTCACTTTTTTGCGATTTTCTCAAAAACGGCTCCTACGATTTTTCTTAAAAATCGCCTCATTTACAACATTTTTCTTATTTAAAAGATACGGTAGGCGCCATGTCTGCTGAAATTTTTGGGGAGGCTGTGCTCTTGTAGAAAATTTTAAGATTACATCCTTAATATGCATTTTAGGTCAAAAAGCACATAATAAAAAATGTAGACAACTTTAAAATCTACAACTTATGTTTTAAAAATTTCTTTGTATAACACTTAGTTTAGCGGTAAATTAGTGGTTTTCTATTTTTTTTTATGAAAAAATGGTTCTTTAAGATTTCAGCCTTAGTATAGCAGTTTACGACAATAGTGTATATAATCAAATTTACAGGAAATTAAAAGATCTACAACTTTTATTTAAAGCATTTTTCAACAGAGCCTAGTTTAGCGTCAAAGAGTGATTTTCCGTATTTTTAAGCAAAACTGAGGTTGATTTTCATTTCGCATCATTCACTCATGATTAAAGCAAAGGTATTCTAGTAGTATCAAACTTAAATTTCAAGATCATACAATGTTCCGTTCTTGAGATATTCTCTTTACACACACGCGCGCGCGCGCACACACACACACACACACACACACACACCAATCGCTATAAAAAAACATGTTTTTTTGGGTCCAGGGGATCTGAAAACGTGTAGATCCGGAGGAAACTCGATTTCGAAAAAGCGACATGAACACAATACTTTCCTTCATACAGGAAATGAAAGTAAAAATATGAAGAAAAATGAGGCACTTTTTAAAAAAGTGTATATTCATTTTTTGAGAAAATCGCAAAACAATGAAAAATTTCTACGATTAAATACTACTTTCAGTTGACCGATTTTCCTGAAAATCAACTTAAGTTCCAAGTTTTAAATCAGTACACTAATCCGGTTTTTGAAATACTTCACACACACACGCGCGCGCTCGCAGAAAACCAATACTAAATATGTTTTTTTGGGTTCAGGGGGCCTGAAAATAATAGTTCCTTCCATATACAGAACAAGAGAAAGTTAAAATATCTGAGACTGGTTAAAGTTTGAGGGGGGAAAGCCGACTAAATCTGTTACTTCTACAAACCAAAACTCAAATAAGATGCCGCACACAATACTTGGGTAGATTATCCGACATAGTAAAGCACCTAAGGTACGAAGAAAATTAAAAAAAACGTATACATGGAAAAATCAAGATTAATTACTAAGAACAAAATGATTCCTGCAGTTGAAGGAAAACCATTTGTTTTTCCTACCGAAATATTATATATTTATTTTTCGTTTTATGTTTCAGAAACCCACACCAAAGAGATATTTTGAGTTTAATATGCAAAATGCTAGCATATTTCTTTCATATAAAAAAAACGGAGTAAAAATACTAAGATGTTGAAAGTTAAATACCCGGGCAACAAGTTTATCTCAGGGTACACGCGAGGAAAAATAAAAAAGGAAAAGTCTTAATGAGTGTTTTCAAATAAAGTTTGCTTTAAAACTTAGTAACCCCCTTTCGGTATTGTGATTTCCCCGTTCTATTTAGTAACCACAATTTTCCGAAAGGAAACGGGGTGGGGGAGGGTGGTTAAGATAGACATGGTGAAGGAGGCGGCGACGAAAATAATTATTATTCAACGGAAAGTTTAATTGATTTTTCACTCTTTCAACCATTATTTAAAATTCTTTCTAATTATCAAACAGTTTTCTTTCGCCGACTTTGTAAGGGAATCATAAATCCCATTGTCTTTAACAAATCTGCTGCCATCTGGCGGATAAAATAGTTAACACTTTCTTTTTTTATCCGAGACGGAACAATACGTTCAGGATAAAAGATCGTGAATAATTAATTATTCGTTGCGATTTATCTCCAAAACTACTGGGCCGATTTCAATGCGGTTCTTTACACTCTCTTGTTCTAAATGAATACATTAACAACGAAATTATTGTTTTCATGTAGATTTTTCGTAATCGAATTTTTACCGGAAAACACATTTTCAGGCTCACTGAAACAAAAAAGAACTTTTGGTGTAAAACACTCACAAGACTTTCCATCGACAATGTAAACTATAAAACGTATAACCTATGTTTAATTTAGAGTAAAAAATCTCGTGTGATGCACACACAACTATCTCTTGACAATGAAAATAATAACCAATATGACCTAATATTAGTAAAAAAAACATTAAAATATAAGCAACAAAAACCAACCTAATAAAAAAGCCTGATTTTATTCATGAGTGAATGATGCAAAATGAAAATCAACCTCAGTTAGGTTTAAAAATACGAAAAGTCACTTTCACGCTAAACTAGGCTCTGTAAAGAAAAATGCTCAAAATAAAAGTTGTAGGTCTTTTAATTTACTATAAATTTCGTTATATACACTTTTTGTCGTACAATGCATACTAAGGCCGAAATCTTAAAAAAAAATAGATGTTCCACATGTTTTCGTGAGAAAATAACAAAAAAATCGCTAAATACTGCTAAACTAAGCGATATAAATAAAATCGTTTAAATAAAAGTTGTAGGATTTTTAATTTTGTACAACTTTTATTATATACATTTTTGCGCTAAAATGCATATTAAAGCCGCAATCCTAAAAAGAAAACAATTTTTTTATGTGAAAACAGCCTCTCCACGGATTTCAGCAGACATGGCGCCTACCCTTTCTTGTAAAGGATGAAAAATTTAGTAAACCAGGCGATTTTAAAACAAAAACATAGGACCCATTTTTGAGAAAATCGCAAAAAAGTAAAAATTACACGAATAAATAAATACTACTTCCGGTTAACCGATTTTGATGAAAATGTTTCTGTCGGGTCTGGTAGTGGTGTGTAACTTATGTTTCAAGTTCGTACGATATTCCGTTCTTGAGATATTCTGTTCACACGCGCGCGCGCGCACACACACACACACACACACACACACACACAGACCAATCGCTAAAGAACAAGTGTTTTGAATTCAGGGGGTCTGAAATGGTGTAGATCCGGTAAAAACTCGATTTCTAAAAATCGACGTGAAAACAATACTTTCCTTCCTATATATTCATATAGGCAAAAGAAAGAAATAGGTCGAAAAATACAAAAAATTGTATTAAATATTTGAACGTTGGCCGGCCTATTATTCCATTACATATAGTAACGTTTAAAGAGGTACTAAAAAAAAAAATGAAAGCCAAAGACAAGTGAAAAAAAACTGCAGATGGCATGTAACATACAAAATTAGAAACGAATGATAAAAAAAACAATATACAGTACAGTAACCGATTAGCAACCGACGTAGAAACGCAATTGACGGATAAACGACAGATGGTACATTTATAAAAAAAAACGCGCACGATAATAAACAAACACCATTTTGATTTTCAAATGCGAAAACTGTCGGTCGAGTATCCGTCTGTTGATGCCGCGCAATAAAAGCGTACACTTAACGAAACAAGGAACAATAAATAAACGAGCACACTAAAAGTTTAAAACTAAAACCGAACTCAAGTTGTAAGAAACATTACTAGAAGCAGATTCTCGAGTCCGAAAATAAATTTGCAGGCGTTTCGTTTTAAATTATTTCGCAATCATCATAGATATATCAAAGACTCTTAACATTATAAACAATGTCTAATCAAAAAGCGGTGCCTGCATTTCGTTCGGGCTTACAGCCAACTACGACTGGAGTTTAATTGAAGGCAATAAAACTATTGAAACCTTTTAAGAGCTAGCTACATATTTACTTTCTCTTGCCTATATGAATATATAGGAAGCGAAGTATTGTTTTCATGTCGATTTTTTAAAATCGAGTTTTCACCGGATCTACACGATTTCAGACGCCTGAACCCAAAAAACCATGATTTTAGCGTGTGGTCTGTGTGTGAGTCTGTGAACAGAATATCTCAAGAACGGAACATCATACGAACTTGAAACGTAAGTTAAATACCACTACCGGACCCGACACGAACATTTTCATCAAAATCAGTCAACCTGAAGAAGTAGTTTATTCGTGTCATTTTTAACTATTTTGCGATTTTCTCCAAAACTGCTCCCATGTTTTTTTTGAAAATCGCTACGTTTACTAAATTGTTTATGCTCTCCAAGATAGGGTAGGCGCCATTACTGCTGAAATTCTTGGGAAGACTTTTCTCGAAAAAAATTTGTTTTATTTAAGATTGCGGCTTTAATATGCATTTTAGCGCAAAAATGTATGTATTAAAGTTGTAGACAATTTAAAATCCTACAACTTTTATTCTAAACATTTCTTTGTATATCGCTTAGTTTAGCGGTAATAAGCGATTTTCTGTTTTTTTTCTCACGAAAACGTGTAAAAAATCCATTTTTTTTAAAAAGATTTCAGCCTTAGTATGCAATTTACGACAAAAGTATATAATCAAATTTATAGGAAATTAAAAGATCTACAACTTTTAGTGAGAGCATTTTTCTCTACAGAGCCTAATTTGGCGTGAAAGAGTGATTTTCCGTATCTTTAAGCCAATCATGAGGTTGATTTTCATTTTGCGTTTTTCAATCATGATTAAAATAAAGGTGTATTTTTTGAGATTAGTTTTTTGCTTATTTCTTATGTTTTATTGCTAATATTAGGTTATATTGTTCATTATTTGCAATGGCAAGAGAAAGTCGTGCGAGTGTTTCACACCAGATTTTTTTTGTCATCAGTCTCTCGACTGGTTTGATGCAGTTCACCAAGCTGTTCTATCTTGCGTAAGTCGTTTCATATCTACATACCTATGCACCCTACATCTTTTTTAATTTGCTTTATTTATATTCTAACCTTTCAATCCCCCAACAATTTACTGCCTCAATATTACCCTCAATTATTGATAGTTCAATACCTGGATGTCTTAAGATACAATATATCTAAGTTACGAAAATATGTATCCGTTTTTTAGCGCATTTTTCATACATTATAGTACTTGTTTCAGAACATGTAGAGCACGTCCAATTTTAGGAGAAAAAATATATTTTTTACAGATTTTCATGGAAAAATATCTGGTGTGAAACACTCACACAACTTTCTCTTGCCAATGCAAATAATTAATAATAAACCTAACATTATTAATAAAATATTAGAAATAAACAAAAACTAACCTCAAAAACATAACCTTATTTTAATCATGAGTGAATGACGCAAAATGACAATCGAACTCAGTTTGGCTTAAAAATACGGAAAATCACGCTTTCACGCTAAACTAGGTTCTGTAGAGAAAAATGCTCTAAACAAAAGTTGTAGATCTTTTAAGTTTCTATAAATTTAATTATATACACTTTTGTCGTAAAATGCATACTAAGACCGAAATGTTAAAAAAATCGATTTTTCTCACGTTTTCGTGAGAAAAAAACAGAAAATCGCAAATTACCGCTAAACTAAGCGTTATACAAAAAAATGTTTGAAATAAAAGTTGTAGAATTTTACATTCTCTACAACTTTTATTATATAACGTTTTGCACTAAAATGCATACTAAAGCCGCAATCTTAAAAAGAAAATGTTTTTACGTAAAAACAGCCTCAAGCAGAATTTCAGCAAACATGGCGCCTACCCTATATTGTAGAGCATAAAAAATGTAGTAAACCAGTTGATTTTAAAAAAAATCGTAGGACTAGTTTTTGAGAAAATCGCAAAAAAGTGAAAAAATTATACGAATAAACTACTACTTCCGGTTGACCGATTTTGTTGAAAATGTTCGTGTCGGGTCCGGTAGTGATATGTAACTTAAGTTTCAAGTTTCAAGTTCGTACGATGTTCCGTTCTTGAGATATTCTGTTCACATACACACACACACACACACACACCGCGCGCGCGCACAAAGACCAACCCCTAAAAACAAGTTTTTTGGGTTCAGGGGGTCTGAAAACGTATAGATCCGGTGAAAACTCGATATGAAAACAATACTTTCCTTCCTATATATTTATATAGGCAAGAGAAAGTAAAAAAGAAAACAGAAAATCACTAATTACCGCTAAACTAAGCATTATACAAAGAAATGTTAGAAACAAAAGTTGTAGGGTTTCAAATTCTCTACAACTTTTATTATATACTTTTATTTTGCTCTAAAATGCATATTAAAGCCGCAATCTTAAAAAAACCCCATGTTTTTCTACGAGAGCACAGCCTCACCAAGAATTTCAGCAGACAAGGCGCCTACCCTATCTTGTAGAGCATAAAATAAATATAGTACATGAAGCAATTTTTAAAGAAAATCGTAGGGGCCGTTTTTGAGAAAATCGCAGAAAAGTGAAAAAATGAAACGAATAAACAGCTACTTCCAGTTGACCGATTTTGATGAAAATGCTCGTGTGCCGTATCCTCTAGTGGTATCTAACTTAAGTTTCAAGTTCCAAGTTCATACGATGTTCCGTTCTTGAGATATTCTCTTCACTCACACACACACACCAATCGCTAAAAACAATTTTTTTGGGTTCAGGGAGTCTGTAAACGTGTATCACCAGTAAAAACTCGTTTTCTAAAAATCGACATGAAAACAATACTTTCCTTCCTATATAGGCAAGAGAAAGTAAAAAAATCAACAAAAACTGTTCACGTATTGTCAACACAATACGTGAAAATCAAATCTGTAACAAAACATATATAAAAAAATTTCACGCTGATAAACGTGTCCGGGTTATCACGTCACGAATAAGTGACTGAATATTCATACACGTGCATCACAAAATAAATAAATATTCATGAATACATTCGATTCACAAAACGATCTAAAGATTTCATTCCTCACAATCTTTATTTAAGATTTAACAGCAGTACAATAAACTGATAATCTATTGTGAAACACTCAAACGACTTTCACTTGCCAATGTAACTAATGAAAAAATATATATATAACCAACCGAGTGGCCCATATGTCGGTTTCCCAATAACATCGGACATTTCATTTTGATAAGTTGGTAATAGTGTAATGTTGGCAGCATCACGTTCAACATTCATTAATTAGTTTTCTGTAACAATAGTTAGTGTCAGGTACATCTCCATGTAGTTACTATTTTTAGTTTTTCTTGCCTGCCTGAATATATAACAGTTTTCACCGGATCTACACGATCTCAGACCCTTTGAACCCAAAAAACATGTTTTTAGCGATTGGTCTGTGTGTGTGCGTGTGTGTATGAGTGTGTACAGAATATCTCAAGAACAGAAAATCGTACGAACTTTAAAGGTGAAACTTAAGTTAGATACCACTACCGGACCCGAGACGAACATTTTCATCAAAATGGGTCAACCGGAAGTAGTAGTTTATTCGTGTAATTTTTCACTTTTTTGGGATTTTCTCAAAAACAGCTCATACGATTTTTTTTAAATAGCTTCATTTACTAAATTTTTTATGCTGTATATAATAAGATCATGTCTGCTGAAATTCTTGGAGAGGCTGTTTTCATCGAAAATAAATTGTTTTTTTAAGATTGCGGCTTTATTACGCATTTTACCGCAAAAATGTATTAAATAAAAGTTGTAGAGAATTTAAAATGCTACGTTTATTTTAAACATTTTTTACTTTCTCTTGCCTATATGAATATATAGGAAGGAAAGTATTGTTTTCATGTCGATTTTTCGAAATCGAGTTTTCACCGGATCTATAGGTTTTCAGACCCCCTGAACCAAAAAAACATGTTTTTAGCGATTGGTCTGTGTGTGTGTGTGTGTGTGTGTGTGTATACAAAAATCTCAAGAACGGAACATTATACGAACTTGAAACTTAAGTTCAAACCACTACCGGACCCGACACGAACACTTTCATCAAAATCGGTCAACCGGAAGTAGTAGTTTATTCGTATAATTTTTCACTTTTTTGCGATTTTCTCAAAAACTGGTCCTACGATTTTTTAAAAATCGCCTGGTTTACTCAATTTTTTATTCTCTAAAAGATAGGGTAGGCGCCATGTTTGCTGAAATTCTATGTGAGGGTGTTTTTATTAAAAAAAGTGTTTTTTTTAAGATTACGGCTTTAATATTAATTTTAGAGCAAAAATGTATATAATAAAAGTTGTAGAGAATTTAAAAACCTACCACTTTTATTTCAAGCATTTTTTTTTGTATAACGCTTAGTTTAGCGGTAATTAGCGATTTTCTGTCTTTTCTCACGAAAACGTGTGAAAAATCGACTTTTTTAAGATTTCGGCCTTAGTATGCACTTTACGACAAAAGTGTATATAGTAAAATTTATAGAAAATTAAGAGATCTACAACTTTTATTTAGAGAATTTTTCTTTACAGAGCCTAGTTTAGCGTGAAAGTGTGATTTTCCATTTTTTTAAGCCAAATTGAGTTCGATTTTCATTTTGCGTCATTCACTCATGATTAAAATAAGGTTATGTTTTTGAGGTTAGTTTTTGTTTATTTCTAATATTTTATTAATAATGTTAGGTTTATTATTAATTACTTGCATTGGCAAGAGAAAGTTGTGTGAGTGTTTCACACCAGATTTTTTTGTATAACTGATGAGGCATGTTTCAAACTCAATGGACGTGTTAATCGGCATAACTGCGTGTATTGGTCGGATACAAATCCTCATATTGTATTTCAAAAAGGACTTAATGTGCCTGGTGTTATGGTATGGGGAGTTAGGTATTTTGAGTCACTGACAGAGAACCTTAGTTTTTTGAGGGAAATGTTAACTCGGAAAAAAACATACAAAAGCTGCAGGATTAGGCTCAACAAGATATTCTATCTTGCAGAGCATAAAAAATTTAGTAAATGATGGGATTTTAAGTAAAAATCGTAGTAGCCGTTTTTGAGAAATTCGCAAAAAAGTGAAAAATGACACGAATAAACTACTACTTCCGGTTGACCGATTTTGATGAAAATGTTCGTGTCCGGTCCTCTAGTGGTACCTAACTGAATTTCCACGTTTGAACTTCGTATAATATTCCGGTTCTAAGATATTTTGTTCATTACAGACAGATTGGTAAATTTTTTGCGAAAAAACAACTACAGTAGGTAGGATTTATTAATAATTTTTAGTTTTAATCCCTAACCTGCTTTGTACAGTTGCAATCTGTTCAATTCAGAACAATAAAAAAACCCCATGACCCAATGAGATGAGGATGTTGTGTATGAGGTGTAGTCTTGTATAGACCCAGGCCGACCATTCCTGAGAGGTATGGTTAATTGAACCCCAAACATTAAAGTACACCGCAACCACTGTCCAGAGGGATGGGCCACACCGAGATCTTCAAAGAGATTGAGCGGATGGGTGTGGTAGGTGGTCCTCGGGACCGTATGAACAGAGCATACGACTTCTCCGACACACTGAGGGTGGAAATTTTTGATCGTCAGGAGTGGGCGGAGGGACAGCCAGTGATACCGGAAGGGGCTACCGTTTGGTATACTGACGGCTCAGTGATGAGCGGAAGAGCGGGATTGGGGGCCTGGGGGGCCGGGGGAAAGATTTCCCTGGCCCTTGGGTGTAACATAACCATCTTCCCAGCTGAAATATTGGCCATTAAGGTCTGTGCGGAGAGGTGTATTGAGAGACGCCTCAGTGGGTCGCACATTTATATTTTGTCCGATAGTCAGGCGGCCATCAAGGCTTTGAGTTCTTGTACTTTTGAGTCGCGATTGGCCTATGATTGTCGGGAAGTTTTGAATGCTGTGGCCAAGCGTAACGTGGTGACGCTGCGTTGGGTGCCGGGGCACCAGGAAGTGCCTGGAAATGACAGAGCGGATGCCTTAGCAAAGAAAGGTGCAGCCTCTCACTTCATAGGCCCAGAGCCATTCTGTGGAATTGGTGAAGGCTATTATAGAGGTATAGTTAGGGCCTGGGAAGAGGAGGCTAAAACCTCCTATTGGGAGAAGGTGCCAGGCTGTGAACAGGCAAAGAAATTCATTGCCTATTCCAGCAGAAAGGCTGGGATATATAATAGACTAGGAAGACAGGACTTGAGGAGGGTAGTGGGCCTGATGACTGGTCATTGTAATCTTGGGTATCATTTATCCAAGATAGGAGTTGCTGAAGAGAGCCAGTGTAGATTCTGTCATGAGGCAGAAGAGAAGGCTGAGCATATTTTATGCAGTTGCAAAGTGGTTGGCTGCAAAAGAAGAGCGCTGATGGGTAAGGACGTGTTAACACCTTCTCAGGTAAGTGCACTAGATCCTAGGCAGATCCTGCGCTTTATCGAAAGTGTGGGTCTTGCATAAATAAGGAATAGGGGCAATCACAAAAGATCTTTAAGGTCGCGGTGAGGAGGGGCTGCAAAGCCTGAAACGCCCTGGTTGTAAAGAAGAAGAAGAAGAAGAAGAACCACTGTCCAGTATTACAATCCGTATAAAAGTAAACTACCTTTACTAAGATTTTTTTTTTTTTTTTGGTTTAACGTCCGACTGTTTTGCAAATTGCTGCTAATGCAGACGGTGAAGGATGAAATGAATTTTTTGTAACGTATGATTTGAAATTTTTTGTAACTAAGATTTGAACCAGGAACCTTCGTCTCCGAAAATCAGCTGTTAAACAGCTGGTTCGGGGTGACGATCTTAAAACTACAACCCGGTACGAATACTCATAAAATAACTGATAGTTTTCAATAACAAGACATGGGGGATATTTTGTGATGTTCGGTTGGCTGCACTGCCTTCCGCATAACTTCCTCTTTTAATACAATGTTCGTTGATTGTTAAAATCTCGTTTAGTTTTCGTATTATGTCCTCCACTCTTTTAATATTGTTTACGTTCCCTTGCGCTGTATAAATATATAGTGAAGACATTTATTGTTTCGTGTAGATTTCTCGAAATCATCCAGTTTTCATCGGATATACAAATTTTTAGACCACCATACCCAAAAAAAAGAAAACAGTTTTTAGCAATCGGTCTGTGTGTGCGTGCGTGTGAAAAAACCGTTTAAAGTTTAAACTTAGAACTTAAATTAGGTACAGTAAGAGGACCCGACACGAACAGTTTCATCAAAATCGATCCACCGGAAGTAATAGTTTATTCGTGTGATTTTTCAATTTTTTGCGAATTTCTCAATAACGGATCATAGGTTAGGCATTTTTTTTAAAAATTGTCTCATTTAATCCATTTTTACTTTCTCCTGCCTATATGAATATAAAGGAAGTAAAGTAGGCCTATTGTTTTCATGTCGATTTTAAGAAATCGAGTTTTCACCGGATCTACACGTTTTCAGACCCCCTGAACAAAAAAAAAACATGATTTTAGCAATTGGTCTGTGTGTGTGTGTGAACAGAGTATCTCCAAAACGAATTTGAAACATGAAACTTAAGTTAGGTACCACTAAAGGACCACACACGAACATTTTCATCAAAATCAGTCAAACGGAAGTAATAGTTTATTCGTGTCATTTTTCACTTTTTTACGATTTTCAAGTGGATGGTTTTTGATCTGACTACATCGCAACAATGCCAGTGGGGAGAACCGAATCAATGACTTTCATTCCCCGGTTCAATCCCATTACAGTTGCAATGGAATCGTGGAACACACAACATCGTGCTTTCGTCATAAAGACTTACTTTAGTAACGGTTACTCGGTAGTCAAAACCCAGCGTTTGTTCCGTACAAAGTTTGGAGTAAGTAGACACGGTAGTTTTCCCAGTCACAATGCAATAAAGCGTTGGGTTAAAAATTTTAAAGAAACGGCTACATCTTCAAAACGGAAACCTGCAGGCCGTCCACGTAGCTTTCGTACTCCCGAAAACAGATATGCTTTGCGATTGTCAGTAGCCAGAAGTCCACGTCGCCCTGCTGCACATCACGCAGCTGTGCCAGGAATATCAGATCGAACTGTTCGAAGAATTTTGCGTTTGGATCTTTATTTTCATCCTTATAAAATCGTAACTGTTCAAGAACTAAGCCAACATGATTTCCAAAACCGAAGAGAATGTGCAATCAATTCTGAACACTTTAACTAACGATTCAATAATCATATTGTCAGATGAAACCCATTTTCATCTGTCTGGTTGTGTAAATAAACAAATTTCTGGTACTGGGCGGCAGAAAATCCTCGTAGCCTACACGAAAACCACTTCATTGTGAACTTGTGACAGTTTGGTGCGCAGTGGCTAAATTCGGAGTAATAGGTAGCCTACATATTTTTACGAAGAGAACGGTCGAGCAGTTTCGATCACTTCAAGTCGTTATGTCGAAATGCTAAATAATTTCCTTGCACCAGAGTTACAACGTCGTGAAGTTGACACTGCAAATGTTTGGTTCCGACAAGAAGGGGCAACTGCTTACACTGCCAGTGTCAATGAATGTGTTACGACAAATGTTTCCAGAACACGTGATTTTAAGAAATAGTAACCTTCCATGGCCTGCTCGCTCCCCAGATCTTCCGGTAAGTGATTTTTTTCTTTGGGGGTATTTGAAATCGCAAGTGTATGTCGTAAAGCCTCGAACAACTGAAGATCTAAAGTTAGCAATTCGAAATGAAATAGCCGCGATACCGACCGACATGATTGTGAAGGCAATGGATAATTTCCAATTACGATTACATGAATGCGTGCAGAATGAGGGTCATCACTTGACTAACATAATTTCTAAAACAAAATAAGTGAATTTTAGAATTTAAGTGCTTTAATAAAAAAAAATTGCCAGAAATGATGTTTCAAATCTATTATTAATAATTTCTTTTTACATCTTACTTCTGATTTATTTTATTCATTTCAAAACCATCCACTTTTTCGGCCGGTCCCTATACAAATACGCTGTTAAAATTTCATGGATGTCCGTTCAGTAGTTTTAGAAATTACCGTGCACAAAAAAAAACGCTTTCTTTATAATATTAGTAAAAATCTGGAGTGAATCACTCACACAACTTTCTCTTGCCAATACAAATAATTAACAATAAACCAAACATTAGTAATAAAACAATACAAATAAACAAACAAACTAACATCAAACAATATAAACTAATTTTCATCATGAGTGAAGGGCGCAAAATAAAAATCGACCTCAGTTTGGCTTAAAAATACGGAAAATCACTCTTTCATGCTAAACTAGGTTCTATAGAGAAAAATGCTCTAAATAAAAGTAGTAGATCTTAATTTCCTATAAATTAGATTATACTATTTTGTCGTAAAATGCATAATAAGGCTGAAATCATAAAAAACCGTTTTTTCACACGTTTCCGGAAAGAAAAAAAAACAGAAAATCGCTAATTACCGCTAAACTAAGCGTTATACAAAAAAAAAGTTTGAAATAAAAGTTGTAGGATTTTAAATTATCTACAACTTTTACTAGATACACTTTTGCGCTAAAATCCATATTAAAAAACCAATTTGTTACGTGAAAACAGCCTCTCCTAGAATTACAGCAGACATGGCGCCTACCCTATCTTGTACAGCATAAAAAATTTAGTAAACCAGGCGATTTTTTTAAAAAATCGTAAAACCAGTTTTTGAGAAAAATCGCAAAAAAGTGAAAAATTACAGGAATAAACTACTACTTTCGGTTGACCGATTTATATGAAAATGTTCGTTTCGGGTCCGATAGTGGTGTCTTAACTTAAGTTTCAAGTTCGTACGATGTTCCGTTCTTGAGATATTCTGTTCACACACACACACACACACACAGACATAAAACCATGTAAAAACATGTTTTTGGGGTTCAGGGGGTCTAAAAACGTGTAGATCCGGTGAAAAGTCGATTTCTAAAAATCCACATGAAAACAATACTTTCCTTCCTATATATTCATTCTATTGGCAAGAGAAAGTAAAAATACTACCTTCACCCAACCCAACACTCCCCCACTGATGCCAGTACAAAATACAAGTAAATAGCATCACAAACTATTCGGTAACACTATTTATCACAAGCAGTCACGTTTTCACCTTGAAATATTTTACGTACTTGCTTCTACTTATATTAGAATACCAGTTTATTATTCAGTCATACTTTGCCAATTATAAACATATTCTTTACGATTTTATATTATTTTTAAATACACAATTCATTTGTGTTTAATTTTTATTTTTAAATTGCTTCGTATGATGATGCTCATGATAATGATGTCATCGGCATGGTTGTTACCCAACAACGTTGATTAGGCTCAATTCGCTGTAAATAATTACTACTTTGTAGAGTTTCATAATTTATAATAAAAACATTATGACACTTATTATACAGTTGATATTAATCATAATGAAATTTTTTTGATAACCGGTAAATACAGTATGAATCTAAGCTTTGTGCAGCAGCGGGATGAAGGGGAAAGACGAAGTACCAGACTGTTGTTACGTCATTGTTGTTTAGGTCATCAGCCAAAAGGCTGGTTTGAACCTCTAGAGGTTTTACTAAGTAAAACGAGGAGTGAGGTGGTTTACCAATGCCTTCCTCACTGAGTGGAAAAGTACGCTTATCAGCATGCCGGACCCTCTAAAAAGCACATATTTTCCACTCTACAAATGACACCTTCACTTCATTCACCACAGGGTCTGGCTGTATAATAAAATTCATTACTTTCAGAGGAGATAACTCTGATTAGTGTCTTTTACACCTCTAACTTTTCTGTTCTTAAATGATTCAGTCATTTAATTGGCTGACCATGTGATAAGAAACAGAACTATTTATTTTAGCCCTGCAACGAACTGATTCAGTGTAAATAATTTGACACTCTACCTGTCTGTTATGGGCAATAACAGTTACGTCATAACTGACTGTCTGACGTCATAATGACTGTTACGTCATAACACTGTACTAATCATCTCATTGCTCTTCGCTGGGCAGTAGGCTGCCTAGTGCGTGACATACGTGGGTGTTGTTTTGACTATTCGCTGTAGACAGCGAAACCGACTATATGTAGTTTGGATAGTACCCTCGACTACTACAAACATAATACAAGTAAAACGTTACTACTATAATAAGCGCGTCAGCTCGTGATCCGTGTGAGGAATTTGTGTTACGGCATGCAGTGAAAGATTATACTATTCATAAAAAAAACATTTATCATAATGTTCTTGTCATTATAAAGTAACCTTTTGTTTTATTATTTCAATTTATTCTATAATATAGTAACTCTTTTACTTTTCTTTCATTGTATTTATTAATATTTAGTAATTATTTACAGTTTGAGTCAGCCAGTCCTCAGGAATTAAAATATGTACGTAGCATAGAAAATAAGGAAATTAAAAAATATATATTTCATAACATTAATTTATAGGCCTAAATAATTAGTAGCAAATTATGATTATGATTTTTTTTACCTCAGTAAAAAAAATCATAATCCATCTGGATTATGATTTTTTTACTGAGGTAAAAAAAATCGAATGGTTAAGCCAATTCCGAGTCCTTTACGCGATTCTTCATCACAGTTTTTTATAACTGATGCAATAATTTGTCGCACTTCCGAATGAATTACCGCTTTATTTTTCCGAAAAGATATATTAAAATAAAACAAAAGGTATGAAAAATACACGTTGAAATTTATCTAAGGCTGGGCGCACATGGTCCGTGCGATCGCACGGACTATATCATCCGTGCGAACGCCCGGTCCGGGCGGTGTAAAGTTGTCCAGCGCACATGGTCCGTGCGATGCACGGATGTTATGTCCGGGCGCTCTGTTATTTCTGTCTTGTACTCCCCTTTTCACACATAAAAAAGCGGTCTTTCTTGACTTATTGAAGATAGCCAGCTTTATTTAAGTTATCGGACACAATTTTCAGACAGCTTGACCTAAAGTTATTAGTTTTAGCAATTTTTACTAATGTAAAAAAACATTTGACCTATTAGATCACCCAATTTTATTATGGAAATTAAAATACTACGCGTATCTAACACTTTCCTGCAATAGCTCTGTAAAATTGATCGAGTCGTTTCTTAAAAACCGGTCACAGTGTAAGGAGATTGATGGACCCAAAACGGGTTCATTTAAATCAAACTGTGAATTTTCTACTAGCGGAATACCACAGGGGTATATTATTGTCCCTCTATTGCGACATATATTTATTAAATAAATTAATAAATCTATAATTAAATTAATTAAAATCTCCATATTTTCTATCAAATTTCGTTACTGTAATGTTTGCTGATGACAAGAGCAGTTAAAACGGCAACTAATAACGTAATAAACAGAATGTGTAAATGGTTCTCTTGTAATAAATTAGAATTAAATATAAACAAAACTAACTACATTCAATTTCCTGTTACTTCACATCTGATAACTCTGGTACCAAGTATCGTTTTGAAAGCAAATATTTGAAAAAGGAACGGACACCTAGGTCTTAGCGTTAACGTAGATGAGAACCTAACCTGGAAATCACATAGAGTACCTATTGAACCGTCTTCGCTCAGTGTGTTTTATTTTGCAAAATCTTCGGAAAATCTTGTCGGAATAAGACAAATATTACATATTTTGCGTTATTCCACTCTGTACTCAGATATGGGGTTACGCAGGGAGGCAACTCAACCGAACTAAGATTTTTCGCATACAAAAATACCCAGTTAGAATTATCTCAAACATCCCAAGCCATTTCTTGCCAAATATTATTTGTTAAATACAATGTTCTCTTCTTACCTTCTCTTTATTTATAAAACATTTTAAAATTCACGAAAAAGGAAATTCGCACAGTGTTATTTACAAAAAATAAGTACATTCATAACAATGAAACTCGCCACAACGATGACTACAGAATTGAAAAAGATAGAACTTTAAAGTTCTTGAAAGGAATTCACTACCGTTCGGTTTTTAAACAAATTACCATCTAAAATGAGATTCCTTAATTTATAAAACTGTGATCGGGAAGAAAAAGGTTTTTTTTAAATAAAACATCTACTATATTCTGATCAGGAGTTCTTAAATTATCTTATAAATAATGCTCTTCAAATGTAATCTGTGTAGAATTATAACATTAGATATTATTATAACATTGTATAGTAGTATAAATAACAAACACGGAATGCCAATGTACAGTTTTAGTAAAGTTTAAGTAGACTAGTAATTAAACTTCCTAGTTATTTTCGTAGTGAAAACATTAAAAAAACTTTCAATTGTTTGTTAAAATAGTTTTTTAATGTAAGCCTATAGACTATACGTATTTATTTGATTACCCTATGTCTATTCCTTTTTTGGTCGCTGACAAATAAGATTTTATTTGTTTATTTATATTCCTTATTATAGGCTTTCTTGTATGTATAACTAATTAACAAATCTATCGATATATTTTTTCTGCATTTTAAAATATGTACGCCTAATATAATTAAATATAGTAAATATAATATATACAAATATATATAAATAAATATAAATATAGTACAAAAAATATGTAGGCCTACTGCGAATACTATGTACTGAATCAAGTGTAGTCAACTAGACAGCGCACGGATGAATAACGCACGGATCAGTGTGCCATCACTCATTTGAAACAATGGTCTGCTAGATGTAATCATAGCTTCATCCGGGCGTTCGCACGGATGAGTTGAAGCAGGAAGGTCCGGGCGCTTTTTCGCCCGGATCCGTGCGGCGCACGGATCCGGGCGTCGCACGGACCATGTGCCATCCCCAATGCTTCTCCATTACCTGCTTACTTGTCCGTGCAGCGCACGGACATATCATCCGTGCGTCGCACGGACCATGTGCCATCAGCGTAACACAAAACACACAAAATAAATAACTTTTGGCACGTTAACACACTTTAAATTTCAAAATAAAAATCACTTTAGTGATAAAAAATCATGAATAATGATTAACACATCCGAGACGCATTAGCACAAATGTACAACTGTATATTGTGACACGTGTATCCGTTGTGAAAAGCAATAACATGTAGGCCTATAATAAATTAATACATAGACATAATAATAATATTTACACGATGACTAAATGTTTTTGTACTGAACGATAACGCTGATGGCACATGGTCCGTGCGACGCACGGATGATATGTCCGTGCGCTGCACGGACAAGTAAGCAGGTAATGGAGAAGCATTGGGGATGGCACATGGTCCGTGCGACGCCCGGATCCGGGCGAAAAAGCGCCCGGACCTTCCCGCTTCAACTCATCCGTGCGAACGCCCGGATGAAGCTATGACTACATCTAGCAGACCATTGTTTCAAATGAGTGATGGCACACTGATCCGTGCGTTATTCATCCGTGCGCTGTCTAGTTGACTACACTTGATTCAGTACATAGTATTCGCAGTAGGCCTACATATTTTTTGTACTATATTTATATATATTATATTTACTATATTTAATTATATTAGGCCTACATATTTTAAAATGCAGAGAAAATATATCGATAGATTTGTTAATTAGTTATACATACAAGAAAGCCTATAATAAGGAATATAAATAAACAAATAAAACCTTATTTGTCAGCGACCAAAAAAGGAATAGACATAGGGTAATCAAATAAATACGTATAGCCTATAGGCCTACATTAAAAAACTATTTTAACAAACAATTGAACGTTTTTTTAATGTTTTCACTACGAAAATAACTAGGAAGTTTAATTACTAGTCTACTTAAACTTTACTAAAAATTACATTGGCATTCCGTGTTTGTTATTTATACTACTATACAATGTTATAATATCTAATGTTATAATTCTACACAGATTATATTTGAAGAGCATTATTTATAAGATAATTTAAGAACTCCTGATCAGAATATAGTAGATGTTTTATTTAAAAAAAAACCCTTTTTCTTCCCGATCACAGTTTTATAAATTAAGGAATCTCATTTTAGATGGTAATTTGTTTAAAAAACCGAACGGTAGTGAATTCCTTTCAAGAACTTTAAAGTTCTATCTTTTTCAATTCTGTAGTCATCGTTGTGGCGAGTTTCATTGTTATGAATGTACTTATTTTTTGTAAATAACACTGTGCGAATTTCCTTTTACGTGAATTTTAAAATGTTTTATAAATAAAGAGACGGTAAGAAGAGAACATTGTATTTAACAAACAATATTTGGCAAGAAATGGCTTGGGATGTTTGAGATAATTCTAACTGGGTATTTTTGTATGGGAAGGTCCGGGCGCTTTTTCGCCCGGATCCGTGCGGCGCACGGATCCGGGCGTCGCACGGACCATGTGCCATCCCCAATGCTTCTCCATTACCTGCTTACTTGTCCGTGCAGCGCACGGACATATCATCCGTGCGTCGCACGGACCATGTGCCATCAGCGTAAGACAAAAATATTAGTCACATTCTATTACGCCACCCGCCCCACTTCCCCAGGCGACAGAGATCATGAGCTGGCGCGCGTATAGTAAAACATTACTACTACTAATGCAATCTCTCACAGTAGTAGTGACGTAATGCATAACTCTCAGCTGCACAAAGCTTGGGAACGGGCAGTACAAATATTTATACAAGCGATGACGAATTTAACGATTGATGTCATCGTTTATCCATAATAAAAATATTAGTCCTTGCAGGAGACTACGGGAAAGAAATGGTAGGAATGTTGAACTGCCAGCCAAACTAAAAAAAAAAAAATCTGGTGTGAAACACTCACACAACTTTCTCTTGCCAATGCAGATAAATAACAATAAACCTAACATCAGTAGTAAAAAATTGGAAATAAACAAAAAAGTAACGTCAAAAAACACAACCTAATTTTAATCACAAGTGAAAGACGCAAAATCGAAATCAACCTTTCACATTAAACTAGGTTCTGTCGAAAAAAATGCTATAAATAAAAGTTATAGATCTTTTAATTTCCTATAAATTTGATTATATACACTTTTTTCGTAAAATGCGTACTAGGGCCGGAATCTTTAAAAAAAATCGATTTTTCACACGTTTTCGTGAGAAAAAAAACAGAAAATCGCTAATTACCGCTAAACTAACCGTTATACGAGAAAATGTTTGAAATAAAAGTTGTAAGATTTTAAATTGTCTACAACTTTTACTAAGAGACGTTTTTGCGATAAATTGCATACTAAAGTCGCCTCACAGCCTCACCAAGATTTTCAGCAAACATAGCGCCTACCTCATCTTGTAGAGCATAAAAAATTTAGTAAACCAGGCGATTTTTTAAAAAAAATCGTAAGACCAGTTTTTGAGAAAATCGCAAAAAAGTGAAAAATGACACAAATAAACTTCGTATCGGGTCCGGTAGCTATCTAACTTAAGTTTCAAGTTCGTACGATGTTCCGTTCTTGAGATATTCTGTTTACACACACACAGACCAATCGCTAAAAACATGTTTTTGGGTTCAACGGGACTGAAGAAAACAATACTTTCCTTCTTCCTATATATTCATGTAGGCAAGAGAAAGTAATTATAATAAGGGATCTTCTCTGTTATATATGCCTACCAATATTAACTCCAATTCCCCTTGTGCCATACTTCTCCCACTGCTGAATGAAGGTTCGCATTACACAGCACTTGTGTTCGGTACGACATTATAAAAGAGAAGATCCGTAAAAATTTGTAAAAATGAAAACATAAATTGTAAATGAAAACAAAAGAAACCACCTCATTCCTCGTTTTACTTAGTAAAACCTCTACAGGTTCAAACCAGCCTTTCGGCTGTTGACCTAAACAACAATGTGAGTACATGCCCATAAAGGCTACTTCACACGGGTCGAGTTATTTAGCAACTGCCCGCACATGTAACGTAGACAGAGAATTTAGTGCATTGTTATGGCTCTACAGAGGCGGGATCTCGCTCGTAAGGTACGTTGTGCGTAGTGATGGTGGAGGTAAGCGACTAAACTGTGCACTCGGCGTACGTACTCGACCGTTCTACTCGAGTACAACTTAACTACTCGACTAAAAACGACGTGTACAAACAAGTCGAGTACTAAATTACTAATCTACTCGACCCGTGTAAACTAGGTTTAACACATAGGTGGAGTGTTAAATTATTTGCACTCGATCTGCTAGTTTCAAGGCTACAAAAAAATAGTTCCGTTTTTTATCGCATATTCGGACCTATTCCGTAATTTCAAATCATCAAAACATCGTGTGAATGCACCTTTACTGTTCAACCCAGCAATCGCCAGCGCGTGCTCTCTACTGTTGACTGGCAATCGCCTGTTTCTTTTATTTCGGTTGTTTTCATCATTTTCATTTAACTGTAACTATGTGTTATTATTTAAATGTAACTGTAAATGAAAGAAAATATGGTTCGATAATCCAACTTCTGCCCATAACGGGCAGGTGGAGTGTTAAATTAATTGCACTCGATCTGTTGGTTCCAGGGCTACAAAAAATAGTTCTGTTCCTTATCACATAGTCCACTCAATCTGTTCGTTGCAGGGCTAAAATAAATAGTTCTGTTTCTTATCACATAGTCAGCCAATTAAATGACTGAATCATTTAAGAACAGAAGAGGTAGAGGTGTAAAGACACTAATCAGAGTTATCTCCTCTGAAAGTAATGAATTTCATTATACAGCCAGACCCTGTGGTGAATGAAGTGAAGGTGTCGTTTACAGAGTGGAAAATATATGCTTTTCAGAGTGCCCGGCATGCTGATAAGCGTACTTTTACACTCAGTGAGGAAGGCAATGGTAAACCACCCCACTCCTCGTTTTACTTAGTAAAACCTCTAGAGGTTCAAACCAGCCTTTCGGCTGTTGACCAAAACAACATCACATAGTCAGCCAATTATATGACTGAACTATTTAAGAACAGAAGAGGTACAGGTGTAAAAGACACTAGTCAAGAGTTATCTCCTCTGAGAGTAATGAACTTCGCTATACAGCCAGACCCTGTGGTGAATGAAGTGAAGGTGTCACTTGCAGGATGGAAAGTGGGTGCTGGCATGCTGATAAGCATACTCTTTCAACTCTGTGATGAAGGCAATAGTAAACCACTTCACTTCTCGTTTTTACTTAATAAAACCTCTAGAGGTTCAAACCAGCCTTTCGGCTGTTGACCTAAACAACAACAATCCAACTTCGTATTAGCGAGAAATGTGTCGCTTCTTAGAGGTTTACTACTAATTCTGTAGATTGCTTTATTACACACCCAACGATCCTGACCAGTGGTGTTCAGTATCATATCGTGTCCAGTTAAACAAATGCGCGGATTATGCAATATTCCTTACTCTTGAAGGAAACTTATAGCTCATTCCTTAGCAGAAATAATAGGAGATAATTCCAAAAGATTCATGATGTAATGAACAGAACACGTGCGAAGCAAACAAGCAACGGATGTGTATTAATAAACGTGCAAACAATATCTACAATATTAATATAATTATAGCAAGTGGGAGTAATCAGTAATAATAGTAATGATGCGTTTACACGAGACGACTTTCAGGTTACAGATGATGTGATGTGAAATAACGGAATCGGTCCGCATATTCAACCAATTATGTGGCTGAAGCATTTAAGAACAGAAGAGGTACAGTTGAGCCGTTCTTAGTTTGCTCCTACTGTCAACAAACCAAAGCCACCTACTACAGGGTGCACGCTAGAGTCCGTGACTTTACGGATGTCGTATTCCTATTAAGTTAAGTACTTTTTAAATTATAAGTACTTAAAGTACTAAAAACATCAGTCATGATATGATTGTAGGCCTAAAAATTTCATTTATAAAAATACTTTTAAAAGTATTTTGTATTTAAATACTTTTGAAAGTATTTTGTTGTTACTTTTTAATCAGCGTGTACACATTTTGATAAAATGCGCATGCTCAGTGACGTCATTATTTGTTTACATTAGGAGCAAACTAAGAGAGGCTGGACTGTAGAGGTGTAAAAGACACTAGTAACAGTTATCTCCTCTAAATTTCATTATACAGCCAGACCCTGGGGTGAATGAAGTGAAGGAGTCATTTGCAGGGTGCTATAGAGAAGATTTTTTTCGGAGGCCTGGCATGCTGATCAGCATAAGCTACTTTTGTACTCAGTGAGGAAGGCAAAGAAAACCATCTCACTCCGATTTCAAATGGCCATTTTGTATGCTCTCATATTTTGCATATTGATCCACTGAACAAGAAAAAACCATTACCTGACTTTTATAACCTTACAGAATAGAAGAAAACTCGAGGGTTCTTTTTTCAACTTACCTGTGAACAAACAAAACCAAAAAAAAAAATTAATATGTTACACACAAAATAATTAAATTACTTAAACTATCAATTACGCCTGAACTACGAGTGGGTTTATTGCTAGCATCAGAAGGGTGGAACAAAAATGTTAGGTCCAAATATCGTAGGGATTAGTGGTGTCATTATAAAGCGTCGTTTACAGCTAAGTAAATTAGGAATATTTTATTCTTCTTTCTTCAATCTAGTTTTTTATATTTACTTGCTCTATATGAAAATGTAGAGAAAGAAAGGACTGCTTTCGTGTCGATTTTTCTCAACGGATATTTTAGTTTTCATTAAACCCAAAGAGCGTGTTTGTGCGAGAACAAAATATCTAAAGAACAGAAGCTAGTACGAAGCTGAAACTTGTAATTTTAGTTAAATATCACGACGAGACCCGATACAACATTTTCATGAAAATCGGTCAACCGGAAATGAATAGTACCTACTTTATTTGTGCAGTTTTAAAATTTTTTCAATTTTCTCAAAAACATCTGCCTAGTCAATTATCTATCTAGTTTTTTATACGTTCTCTTGCCCTGTATAAATATGTAGGGAAACTCTTTTTTCTATGTAGGGAATTATTTTTTACAAGTATTCGAGAGGAAAAACAGAAAATCGCTAATTACCGCTAAACTAAGAGTTATACAAAAAAATTTTAAAAGAAAAGTTGTAGGATTTTAAATTTTTCTACAACTTTAATAACATAAATTTTCGCTAAAATGCATATTAAAGTCGCATTCTTAAAAAAAAAATTTTTACGAATAAAAAATCTCTCCAAGAATTTCAGCAGAAATGGCGCCTACCTTATCTTGTAGATAATAAAAAATTTAGTAAATCAGGCGATTTTTTAAAAATTCATAAGAGCCGTTTTAAAAAAAAAATCGCAAAAAGTGAATAATGACCGATTTTGATGAAAATGTTCGTGTCGGGTCCTCTGGTGATATCTAACTTAAGTTTCAAGTTTCAAGTTCGTACGATTTTCAGTTCTTCAAATATTTGTTCACACACACGCGCGCGCGCACACACACACAAATCGCTATAAACATGTTTTTGGGGTTACGGGGTCTGAAAACGTGTAATTCGGTGAAAACACGATTTCGAAAATTCGACATTAAACAATATTATCCCTTCTTATATATTCATATAGGCAAAGAGAAAGTAAAAAATCTAACTGCAAAAGAATTACAATTAGTTAAATTAAACCAAGTTAAATAGCCGAGCAAAAATGACAGACGGTACACCAAATTATTACTTTATTATTTATTAAACGCTTTTATTTAACTTACTCTTGGATCCATCAAATCTTGCAACTTAAAATTTTAATACTTCTACCGTATCAATATGAATCAAACTTTGCACACTTGTTTATCGTCGATGACAATACGCTGTGGAGGTGTTTGTAAAAAAAAATTTTAAAATTTAAAAAACGCTTTATTTAACAATTACTTAAAAAAATTAACTAAAAAGAAAAAAAATAAAAAAAATTTACAAAAAAATCACAGAAAAAAAATTACAAAAAAATTAAAAAAAAATGTTTAAGAAACGCTATTATTAAACAATTAATCAAAAAGAAATGAACTGAAAATAAAAAATAAAAAAATTTACAAAAAAAAATCACAGACATTACAGTTAAAAATAAAAGCGTGGCGCATTAATACTCGTATATATAATATTTTTCAACGAATATTTTACAATAAATATTATATATATTAATGCGCCACGCTTTTATTTTAACTGTAATGTCTGCGATTGTTTTTTTTTGTAAATTTTTTTATTTTTTTCTTTTTAGTTCATTTCTTTTTGATTAATTGTTAAATAATAGCGTTTCATAAAAATTTTTGTTTTTAACTTTTTTTTTTTTTTGGTATTAGTAGTCACAAATATATATATAGATATATAGGAAGAGTACAGACGAGGCAATCTTTAAAAATTAAACAAATAGAAAACGAAATTATTGAAGTAACATCATGTTTACGCAAACCCACTCGTCTATTGCGGAGGTATACAAGGACGAATCCTTCAAATAGAAACCAGTTTACCGATGAGAGGACGTACCATATACTGTAATTACATTTATTAATACAATAATGTATGATAAAAAATTAGTACCTGAATACGGCAGCACCAAAAATACAGCAGCATTCTAAGAATGTTGTTGTTGTTTAGGTCATCAGCCAAAAGGCTGGTTTGAACCTGTAGAGGTTTTACTAAGTAAAACGAGGAGTGAGGTGGTTTACCATTGCCTTCCTCACTGAGTGGAAAAGTACGCTTATCAGCATGCCGAGCCCTCTGAAAAGCACATATTTTCCACTCAGCAAACGACACCTTCACTTCATTCACCACAGGGTCTGGCTGTATAATTAAATTCATTACTTTCAGAGGAGATAACTCTGATTAGTGTCTTTTGCACCTGTACCTCTTCTGTTCTTAAATGATTCAGTCATTTAATTGGCTGACCATGTGATAAGAAACAGAACTATATATTTTAGCCCTGCAACGAACAGAGTGAGTGTAAATAATTTGACACTCCACCTGTCCGTTATGGGCAGAATTCTAAGAATACCTACAAAAGCGAAATCGATTTAGTCATGATGAAATCTACAGAATCATAGACCTCAGACACTGTTAAAAAGGATTACAACGGATTTTCTGTCGAATTTATTTTTTACACGGCCATATCATTCAACTTTAACTGGTGTGAAACACTTACACGACTTTCTCTTGCCAATGCAAATAATTAACTATAAAACGTTAGAAATGACCAAAACAACTATCCTAAACAAACATAACCTAATTTTAATCTTGAAAGACGCAAATTGGATATCAACCTCAATGTGTTTAGGCTCTGTAGAGAAAAAAAATCTTTAAATAAAACTTGTACTAGATCTTTTAATTTCCTACAAATTTGATTATACACACTTTTATCGTAATATGCATACGAAGGCTGAAAAGTTATACAATCGATTTTTTCAAGATTTTCATGAAAAAAAATCATAATTACCGCTAAACTAAGCGTTTTACAAAAAGTGTGAAATAATAGTTGCAGGTTTTTTAATTGTCTACAACTTTTATTACATACATTTTTGCCCTAAAACGCATATTAAGGCCGCATATTAAAATACCATTTTTTCTACGAGAGCACAGCCTTCCCAAGAATGTCAGCGGACATGACGCTTACACAATCTTGAAGAGCATAAAAATGTAGTAAAGGAGGCGATTTTAAAAAAAATCATATAAGCCGTTTTTAAAAAGTGAAAAATCACACAAATATAAACTACCTACAGTTGACCGATTTTGCTAAAAACGATCGTGTCAGGTTCTCTTATGGTATACTGTTCGCCAACTACGGCGGCATGTAGGGAGGGTAGCGGGACAGAGAGAGAGAGAATGTGTTGCGTCCGCCGTTCCCCTCAACTCATTTCAATCAGTGGAAGGTGTTCAAGCACAATAGTGACAATACGCGGTACAGTAGGGCACTCTGCCGGCCAGTTTCGTTCACTTCACCCTAACAAGCTCATTTTTCATCAAAAAATTCTGAAAATATTACTTTCGCTTCCTAATGAATCTTATTTTATTACGCTATAAATGTTATTATTATACTCTGATATTTAGATAAGTTGCCCATAACAGACAGGTGGAGAGTCAAACTATTTACTTTCAATCTGTTTTTTGCTGGGCTAAAATAAATAGTTCTGCTTCTTATCACATGGTCAGCCAATTAAATGACTGAATCATTTAAGAACAGAAGAGGTAGAGGTGTTAAAGACACTAATCAGAGTTATCTCCTCTGAGAGTAATGAATTTCATTATACAGTCAGACCCTGTGGTGAATGAAGTGAAGGTGTCATTTGCAGAGTGGAAAATATGTACTTTTCAGAGGGCCTGGCATGCTGATAAGCATACTTTTCCATTCAGTGAGGAAGGCAATGGTAAACCACCTCACTCCTCGTTTTACTTAGTAAAACCTCTACAGGTTCAAACCAGCTTTTCAGCTGATGACCTAAACAACAATTTATATAAGATACGCTCGCTCGTACAAAGTTAGACGTTTAAATCTCATCGCATTTTTTGCGTAGGCCTTATCACATAGGCTAATACAACTTTTTTTCCAGGATTACATATTATGCGTTTTATTATTTTGATATAAAATATAAAATTTTATCTGTAATTAGATGTATGTAGGGCAGAAAGAGAAATAATAAACGAGCTTAAAAAAATCACTTTTTGAAAGGAAGTCAAAGATAGATCATCGTGTCTGGTGTCTCCTTCCTGTTAATATTCCAAGAAGCTGAATCAATTTTAATAGTTGTGAATTTTATACGAAACATACGTCAAATTTTTAAAATCAACTACACACGCACAATATATCAGTTGGTTGACATTTTAACAAAAAGAACCGTATAGTAAATATAACAGAATGAGGTTATGACGCACCTTTCTTTTGGGCCTGTCAAAACTTATGGTAGGTACATCATTTAGAAAAAAACTTATTGCCTATTACCCTAAAATGAATCGCAAACATTTTCCCCGTATTTTGTGCGCGCGCAACTAATTATGACGAGGTGTGGCTTTCGACAGCGACACCAAAATGTCAAAACGATTACCGCATGAACACAACAGAATGAGTAGCGAGTACTACTTTAAAGGCAGCCTGTATCAGGCTATGACGCTGTGGTGGGGGAGCTACTTACTGCGCATGTGCGGCCCGCATGCCACCGTAGTTGGTTATATTTATACTTAACTAAAGTTTGAAGTTGCAACTTCGTATGATATTCCATTCTAGAGATGTTTCGTTTAAACACGCACACGCTAATCGCTAAAACCATGTTTTTTGGGGTTCAAAAGCCGGAACACGTGTATTTCCGGTGAAAACTCGAATTCATAAAATCGACAAGAAAACAATACTTTCCTTCCCTATTTACAGGATTTATTTCCTATTTCGTATATACAGGGCAAGAGGGAGAGTATGAAACGATGACCTACCTACACATTATAAACGAACAGTGTTAAAACAAAACAAAAATCTGGTGAGAAACACTCACACAACCTTCTCTTGCCAATTCAAATAATTAATAATAAACCCAACATTAGTATTAAAACATTAGAAATAAACAAAAAACTAACCTCAATAAACATAACTTAATTTTAATCATGAGTGAAAGACGCAAAATGAAAGTCGACCTCAGTTTGGTTTTTTCGTAAAATTCTTAATAAGGCTAAAATCTTAACATAAATCAATTTTTCACACGTTTTCGTGAGAAAAAAAAACAGAAAATCGCGAATTATCGCTAAACTAAGCGTTATACAAAAAAATGTTTGAAATAAAAGTTGTAGCATTTTAAATTGTCTACAACTTTTATTATGTACATTTATTCGGTTAAATGCATACTACAGCCGCAATCTTAAAAAAAACATTTTTTCGTAAAAACAGCCTCACCAAGAATTTCAGCAAACATGGCGCTTACCCTATCTTGTACAGAATAAAAAAAATTAGTAAACCAGGCGTTTTTAAAAAAAAATCGTAGCACCAGTTCTTGAGAAAATCGCAGAAAAGTGAAAAATTACACAAATAAACTACTACTTCCGGTTGACCGATTTTGATGAAAATGTTTGCCGGGTCAGGTAGTGGTGTCTAACTTGAGTTTCAAGTATCAAGTTCGTACACTGTTCTGTTCTTGAGATATTATGTTCACACACAATCTACACACAAACCAATCGCGAAAAACATGTTTTTTGGGTTCAGGGGGTCTGAAAACGTGCAGATCCGGTGAAAACTCGATTTCGAAAAATCGACATAAAACATTTCCTTCCTATAAATTTATATAGGCAAGATAGAGTAAAGAAAAATGGAAAAATTACATTAAATTAAACGTTTTTACTGTCTTTAATAATTTATCTTGGCATTGAATGAAAAATAAATTAAAGGTGTTGTGTCCAGTAAAATAATACGATAGAGATTACTGCATACACTTAAAGACTACAACATAGAAGAAAAACTACTCGTGCACAACTATCAAAAAACATGAGATACATAAAAAATGAGGAAAATAGGTTTTCCTTTAAAGGAAACTCATCAGTTTTCCATCATTACGTTTTTCTATTTGATTTACAACATACATTTCCCTTAGAACAAAACGTCAGTTACAATGCTTTACTTTTCTTCATGCTCTAAAACTTCCAGAAATAGTTCAATTACATTTAAAATCACAAAACAATTCAGAGGAGAAAAATTTAAAAACATAACACTAAAACAATTGAATAGTTAATTTTTACTGACCTAAATTTCTACTCTGTAATAAATAGGTACCTATTATATTAAATAATCTGGTGTTAAACAATCACATAAATTTATTTTGCCAATGCTAATAATTAACAATATAACCTAACATTAGTAATTAAACATTAAAAACAAACAAAAAAATCTAACATCAATAAAAACATAACCTAATTTTAATCATGAGTGACAGACGCAAGATGAAAATCAACCTCAGTTCGGCTTATAAATACGGAAAAACACTCTTTCACGCTAAACTAGGCTCTGTAGAGGAAAATGGTTAAAAGAAAAATTGTAAATCTTTTAACTTCCTATAAATTTGAATATATCCACTTTTGTCGTAAATTGCATGCTAAGGAACATCGTACGAACTTGAAACTTAAGTTAGATACCAGTAGAGGACCCGACACGAACATTTTCATCGAAATCGGTCAACCGGAAATAGTAGTTGAATCGTTTTATTTTTCACGTTTTTGCAATTTTCTCAAAAACGGGTCTTACGATTTTTTTAAAAATGGCTTCATTTACTAAATTTTTATGCTCTACAAGATAGGGTAGTAAATGTCTGCTAAAACTCTTGGAAAGGCTGTTTTACGTAAAAAAAATTGTTTTTTCAGATTGCAACTTTAATATACATTTAGCGCAAAAATGTATATAATCAATGTTGTAGAGAATTAAAAATCCTACAACTTTTATTTAAAACATTTTTTTGTATACCGCTTAGTTTAGCGGTAATTAGCGATTTTACGGGTTTTTTTCCTCACGAAAACGTGTAAAAAATGCATTTTTTAAAGATTTCAGCCTTAGTATGCATTTTACGAAAAAAGTGTAAAATAAAATTTACAGGAAATTAAAAGATCTGCAACTGTTATTTGAAAAAATTTTCTCTACACAGCGTAATTTAGCGTGAAAGAATGATTTTCCGTATTTTAAAGCCAAACTGAGGTTGAATTTTATTTTCCGTCTTTCACTCATGATTAAAATGAGGTTAGGTTCTTTGAGGTTAGTTTTTTGTTTATTTTTTATGTTTTATTACTTAGGTTATATTGTTCATTATCAGCATAGGCAAGACAAAGTCGTGTGAGTGTTTCACACCAGACTTTTCTTCCAAAAATACGGCGATTTTGGTAACCGGTAGATTAAACTTGTCACCACAAAGCGATAAGAAGAAAAATTATATTTTGTTGTAACTTCAGGAAAGTATGCCAACGATAAACTATAACAAGATATCAATAAATTAGTAACTATATAATTTTGATTAACTAAACAGGTTGGAAACTAAAGTTCTTTGACCAGGAAACAATAAAACTCTGAATTGATTATCAGTTTGATGATGGTTTGCTGAACACAATGACAATGTTTAGATTTCACATCGATTTCCCAACCAATTTATCCACTCACCACAGACTGTACATTAGATAAACATAAAATAACATAACTAAGTTAATACAATACAATAAACCTGTTAATTATGTTGATGAAATATCCTAAGGGTTAATTAAAGGTAAACATTATTAAAAATATGGTGTGAAACACTCACACAACTTTCTCTTGCCAATGCCAATAATTAACAATATAACCTAACATTAGAAATAAACAAAAAACCCAACTTCAAAAAACATAATCTTATTTCAATCATGAGTGAAGAAAGACGCGAAATGAAAATCAACCTCAGTTTAGCTTAAAAATACGGAAAATCACTCTTTCACGCTAAACAAGGCTCTGTAGAGAAGAATGCTTCAAATAAAAGTTTTAGATCTTTTAATTTTCTATAAAATTGATTATATATACTTTTGTCGAAAATGAATACTAGGGCCGAAATTTAAAAAAACATCGATTTTCACACTTTTTCGTGAGAGATAACAGAAAATCGCTAATTACCGCTAAACAAGCGTTATACAAAAAAATTTTTTGAAATAAAGTTGTAGGATTTTAAATTGTCTACAACTTTTACTAGATACATTTTTGCGCTAAAACGCATATTAAAGCCGCAATCTTAAAAAACAAATTTTTTACGACAAAACAGCCTCCCGAAGAATTTCAGCAGACATGGCGCCTACCCTATATTGTAAAGCATAACAAATGTAGTAAATAAAACAATTTTTTAAAAAATCGTAAAGCCGTTTATGAGAAAACCGCAATATAGTGAAAAATGACACGAATAACTTTTATTTTAAGCTTATTTCTTTACAGAGCCTAGTTTACCGTGAAAAAGTGATTGTGTATTTAAAAGCAAAACTGAGGTTAGTTTTTGTTTATTTCTAATGTTATATTACTAATGTTTGGTTATAGGCCTATTGTTAATTATTTGCATTGGCAAGAGAACGTTGTGTGAGTGTTTCACACCAGATTTTTTAAATACTTTAGTCATATAATTGGCTGACCATATGATAAGAAACACAACTATTTTTTGTAACTCTGGAACAAGCAGATCGACTGCAAATAATTAACACTCCCCCTGCCTGTTATGGGAAAAATATATACAGTAAATAAATCACTATAATAAATAAATTTAGGCAATAAAAGATATGTTTAGGACTAAAAATACTTCCCAACAATTATGTGGAGGGGGTACAACCCGCAATTTTTCGGGTTCAACGTACTCCGTCAATCATAACCTGTTTATATAAAAAAAAGTTTAAAATACAATATTCTGATGCGCATTGTCAAAGTAAAGTAAGCTTATCTAGATTTTAACTTTTTAAGTAACCAAGATAAAATCTTGAAGCGACGACAAACGAAATTTCTTTTTACTGTACGAAGTACTATTTTCATAGTTTAATTTTAACCCGGCCAAAAAAAAAACCTAGAAACAAATTAATCGCCTCGATAATTATTACACGCTTAACTGCTAACCGAAAGTTTCCGGGTTCAATTCTAAGTAAAGATTTGAATAGTTCAACGAATTATTTTACAGGTTATCAACAACATCAATGTATAAAATACATTATGTACATTAACTTAATTTCCAAGATTCAACTTTAAATTTTCTACGACATTCCTTTGGTCTTCAGTTTTTCATATATTTTCTTCACAAACACGCACAGAAATAGCTAAAAACATGGTTTTTGGATTCAGAAGGCTTGAAAACATATCTGTGCCTTAGAGGTAAAGGGTGTTAACTCCAATTTTGGCAAAATTAAGTTTGAAAATCAGCAAGAAAGCTATACAGAGTGATTCACGAAGATATGCATAAACTTTGGGAGCCCACTGTACATGTAAAAATAATGAAAAAAGTATATATATATAAACATGGGTTCGTAAATGCTTCGTTTCCGAGTTACGGCTAGCGAAAGATTTCGCCCGAATTTCACCTCACCAGGTGAAATGAGGTCTTTCTGAAATTCTGGTAAGGTAGATTAAGGGGCGAATTCAATCGTTTCTTATGGTTTTTGACCTGATAAATTGAATAAAACAGGTCCCAGAACTGTAAGTTAAATAGTTTTTGAGAAAACCAGTGTAAAATGCAAAAAATGGTGTGAAAAAACACAATTTTTTCTTTGTTTTTCCGGTTAATTTTACTTTGTACTGTCATGAATAAAAATTCATTTAATCAAACATCTATTCGCTTTCTGTGTACTTTATTTACACCAGTTTGATCAGAATAAAATTTTCAACATGTTTTATTCAAAAATATTAACTGTTTCTTGGTGAAATAACAAAGTTATTCTAGCCCAAAGATGAAAAAATGTGTTTTTCACTCCATTTTTTGCATTTTACACTGGTTTTCTTAAAAAATATTTAACTTAAAGTTCTGGGACTTGTTTTATTCAATTTATCAGATCAAAAACCATAAGAAATTATTGAATTCGCCCCTTAATCTACCTTACCAGAATTTCAAGAAGACTTCATTTTACCTGGTGAGCTGAAATCCGGGCGAAACTTTCGCTAGCCGTAACTCGAAAACGAAGCATTTCCGGACCCATGTTTATAAAAACTTTTTTCATTATTTTTACATGTACAATGAGCTCCTAAAGTTTCTGCATATCTTCGTGAATCACCCTGTATAAAAGTTGTAGTAACCACATTAACTTCACTTTTGTATAATGATGCAGAAGATTTTTAAAATGACTACTATTTTTAACTCTAATTGAATGTATACTCGTTATTGACAATGAGTTATTTCATTTTGAATTATTTTGTTTTTATTTTCTTACCGATAGGCCTCAGAATTTGCTTGAATTCTGTAATTTTTTTAAACATTATTGTGAATAAAGTGCTGTTTCTTTATCAGAATAGAGTTAGCACAATATATTTGGTCTAAATTTTGTTTTCGAATGATTAACTCAAGTCACATTGGGGGTTAACACTTATGTAATTAAAACTCAGAAAGACGTAAAGAGTATGAAGTCCTTTGGGTGGTCAGGGGGTAGTAAGAGTTAAGAAAGTTGTTTAGTCATTTAGATCTCTCTATCAGAAGCTACTTTTTATTTGGTACGAATTTTTTTAAATTCTCACACCTTCAGAAATTTTTTACAAAATACAAAGCTTCATATTTTTGGTTCTTCTGGAAAATTACAAAAATGGAGTTAACTTCCTTTACCTCTCAGGTACAGATATTATTACCGGTGAAAACACGTTTTCCAAAAATCGACACGGAAAAATACTGTCCTCGATATTTTTCGTTAAGGGCCAATTTTAGGACATATGAAGTGACTTCAGATATTTTTAGAAGCTGTTTTTGGAGTCCATATCCTCAGCATTCGTTCACCAGGCCTTTCTCTTTTCTTCAAGCCAGTAGATGATCTAACATGACATAAGCGTATATAATTAAACTTGTTGTTTAGATCATCAGCTGAAAGTCTGGTTTGAAACCTCTAGATATTTTACTAAGTAAAACTAATATTGAGGTGATTTACATTTGCCCTCCTCACTGAGTAGAAAAGTATGCTTATTAGCATGCTAGGCCCTCCGAAATACATATATTTTCCACCCTGCGAATGATACCTTCACTTCATTCACCACAAGGTCTAGCTGTATAATGATATTCATAACTCTCATAGGAGATAACTCTGACTAGTGTCTTTTGCACCTCTATTTCTTCTGTTCTTAAATGGTTCAGTCATATAATTGGCTAACCATGTAACAAGAAATAGAAGAATTTTTGCAGCCCTGGAATTACCAGATAGAGTGCAAATAATTTCAAACTCTACCGGCCTGTTATGGTCATAATTCAATTTATAGAAAAGTGAAAGATCTATAACTTTTATTTCAAGTATTTTTCTCTACAGAGCCTAGAACCTTAGCGTCAAAGTGTGACTTTCCGTGTCATTAAGCCAAACTAAGGTTGGTTTTCATTTCGCATCATTAACTCATGATTTAATAAGGTTATGTTTTTGAGGTTAGTTTTTTGTTTACTTCTAATGTTTTATTACTATAGTAAAGTTATATTGTTCATTATTGGCATTGGCAAGAGAAAGTCGTTTGAGTGTTTCACGCTAGGTTTGTAAATTTCCTATAACTTAAATAATTACATGCTACATTTTTCACGCAAAATCCATACTAAAGCCGAAATTTTTTAAAATTCCATTTTTTTCAAGATTTTCACAGAAAAAAAACCAGAAAATTACTAATTGCCGCTAAACTTAGCTTTCTACAAAAACACACGTTTTAACGCGTTTTTCACACGTTTTCGTGAAAAAACAGAAAATCGCTAATTACCGCAAAACAAGCGTTATACAAAAAAATTTTTTGAAATAAAGTAGTAGGATTTTAAATTGTCTACAACTTTTACTAGATACATTTTTGCGCTAAAATGCATATTAAAGCCGCAATTTTAAAAAACAAATTTTTTACGACAAAACAGCCTCCCGAAGAATTACAGCAGACATGGTGCCTACCTACTATTGTAGCACAAAAAATGTAGTAAATAAGGCAATTTTTAAAAAAATCGTACAAGCCGTTTATGAGAAATTCGAAATTTAGTGAAAAATGACACGGAATAACTTTTATTTTAAGCTTATTTCTCTACAGAGCCTAGTTTACCGTGAAAAAGTGATTTTCCGTATTTTAAAGCCAAACTGAGGTTAGTTTTTGTTTATTTCTAATGTTATATTACTAATGTTTGGTTATATTGTGAATTATTTGCATTGTCAAGATAACGTTGTGTGAGTGTTTCACAACAGATTTTTTTTAAATACTTTAGTCATATAATTGTCAACATTATTTTAAATCAAATTAATAGATTTAAATAAAAAACTTTATTTAAAAATAACTACAGAATTCATTTATCGGAATATAAATAAAATAAATGAATAAATAAACTCCACGATACTAAGCTTTTTCACTAATTTTTTAAAAAAAATCACGAATGAAAAGGTCGTTTTTATTGAATATAAAAAAATATTAAAATATATACACTGATAAAAAATTTAATTTACAAAATGGCATGTAGTTTTGAAATTTAACATGTCAGTATCAGTTACAGCTTACTCCAGAGTAAAGTTATACATGTTATAACTCATACCCTAACAGGTATTTTAAAACAATGATGAATACTTTTAACAAATTTTTTTTAAATAAAAAATCAATCATTTTTTTCAACTTTACATTGTTCCGAATTTTTTACATAATGAATTTCAGAAAATCGATCGTTCTGCACTTCCCGTTAACTAAATTTCGACGAACTAGTAGACGATTTTCATAAAATTTTGCAAAGAGCAATTTTAGAAAAGATTTCCATTATACAGCATTTCTGAAACTGTACTAGCCAAAAACAGGGGGGGGGACGGCTCCACAAAAAACGACCAAGACAACAGATATATTTTTTTTTTTAATACGAATTTATATTTATATTTTTCTTATGAATTTATTCTGCCCATAACAGAGAGGTGGAGTGTCAAATTATTTACACTCAATCTGTTCGTTGCAGGGCTAAAATAAATAGTTCTGTTTCTTATCACATGGTCAGCCAATTAAATGACTGAATCATTTAAGAACAGAAGAGGTACAGGTGCAAAAGACACTAATCAGAGTTATCTCCTCTGAAAGTAATGAATTTCATTATACAGCCAGACCCTGTAGTGAATGAAGTGAAGTTGTCATTTACAGAGTGGAAAATATGTGCTTTTCAGAGGGCCCGGCATGCTGAAAAGCGTACTTTCCCACTCAGTGAGGAAGGCAAGGTAAACCACCTCACTCCTTGTTTTACTTAGTAAAACCTCTGGAGGTTCAAACCAGCCTTTTGGCGGTTGACCTAAACAACAACAACAATATGAATTTATAGGAAGAAAAGTATTGTTTTCATGTCGATTTTTCGACTTCGAGTTTTCACCGGATCTGCACGTTTTAAGACCACCTGAACCCAAAAAACATGTTTTTAGCGATTGGTGCGCGCGCGCGCGCGAGTGTGTGTGTGAACAGAATATCTCAAGAACGGAACATCGTACAAACCTGAAACTTAAGTAAGATACCACTAGGAAACTCGATACGAACGTTTTCATTAAAATCGATCAACCGGAAGGAGTAGTTTATTCGTGTCATTTTTTCCTTTTTTGCAATTTTTTCAAAAACGCTCCTACGATTTTTTAAAAAGTCGCCTCATAATGTACATTTTTATGCTCTACTAGCTAGAGTAGGCGCCATGTCTGCTGAAATTCTCAGACAGGCTATTTTCTCGTAAAGATTGTTTTTTTAGGAATGCGGCTTTAGTGTACATTTTAGCGCAAAAATATATATATAATACGTGTTGTAGAGAATTTATAAAATCCTACGACTTTTATTTCAAATATTTCTTTTGTATAACCCTTAAGTTAACGGTAGTTTATGACTTTTTTCCATGAAAATCCGTACAAAAATTGATTTTTTTAAGAATTCAACTTTAGTATGCATTTTAAGACGAAAGTGTATAATAAAAAATTTATAAAAAATTAAGAGATTACAACTTTAATTCGAGCATTTTTCTCTGCAAAGCTTAGTTTAGCGTGAAGAGTGATTTTCCGTATTTTTAAGCACAACTGAGGTTGATTTTCATTTTGCATCATTCACTCATGATTAAAATATGGTTATGTTTTTTTTTAATATTTTTTGTTTATTCCTAATGTTAGGTTATATTGTTAATTATTTGCATTGGAAAGAGAAAGTTGTGTTTCACGCCAGATTTTTGTATAAAATAAACATATCCAAAATACATTAAAATTATACGAAAAAAGACTGAAAATGATGTTCCATGTAACATTAATATATCCAAAACCTTTTGTAAAAGTCAAACTAACTAATTCTTCTTCAGCATCGTCAAAACCTTTCAGTTTTTCTGGAATTTTTGTCAATACTACAATTGCTGAGTGCGTAATGGTAACAGGGCAAATAAAAAAATAATCTGGTAGATGCAATGCAAAATTCGTAGACCAAACCAATGCATACATTAGATGGCGCCACATCGTCGGGAAAACGTGACACTTTATCGCGAACATTAATTATGATGCCATAAACATCCGCATCATATTTTGAAAACGTCAACATCGCTACAGTTAGATTAAAAATCTGCTGGCAACGCAAACGATTAACAATAGTGTATAACCTAACATTAGTAATAAACATTAGAAACAAACAAAAAAAACTAACCTCAATACACATAAAATAATTTTAATCATGAGTAACGGACGTACTTATGAGTAACGGACGTAAAATGAAAATCAACCTAAGTTTGTCTTACAAATACGGAAAATCTCTCTATCACGCTAAACTAGGCTCTGTAGAGAAAAACGCTGTAAGTTAAAGTTGTAGATCGTTCAATTTCCTATAAATTTTGTTTTACGTTTGTCGTAAAATGCATAATAAGTCTGAAATCTTAAAAAAAATCGATTTTTTACAGGTTTTCGTGAGAAACAGAAAATCACTAATTACCACTATATTAAGCGTTTTACAATAAAATGTTTGAAATAAAAGTTGCAGAATTTTAAATTATCTACTAATTTTAATAGATAAAGTTTTGAGCTAAAATGCATATATTAGTCGTAATCTTAAAATAACAATTTTTTTACGAGAAAACAACCTCTCCAAGAATTTCAGCAGGCATGGCGCCTAACCTATCTTTTAAAGCATAGAAAATGTAGTAAATGAGGCGATTTTAAAAAAAAATCTTTGGAGACATTTTTGACACGTTCGCAAAAAAGTGAAAAATGACAAGAATAAACTACTACTGTACTTCTGGTTCACCGATTTCGATGAAAATGATTTTTGGTGATGAGCTAATTTTAGGAGCTCTTGAGGAAGTCATAAAAAGTCGGTATAATATGTGGATATAGAAGATAATTAACGTAAATATTTCAGGCTGGTAGGTTTATTGATTTCTGAGAAAAATGTACCCAGTTTTAAATATCTAAATTTACGGGAAAACGAAAGAAACAATAAGACACAAATCGAAAAATAAATTTACACAAACAAGTAAATTTCCCATCAACAGGTGTTTAGAAAGCTGAACCAACAGCTGAGAATACAAAAACAGTGATGCAGATATTTTAAAAACTAAAATTCTCTTTGGACCAAAACGAGCAGTATAAAATTGTGAAAAATATTCGTTCTGTGTAACATGACAATTTTTCTGTGTAAACTTGATAAAAACTTAATTTTTTCATAAAAAAAATTTTTGACGTAATTTAACGTTTTTCTGGTAGATCTAGGCCTAAACTATTGAAAACCATTAATCGGAATTTTGAGTTAAAACCATCGTGCCACCTCCGCATAAAAAATAATTTAGTTATAATAAAAGTTTAGTCTGCCCATAACGGACAGGTGGAGTGTCAAATTATTTACACTCACTCTGTTCGTTGCAGGGCTAAAATAAATAGTTCTGTTTCTTATCACATGTTGTGTTGTTTAGGTCATCAGCCAAAAGGCTGGTTTGAACCTGTAGAGGTTTTACTAAGTAAATCGAGGAGTGAGGTGGTTTACCATTACCTTCCTCACTGAATAGAAAAGTACACTTATCAGCATGCCGAGCGCTCTGAAAAGCACATATTTTCCACTCTGCAAATGACACCTTCACTTCATTCACCACAGGGTCTGGCTGTATAATGAAATTCATTACTTTCAGAGGAGATAACTCTGATTGGTGTCTTTCACACCTCTACCTCTTCTGTTCTCAAATGATTCAGTCATTTAATTGGCTGACCATGTGACAAGAAACAGAACTATTTATTTTAGCCCTGCAACTAACAGATTGAGTGTAAATAATTTGACACTCCACCTGTCTGTTATGGGCATCTTATCACATGGTCAGCCAATTAAATGACTGAATCATTTAAGAACAGAAGAGGTAAAGGTGTAAAAGACATTAATCAGAGTTATCTCCTCTGAGAGTAATGAATTTCATTATACATTCAGATCCTGTAGTGAATGAAGTGAAGGTGTCATTTGCAGAGTGGAAAATATGTGCTTTTCAGAGGGCCCGGCATGCTGATAAGCGTACTTTTCCACTCGGTAAGGAAGGCAATTGTAAACCACCTCACTCCTCGTTTTACTTAGTAAAACCTCTACAGGTTCAAACCAGCCTTTTGGCTGATGACCTAAACAACAACACAAAAGTTTAGTAAATAAAATATTTTTACGAATGCTAAACGAGACAGCAAAGTACGCGCGCGCACAAACACGCTAAAAGAGCCAAATTTTTGAACACCATATAATTCTGTACGTTTCTAAGAATAATAATGGTTTTATTGTCCTCTTTACATTGGAAGAAACCTTTTTAAAATTTATTGGGTAATAAAAAATATGTAGCAGATTTAATATGCTCCATAAAATTCTCAACACCTTTTGTTGTCGGACATTTTTTTTTCTTCAAATGGTTTTAAGTGCTTCATTTCATTTTACGCAGAACTCTACGGGTACAATCAAAATAGACGTGGCGAGATACAATGCTGTAGATATGGTAAAGAATACTAACAGATTTCAAGGCCATTCTGGTTGAACACTACCTGAAATCATTATGTAGACCGCGAATTCAAATTCATCGTTTTGTTTTAGTGGAAGAATCATAAAAAACCAATCCTCATTACTTTCTCTTGCCCCATATGAATATAAATATATTCATAACATCATAACATATATTCATATCAACAATTAAATAACGAGACTGACGTTGTAAAATAATTTTATTTTTATTTTATACATAATCACTTAATGTCACCTTCAATATACACTCCTCTATCCCTACAACACTCCATGTGAATTTTCCATTGTTGGAAACAGCGCTGGAAGTCTTCTGTCAGCTCCTTCAGGACATTTGCCGATTTCTCTTTTACAGCTTCCACAGACTTAAATCTTGTCCCTTTTAATGCTGATTTCACCTTAGGGAACAGGTAGAAGTCACATGGTGCAAGATCTGGTGAATAAGGTGGATGATGTAACACTGAGATGCTGTACTTGGCTAGGAACCTCTTGACAGATAACGCAAAATGAGCTAGCGCATTGTCTTGGTGGAGAACCCATGATTTCTCCTTCCACATTTCAGGGCGTTTTTTCCTTACTCTTTGACGTAGTTTAGAAGTACCTCAAGGTCGTAATATTGATTAATTGTTTGACCATCAGGAACCCAGTGAAGGTACACAATCCCATGGATATAAAAAAAAATCATCATTGCTTTAAATTTTGACTTGCTCATTCCAGCTTTTTTTTGCTATCGGCGAAGTTCGGCTCTTCCAGTGCATGGATTGGCGCTTCGATCGTAAGTAAAAAACCACGTTTCATCACATGTTTTTTCTACCTGTTCCCGAAGGTGAAATCTGCATTAAAAGGGACAACAAGAATTGAGTCTGTGGAAGCTGTAAAAGAGAAAGCGGCACAGTGTCCTACATCATCAGGAGCTGACAGAAGATGACTTCCAGCACTGTTTCCAACAATGGAAAATTCGCATGGAGTGTTGTAGGGTTAAAGAAGGGTGTATACTGTAAGGTGAGAATACGTGATTATGTAGAAAATTAAAATTACATTTTTTACAACGTCAGTCTCGTTATTTAAAAGCCACACCTCGTAGTTATAGCTGAAAGTACGTTAAAACTTGAATTTGACAATACTGTCGACAAATCGGCTGATGACAACCACAAACTTCATCTGTAATTTTTTTTTAAAGCTGATCATAAACCGGATACAAAATTGAATAAAACAAAATTCCTTTTATGTTTTTGCAGTGTCTGTTTCAACGGAGGATATTATCAATAACTTTGATAAATCTTTTAAAAGTACTTTTCTTGTAATCACCGTTATTGGTACATAGCAATAAAAGTCTATGGAATAAATTTGCTGGCCAACACCAGAAAATTGAACAACAACCATATACAGAAAAAACGATAAACGATAAAACTTAAGTTACATACCACTACCGGACCCGAACATTTTCATCAAAATCGATCAACCAGAAATAGTAGTTTATTCAGATCATTTGTCACTGATTTGCGATTTCTCAAAAACGGCTCTTACGATTCTTTTTAAAAATCGCCTCATTTACAACAATTTTTATGCTCTAAAAGATGGGGTAGGTGCCATGTCTGATGAAATTCTTAAGGAGGCTGTACTCTCGTTGAAAAAAATGTATAACAAAGTTGTAGAAAATTGAAAACCTACAACTTTTAATTCAAACATATTTTTCTATAACGCTTAATTAAGCGGTAATTATTGATTTCTGATTTTTTCCCATGAAATCTGTAAAAATATGAATTTATGAAGATATCAACCTTAGTATGCATATTACGACAAAAGTGGATATAATAAAATTTATAGAAAATTAAAAGATCTACAACTTTTATTTCAAGCATTTTTATCTACAAAGCCTAGTTTAGCGTCAAACAGTGATTTTTTCGTATTATTAAGCCAAACTGCTGCCCATAACAGACAGGTGGAGTGTCAAATTATTTACACTCTATCAGTTCGTTGCAGGACTAAAATAAATAGTTCTGTTTCTTATCACATGGTCAGCCAATTAAATGACTGAATCATTTAAGAACAGAAGAGGTAGACCTCTACCTCTTGGTGTAAAAGACATTAATCAGAGTTATCTCCTCTGAAAGTAATGAATTTCATTGTACAGCCAGACCCTGTGGTGAATGAAGTGAAGATGTCATTTACAGAGTAGAAAATATGTGCTTTTCAGAGGGCCCGGCATGCTGATAAGCAAACTTTTCCATTCAGTGAGGAAGGCAATTGTAAACCACCTCACTCCTCGTCTTACTTAGTAAAACCTCTAGAGGTTCAAGCGAGCCTTCCGGCTGTTGACCTAAACAACAACAAGCCAAACTGAGGTTGATTTTCATTTTGCATCATTCACTCAGGATTAAAAATAATGAGGTTATGTTTTATTACTAAAATATTAGGTTATATTGTTAATCATTTGCATTGGCAAGAGATACTTGTGTAAGTGGTTTACTCCAGATTTTTTATTTAAATTATGTATTTAAACTAATATTTGTTATTCCGGTAATAAAGAGTGCTAAATGGATATTGTGGTGTATAATTTAAGCTCTTCGGTTATAACGAACAAAATAATTCCAGTATCATGAAATTCGTTATAACCGAATTTCACAATAATATTGTTATAAGTTTATTGATTATGTTTATTAAACACAGATCCCGGACGAACCTAGGGTTAGTTGTTACATTATGATTAACGTTTTATTAGATTAATCAAGTTGCATAATTAAACGAACTCAAGTGATTATTATGCATTTCGAAATAGGCCTACTGTATATATTTTTAATTTCTCTTGCCTGTATGAATATAGAAAGAAAAATATTGTTTTCGTGCGATTTTTCGGAATCGAGTTTTCACCGTATCTACACGTTTTCAGACCCCCTGAACCCCAAAAAACATGTTTTTAGCGATTGATATGTGTGTCTGTGTAAACAGAATATCTCAAGAACGGAATATCGTACAAACTTAAAATTTAAGTTACATACCACTACCGGACCCGACATGAACATTTTCATTAAAATTGGCCAACCGGAAGTAGTAGTTTATTCGTATCATTTTTCACTTTTTGCGATTTTCTCAAAAACGGGTCCTACGATTTTTTTTTAAATTCCCTGGTTTACTAAACTTTTTCAGCTCTACAATATAGGGTAGGCGCCATGTTTGTTGAAATTTTTGGTGAGGCTTTTTACACGTAAAATAAAATTGTTTTTTTAAGATTGCGGCTTTAATATGCATTTTTGCGCAAAAATTTACGTAAGTTGTACAAAATTTTAAATCCTATGACTTTTATTTCAAACTTTTGTTTTTGTATAACGCATAGTTTAGCGGTAAAAAGCGATTTTATGTTTTTTCTCGCGAAAAAGTGTGAAAAATCGATTTTTTTAAAATGATTTCGGGCTTAGTATGCATTTTACGACAAAAGTGCATATAATAAAATTTATAGGAAATTAAAAGATCTACAACTTTTGTTTAGGGCATTTTTTTTCTACAGAGCCTAGTTTAGCGTGAAAGAGTGATTTTCTCCATATTTTAAAGCCAAACTGAGGTCGATTTTCTGTTAGCGTCTTTTCACTCATGATTAAAATGAGGTTATGTTTATTGAGGTTAGTTTTTTGTTTATTTCTAGTGTTTTATTACTAATGTTAGGTTTATTGTTAATTATTTGCAATGGCAAGAGAAAGTTGTGTGAGTGTTTCAAACCAGATTTTTATATTTTTGAATGAAAACACCGTAGTTTCAAGGACGATCGGTTGATTTTAAAGAAATTTGTATGATTAAAATATACGCTAATACAACATAATAGCTTATCATAAAATGGCTGCGCCTGCCCAGTAAGTGTTTAGTTTATTTACAAGGATACATTGCTAGTTTTGGTAAGAAAATTCGTAAATAAAAAGTTTAAATTTCATACAATAGGTTTACCAAGTATAGTTTTCCTGAAGTTATATCGAAGGAAATAATTCTCGTAAGAAATTGTACAGTTTTTAAAATTCTTAAATATTTTTCAGAAAGATCTAAATATCTTAAAAAATCTGGTGTGAAAAACACTCGCACAACTTTCTCTTGCCAACGCAAATAATGAGCAATATAACATTAAATTAGTAAAAAACCATTAGAATAAACTAACCTCAAAAAACATGACCTTATTTTAATCACGAGTGAAAGACGCATAATGAAAATCAACTTCAGTTTGGCGAATACGGAAAATCACGCTTTCACGCTAAACTAGGCTCTGTAGAGAAAAGTGCTTTAAATAAGGTTGTGGATCTTTTAATTTCCTATAAATTTAATTATATACACATTTGTCGTAAAATGCATACTAAGGCCGAAATCTTAAAAAAAATCGATTTTTCACACGATTTCGTGAGAAAAAAACAGAAAATTGCTAATTACCGATAAACTAAGAGTGATACAAACAAATGTTTGAAATAAAAGTTGTGGGATTTTACATTCTCTACATTTCTGTTATATACATTTTTGCGCTTAAGTTCATTTATTAAAGTCGCAATCTGAAAAAACAATTTTTTTTTTTACGTGAAAACAGCCTCTTCTAGAATTTCAGCAGACATAAAGCCTACCCTATCTTGTAGAGATTAAAAAATGTAGTGAAAGAGGCGATTTTTAAAAAAATCGTAGGACCAGTTTTTGAGAACATCGCAAAAAAGTGAAAAATTACACGAATAAACTACTACTTCCGCGGTTGACCGATTTTGATGACTGACTTTTGTTTGACTGATTTTGATGAAAATATTCGTGTTGGGTCCGGTAGTGGTGTCTAACCTAACTTTTAAGTTTCAAGTTCGTACGATGTTCCGTTCTTGAGATATTCTGTTCACACACACCCAGACCAATCGCTAAAAACATGTCTTTTGGGTTCAGGGGGTCTGAAGAAAACGTGTAGATAAGGTGAAAACTCGACATGAAAACAATACATTCCTTCCTATATATTCATACAGGCAAGAGAAAATAAAAACGAATTACAAAGATACCAGACGACTACTGCATTATGATTCATAATTTTACCGTAGGGGTAACGAATATAAAGACAAAGGTTTCATGAAATGAATACAAAAGATACTGGGCTAAACAAATTGAATAATTCTGAACGTGTTACGTAACTAAAACCCAAAAAAATGATGTGAAAATAATAATGATCATGACTAAAATAATACAACATTAAATGTATAAAAACAGAAATAAAAATAAATAAACTTACCAACCAAAAATTCAAAATAAAAACCAACACAACGTTGTGCAATTTAAAATATAAACACAAAACAAAATTAACAGATGAACAACACAAACTGACTGATAAAACGTGAACTCAAAATCAAAATACACTTGAAAATCAAAACTTAACCTACAAATATTCAATCACAATACACAAACGTACGTAAAAAATAACGAACAAATAACTGCTATGAACACACAGACATTAAAAACATAAAATGAAATCAAACATTATTAAAAAGAATCCAACGAAAGTTATTTAATAAAAATGACTTTTCAAATAATATATTTAGTAAAAAATTGGAGGGAACGCCAAGAGTAATATTCAACGCACAACTAAACAAAGAATATAGCTTGTGAGAATACACTAAACTAAAGAAGCATAGCACAACAACATAACAAAACTAGCAAGCTGGTCGCACGCCTTCCATCAGGCAAACGGTTTGAATATACACGCTATAAACAGTGTTACCATTCGAAGGGGGAAAAATCACAAATAAATATCCCTACTACATTATAATAATGAACTATAATACGTTATACGAAGGGAAATTTCACATCATTCGTCTTCAAATTGGCAGTACGATATAATATAATGTTCTTCACAACAAACAAACTTGCTTCTCCAGCATCATCATTCTTTCTTTCTCACACGCACACGACATGTACGTTCCTTTTCTACGTACATCTGCACTTGGTGATGGGATACGACAGGAAATGTCAACCCAAGCAAAACTATTCGGTATCGGATGACGTCATTATATTAATAAACACGCGTCACGGCATCGTACCCGTATTACAGTACTATCATAATTTTTATTATTAACTATGTAGTACAAAATCTCACGCTTTCAGGAAAAACAATACAACATTAAAATCACGCGTTATTATATAGGGTGATTCAAAATTTAACAATAAACCCTCGGGAGCCATTCTACACGCGTCACGTACACACGTGAAACACTCACACAACTTTCTCTTGCCAATGTATAAAATAAACAAAATAATTTTTATCACGAGCGAATGAAGCCAAATAAAATCCAAACACTGTTACGCAAAAATGAAATGCTTGAAGTAAAAGTTTTAGATTTTTACTTTCTCTTGCCTTTATCAATATATAGGAAGGAAAGTATTGTTTTCATATAGAGTTTTCCCCGGGTATACACGTTTTCAGACCCCTGAACACAAAAATATGTTTTTAGCGATTGGTCCGTTTCGTGTGAACAAAATATCTCAAGAACAGAACATCGTACAAAGTTGAAGCTTAAAACTTAGGTTAGGTACCACAAGAGGACCCGACAGGAACATTTTTATCAAACTCGGTCAACCGGAAGTAGTGTCGATTTCTTTATTTTAGATATCCGAATTTGGAGCCTTCTTTCTTCAAAACCGCTTCTTCAATTTTAACGTACTACACACCAAAATTTATCTAATTTTAATCTGCGTTGTCACAACATGTCAAATTAATATTTTTAGCATTTATATTCCGATATCAGGATGAGACGAAAAAAAGAGCCGGGTTTTTGTTCCTGCAACATATTGGATGCACATCGATCGACCGATTTATTTGAGATGTCGCCGGAATATAAACCTGTATGTTGTAATTGTACGTACTAAATTTCAGATTTGTAGCATATTTAAATTTTAAGTTATTAGTAAAATTCTGAACCCCTGTTAACTCCGTAACCGCTCATTAATTCAGCAATTTCAAAAATCATTATATTCAGTATGTTGTTTAGGTCAACAGCCAAAAGGCTGGTTTGAACCTCTAGAGGTTTTACTAAGTAAAAACGAGGAGTAAGGTGGTTTACCATTGCCTTCCTCACTGAGTTGAAAGAGTATGCTTATCAGCATGCCAGGCCCTCCGAAAAGCACTCACTTTCCACCCTGTAAATGACACCTTCACTTCATTCACCACAGGGTCTGGCTGCATAGTGAAATTCATTACTCTCAGAGGAGATAACTCTGACTAGTGTCTTTTACACCTCTACCTCTTCTGTTCTTAAATAGTTCAATCATATAAGTGGCTGACTATGTTATAAGAAACAGAACTATTTTTTTTAGCCCTGGAATAAACAGATAGAGTGCAATTAAAATAACACTCCACCTGCCCGTTTTGGGCAGGTGGAGTAGGATTTTTTATTCAGTATAAAAAATTAATTAATATTATGGAACAGCTATTGACCAGTTATTCAGTAGAATTTTTAAAATATTTAAATAATCGTAGACGCTGCGGGGTGGAAGAAGCTTAACCATGTTTCCGCGTTGTAACTCGGTAGGCCTACTACCTATTACTTTCTCTTGCCTATATGAATATATAGGAAGGAAAGTATTGTTTTCATGTCGATTTTTCGAAATAGAGTTTTCACCGGATCTATACGTTTTCAGACCCCCTGAACCCAAAAAACATGTTTTTAGCGATTGGTCTGTGTGTGTGTCTGTGTTTCTGTGTGTGAACAGAATATCTCGAGAACGGAACATCATACGAACTTGAAACTTGAAACTTAAGTTACATACCACTACCGGACGCGACACGAACATTTTCATCAAAATCGGTCAACCGGAAGTAGTAGTTTATTCGTATAATTTTTCAGTTTTTTGCGATTTTCTCAAAAACTGGTCCTACGATTTATTTTAAAATCGCCTATTTTACTCAATTTTTTATTCTCTACAAGATAGGGTAGGCGCCATGTTTGCTGAAATTCTCGGTGAGGCTGTTTTCACGTAAAAACTTAAGATAGATACTAATACCGGACCCAACACGAACATTTTCATCAAAATCGGTCAACCGGAAGAAGTAATTTATCCGTGTCATTTTCCACTTTTTTGCAATTATCGCAAAAAACGGCACCTACGATTTTTTTTTAAATCGCCTAATTTATTAAATTTTTTATTCTCTACAAGATAGGTTAGGCGCCATGTCAGCTGAAATTCTTGAGGAGGTTATTTTCTCGTAAAAAAATTGTACATTTAAGATTGCGACTTAAATATGCATTTTAGCGCAAAAATTTACACAATAAAAGTTGTAGAGAATTTAAAATCCAACATTTTTTATTTAAACATTGTTTTGTATAAGGCTTATTTTAGCGGTAATTAGAGATTTTCTGTTTTTTTTCGCACGAACACGTGTAAAAAATCTTTTTAAGATTAGTAAAAATTTTTTTAAGATTTCAGCCTTAGTACGCATTTTACGAAAAAGTGTAGCCCTATATATAATCACACTTATAGAAAATTAAAAGATCTACAACTTTTATTTAGAGTATTTTTTTCTACAAAGCCTAGTTTAGCGTGAAATAGTGATTTCCTTATTTTTGCGCCGAACTGAGGTTGATTTTCATTTTGCGTCTTTCACTTAGCCTATGATTAAAACAAGGTTACGTTTTTTAATGTTGTTTTGTTGTTTATTTCTGATGCTAGGTTATATTGTCCATTATTTGCAATGGCAAGAGAAAATCGTGTTGAGTGGTTTAAACCAGATTTTAAAAAAATTATTATTAGCTACACAAACAAGCACTAGAGATATTAAGTTAAATTTTGAAACACACTGTATATTTTCTCACAAAGTTTAACCGCAGAGATAATCAAATATTCTGCAAACACAACCTTCTATACAAGAGTACAATTCACACAAATATTAATTTCAAAATTTCACTGACATAACACATTAATTGAATTAAATAAAATATATAATGAAAATATGAGAACCCAACAATGGCGTAGATATTACAACAACGTTTTTCCGTGTTCCACAGTCATCGCCGCAAGGAACGACAAATCAAAGAGTTTCTCTAACAGAAACTTTACACGCCAATTTGTTGCAAGTGTTCACGCAATACTTACAATTCGAACGTATTTCTTATAAAACTAACTGAAATTAAACAAATTTTTAAACGGGCTCCATGACGATTTAAACTTTAGATTAGACATATAGATACCGAAGTCACGAGATTACCTTTTGCGTATGGATGGGCTGTGAGGAAGGGAAGTGAAAATATGACAGTGCTGCCAACCTCAACAGTGCGACACTACTCGTACATTTCACTACCGTGCAGTTTCTACATACATTTTGTAATATGAGGTTTAATCCGAGAAAATTTTCTTCATAAACATAAGAAATAAATCTGACCTGTAATAATGCCTATAGCTTAATTACACGACTATAAATGTTTGTTGTTTAGGTCATCAGCCAAAAGGCTGGTTTGAACCTGCAGAGGTTTTACTAAGTAAAACGAGGAGTGAGGTGGTTTACCATTGCCTTCCTCACTGAGTGGAAAAGTACGCTTATCAGCATGCCGGGCCCTCTGAAAAGCACATATTTTCCGCTCTGTAAATGACACCTTCATTTCATTCATCACAGGGTCTGGCTGTATAATGAAATTCATTACTTTCAGAGGAGGTAACTCTGATTAGTGTCTTTTACACCTCTACCTCTTCTGTTCTTAAATGATTCAGTCATTTAACTGGCTGAACATGTGAAAAGAAACAGAACTATTTATTTTAGCCCTGCAACGAACAGATTGAGAGTAAATAATTTGACTCTCCGCCTGTCTGTTATGGGCAACTATGTACATTATGGTTACATAAAAATCACGATAAGTATATAAAAATTTATGTATAATATGTTTGGTTGTGTTCTGTTATTAATGTTTTGTTTGTATAGTTAATAAAATATTGTAAAGTTGTTTAGCAGCATAAATTTTAGAACATTTCGGCCACATTTTATGACATTTAAATTTATAAAACAAATTCAAAATTTAAATTATAATTTTGGTTAAAGGAAATAAAATAACTAATTTGTAACGATACAAATAAATCAATGACAGCTGGCTCTGTTTATTTTGGTTTATTAAGTTTGAATATAAATAAATCCAGCTGATTTAAATGAAATATTCAAAATTATTTAACATTAACCGTAATAAATTTAATACAAACAAAATCTAGTTGCTAAGCAACTAGGAAGAAGAAAGGAGAAGAAATTGTTGTAAAAAAATAGGGAGTGGGCTTTGAGATCTAAAGGGGAACAGTATGTATGATAAAAATAAAATAATAATCATTTTTTATTGAAGATTTATAAATGTATTTTATTACAAAGTCACGATATTACCTTTTGCGTATGGATGGGCTGTGAGGAAGGGAAGTGAAAATTTGACAGTGCTGCCAACCTCAACAGTGCGACACTACTCGTACATTTCACTACCGTGCAGTTTCTACATACATTTTGTAATATGAGGTTTAATCCGAGAAAATTTTCTTCATAAACATAAGAAATAAATCTGACCAGTAATAATGCCTATAGCTTAATTACACGACTAGAAATGTTTGATTTACTGTAATTACCAGCTACCTGATTCCATTGGAACAAATTTTCTACGAATGAATCAACTTCTTTACGATCGCTGTCACCGGCGTCTTCACTATCATCTGTCTCACTAGTATCTACGTAACCGCTTCCTTTTTTAACAGGTATCAACAAACGCTCATGGCTTTCGTTAAGAGGCATTGAAGGGCTTTTTTTTGTTTAACTTCAACTTCACAGCATTTTATTACACTCCATATTAGATTTCGTTCAGCACTGTGAACAGTCTGCCCACATTTTCGAGAAACTAACATTTCTGTTTACAGTAACAAACGGGTATATTCGTACCGTTAACCTACAAAAGATTCCCCGATATACAGTATAGGTTATGCTCTGGGTATAAATATAAGTTGTTATGTTTGTGTACTGATATTTAAGCAGTCGTGCATGCGCACTGATGCTGTTCCCCCTTTACCACTCGTTGCAAACAAGGGTAAACTCGTGACTCCAGTGACTATAGCTGTAAAATTTTTATGTTGTGTTTTAGGTAATCAGCCGAAAGGGTGGTTTAAACCTCTAGAGCAGCGATTCTTAACTTTTTTTGCTCCACGACCGCCAAACAGTAAAAATAAATAAAGTTAACATTTCTAGACCCCCTATTACTACTGTCATTATTCAACCCAGTTGGGGTTGCATGAAAATGCATTTTCGTGAGCTAAAAACTCAGTTGACAGAGTATTTCCCGGATGATAAAAATCTGGTGTGAAACACCCACACGACTTTCTCTTCCAATCCAAATAATTAAAAATAAACCTAACATTAGTAATAAAACATTAGAAATAAACAAAAAACTAATCTCAAAAAAATATAATCTTATTTTAATCTTGAGTGAAAGACGCAAAATGATAATCAACCTCAGTATAGCTTAAAAATACGAAAACTCACTCTTTCACGCTAAACTAGGCTCTGTAGAGAAAAAATGCTCTAAATAAAAGTTGAAGATTTTTTAATTTCCTATAAATTTGATTATACTTTTTTGTCGTAAAATGCATAATAAGGCTAAAATCTTTATAAAATCGATTTCTTCCATACAATTTCGTGAAAATAAAACAGAAAATCGCTAAGTACCGCTAAACTAAGCGTTAAACAAAACAAAGTATGGAATAAAAGTTGTAGAATTTTAATTTCACTACAACTTTTATTATGTACATTTTTCCGCTAAAATGCATACTTAAGTCCCAATCTTAAACAAAACAATTTTTTTACGAGAAAACGGCCTCACCAAGAACTTCAGCAGACATGGCGCCTACCCTTTCTTGTTGAGCATAAAAAATGTAGTAAATGAGGCGATTAGAAAAAAAAAGTCGGGTCCTCTTAGTGGTACCTAACTTAAGTTTGAAGTTCGTACAAACGCGCGCGCGCGCACTCACACAGAAACCAATCGCTAAATACCATGTTTTTGTGTTCAGGAGGTCTGAAAACGTGTAGATCCGGTGAAAACTCGATTTCGAAAAATCGACATAAAAACAATACTTGCCTTCCTATATATAGGCCTATTCATATAAGCAAAAGAAAGTAAAAACAATATTCATGTAAATATAGATTACTAGACAGAAACAAAACTAAGCTTATTACAAAACTTCTTTACAAATCAAGTAAGCGGTGTTATGAATTCTTTCAGTAATAAAGTAGAAGTTAATTAAACGCAAATCAGACAAAGTTACTCTTTTTATTGTTGAAACATATACTACAAAGGATTAAAGCTTTCTCGACAGAATCTGTCAAAAAAAATTCATTTAATTAAAAACTGAAAATTAGAAAAGTCAGAAAATTTCTGCTGCTATTAATAATTAAATATTAAAAATAAAAAAAGTTTTACGTATAAACTTCACTGATTTCCGTCAAAATTATGTATAAAAAAAAATTAATCCAGTGTGAAACATTCGCACGACTTACTTTTGCCATTGCAAATAATGAAAAATATAACCTAACATTACCTAGTAATAAAATATTAAAAATAAACAAAACAAAAAACATAACCTTATTTTAATCAAGAGTGAATGATGCAAAATTAAAACGTTTGGCTTAATAATAGGCCTACAGAAAATGTGTTTTGGCGCTAAACTAGGCTCTGTAGAGAAAAATGCTTTAAATAAAACTAGTAGATCTTTTAATTTCCTATAAATTTATTATTACATTTTTGTCCTAATATGCATACTAAGGCCGAAATTTTAAAAAAATCCTTTTATTTTACAGATTTTAATGAAAAAAAAGTAATCACTAATTATAGCAAACGAAGCGGTATACAAACTAATATTTGAAATAAAGGTTGGAAATATTTACATTGTCTAACTTTGATTATATACGTTTTTGCGCTAAATTCATATTAAGGCCCCAATGTTAAAAAAACAATTTTTACTTTCTCTTGCCTATATGAATATATAGGAAGGAAAGTATAGTTTTCATGTCGATTTTTCGAAATCGAGTTTTCACCGGATCTATAAGTTTTCAGACCCCCTGAACCCAAAAAACATGTTTTTAGCGATTGGTCTGTGTGTGTGTGTGTGTGTGTGTGTGTGAACAGAATATCTCAAGAACGGAACATCGTACGAACTTGAAACTTGAAACTTAAGTACCACTACCGGACTCGACACGAACATTTTAATCAAAATCGGTCAACCGGAAGTGGTAGTTTATTCGTATAATTTTTCACTTTTTTGCGATTTTCTCAAAAACTGGTCCTACGGTTTTTTTTAAAATCGCCTGGTTTACTCAATTTTTTATTCTCTACAAGATAGGGTAGGCGTCATGTTTGCTGAAATTCTGGGTGAGGCTGTTTTCATGTAAAAACGTTGTTTTTTTAAGATTACAGCTTTAATATGCATTTTAGCGCAAAACTTTATATTAATAAAAGTTGTAGAGAATTGAAAATTCTACAACTTTTATTTCAAACAATTTTTTGTATAACGCTTAGTTTAGCGGTAATTTGCGATTTTCTGTTTTTTTTCTCACGAAAATGTGTGAAAAATTGATTTTTTTAAGATTTCGGCCTTAGTATGCATTTTACGACAAAAGTGTATATAATTTAATTTATAGAAAATTAAAAGATCTACAACTTTTATTTAAAGCATTTTTCTCTACAGAGCCTAGTTTAGAGAGAAAGAGTGATTTTCCGTATTTCTAAGCCAAACTGAGGTTGATTTACATTTTGCATCATTCACTCATGATTAAAATAAGGTTATGTTTTTGAGGTTAGTTTTTTGTTTATTTCTAATATTTTATTATTAATGTTAGGTTTACTGTTAATTATTTGCATTGGCAAGAGAAAGTTGTGTGAGTGTTTCACACCAGACTTTTTAGTTTGCTGGCTGTAAAGATAATAAAATTTATTACGCTCAGAAGAGATAATATTGTGACTACTATCGATTTAATAATATTACAGACACCCGAGTTTGAACCCAAAGCATCTCCACAACTATCAGTCGGATTTTAACATACTTTACATAAAAATCTGGTGTGAAACACTCACACAACTTTCTCTTGCCAATGCAAATAATTAACAATAAACCTAACATTATTAATAAAATATTAGAAATAAACAAAAACTAACCTCAAAAACATAACCTTATTTTAATCATGAGTGAATGACGCATGAAAATCGAACTCAATTTGGCTTAAAAAAAACGGAAAATCACACTTTCACGCTAAACTAGGCTCTGTAGAGAAAAATGCTTTAAATAAAAGTTGTAGGTCTTTTAATTTCCTATAAATTTTATTATATACACTTGTGTCATAAAATGAATACTAAGGCCGAAATCTTTAAAAAAACAATTTTTCACACGTTTTTGTGAGAAAAAAAAACAGAAAATCGAAAATTACCGCTAAACTAAGCGTTATACAAAAAAATGTTCGAAATAAAAGTTGTAGAATTTTACATTCTCTACAACTTTTATTATATAACGTTTTGCGCTAAAATGCATATTAAAGCCGCAATCTTAAAAAGAAAAAGTTTTTGCGTAAAAACAGCCGCACGCAGAATTTCAGCAAACATGGCGCCTACCCTATATTATAGAGCATAAAAAATGTAGTAAACCAGGCGATTTTAAAAAAAATCGTAGGGCTAGTTTTTGAGAAAATCGCAAAAAAGTGAAAAATTACACGAATAAACTACTACTTCCGGTTGACCGATTTTGATGAAAATGTTCGTGTCGGGTCCGGTAGTGGTATGTAACTTAAGTTTCAAGTTTCAAGTTTGTACGATGTTCCGTTCTTGAGATATTCTGTTCACACACACACACACACGCGCGCGCGCGCGCACGCACACACACACACACACACACACACATACACAGACCAATCGCTAAAAACATGTTTTTTGGGTTCAGGGGGTCTGAAAACGTATAGATCCGGTGAAAACTCGATTTCGAAAAATCGACATGAAAACAATACTTTCCTTCCTATATATTCATATAGGCAAGAGAAAGTAAAAATTTAGCTCATTTTATTCTGCGTTTACCTATAATAGTACGAGGGTAGGCTGATAAGTAATGCACACATGCTTGTAGAAGACAACTAAATAAACTTCAGTAGCGCGCCTGGTGGCATGTGGAAGTACTATTTCTCCTCTACAAGCCTGCGCAGTTTGAAGGCGTTGCTTTCATTCAGTTTGTTTTGAGTAGTGGAAGTATGGCGTCGTGTTCTGGTGCTATGTCAACGAGAATTAAACAACGCGCTGTTATCGAATTTTTAACTGCTGAGAAAGTGAATCCTAGTGAGATTTATCGTCGTTTAAAGGCTATTTATTGTGACGATACTGTTGATAGGTCTACTGTGAATCGTTGGGTAATAAAATTTCGTGATTGCCAACCTGGAAAAGCCTTAATTGTTGACAAAACACGCAGTGGACGACCAATCACTGCCTCAGACGATAATCGTCGCAAACTCATCGATGATTTGATTCAAAATGACCGGCGAATCACTCAACAGCGTATCGCAAACCAAATTGGAATATCTAAGGAACGTGTTGGCTTCATTATTGAACAATTGGGATACCGTAAAATCTGTGCACGATGGGTACCACGCCGTCTGACAGACGAGAATAAACAGCGTCGATTGGAATGCTGTGAACAACTTTTGAAGCGCTACCGTGACGAAGGAGACGACTTTCTTTTGAATATTGTGACGGGGGACGAGTCATGGGTTCATCATTACGATCCCGAAGAAAAAAGGCAGAGCGCTGAATATCGTCATCCACATTCTCCTGTTGTGAAAAAGTTCAAAACACAACCGTCCGCAAAAAAAATTCTTTTGACTGTGTTTTGGGATGCTCGCCGAGTTTATGTGACTGATTATCTGGAACGAGGGGCAACGGTAAATTCTGCTCAGTATATACAGACTCTGAAACACCTCCGACGTCGAGTTTGTCGTGTTAGAGGCAACCTGGCGCCAATAATTTTGCAACACGACAATGCTCGTCCACACACTTCGCGTGCAACTGGAGAGGCTCTGAGAAACCTGAAGTTTCAACCAATTTTACACCCTCCGTATTCTCCCGACCTTGCGCCTTGCGATTTTTATTTTTTTCCTCTACTGAAGAGAGACCTTAAGGGTAATCATTACAGCTCGGACAATGAGGTGAAGGCAGCTATTGCGTCCTGGGTTCGAGGAAAGTCGGAAGAATTTTTCAGTGACGAAATGAAAAAACTTGTTAAACGTTGGGAGAAATGTGTAATGCTTAACGGTGACTATATTGAAAAATAAATAGATAATTTGGTAGGTTAAGATTTGTACTTTAATTTGTTATTTACCCCATCTTGCTATTTCTTTTTGTTCGTCTTCTACAAGCATGTGTGCATTACTTATCAGCCTACCCTCGTACTATATTTTTAATGTTGTTAAAAAAATGCATATCGAGGTTGAATAACAAAAAGACCTGGTTTTCTTGATACCGCAAAAAATTTCATGCGTTTAGAGGCGTGTAACTCGATAAGTATTTGACCGAAAAGTTTGAAGTTTTAACACAACATAGACAATTATATTCTTAAAGCGTGTACGAAATTTCAAATTCGTACGTTATTTAAATTTTGATTTACTAACAATATTCTGAACCCTTGCTATCTTGGTAACCGCTCGATCGTTCGGCACGGGCAAACTATCGTTTTATTCAGTGTTAAAAACTTAGTACAGATATGTTAATAATATGAAATATCGATTGGCCAATGTTGTGGTAGAATTTTTAGAATTTTGAAAAATTGATGGGTAAATACGGAGGGTGGGTGGGCGCTACTATCCATTTCGCTTGAATCTGACTGTCTACCTCAATTGACAATGCAGTGTGTCAATTCAGGTAGACATTCAGACAGGATATCACGTACACAAACTAGGAATATGGATAGTATCACCCAACCCCCGCATTTCCAATCTATTTTTCAAAATTCTAAAGATTCTACCACAACATTGACCAATCGATATTTCATATTATTAACATATCTGTACTAAATTTTTTACGCTGAATAAAACGATAATTTGCTCGTACCGAACGTTCGAGCAGTTACCGAGACAGCAAGGGTTCAAAATATTGTTAATAAATCAAACTTTCAATAACCTACGATTTTGAAATTTCGTACTCGCTTTAAGAATATAATTATTGTCTATGTTGTGTTACAATTTTTAACTTTTCGGTCAAATACTCATCGAGTTACACACCTTTAAAAGCATGAATTTTTTTGCGGTATCAAGAAACCGGGTCTTTTTGTCTTTCAACCTCGATATGGCAATTTTTAAACAACATTAAAAATATAAGTCTATTATAGGCAAACGCAGAATAAAATGAGCTAAATTTTCATGTAAAGTATGTTGAAATCCCGACTGATAGTTTTGGAGATCCAAGGGTTCAAACTTGGGTGTCTATGATTATGAAACCGATAGTAGAGTTTTTTACACCTCCATCTCTTTTGCTCAGTTATACAATTTGCTAAACATGCGGTAAGAAACAGAACTGTTTTATATAGGCCTGGAACTAGTAGATCGAGTGCAACTATTTTAAATAACAGCCTACCCAACAATTTCAGCAGACCTGGCGTCTACCCTATCATGTAGGGGAGAATTAATGTAGTAAATGAGGCGACTTTTAAAAAATTCGTAAGAACAGTTTTTGAAAAAATTGCAAAAGATCTCGTGAGAAACACTCAGACGGCTTTCTCTTGCCAATGCAAATATTGAACAATATAACCTAACATTAGTAATTAGAACGTTAGAAATAAACAAAAACTAACCTCAAGAAACATAACCTAATTTTAATCATGAGTGAAAATTTGTGTAAAAGTTTTGCTTAAAAATACTCTTTTACGCTAAACTAAGCTCTGTAGAGAAAAATGCTCTAAACATACATGACACATAAGTTGTAGATATCTTAATTTCCTATAAATTTCATTATATACATTTTTGTCGTAATCACTCTTTTACGCTAAACTAAGCTCTGTAGAGAAAAATGCTCTAAACATATATGACACATAAGTTGTAGATATATACATTATATACATTTTTGTCGTAATCACTCTTTTACGCTAAACTAAGCTCTGTAGAGAAAAATGCTCTAAACATATATGACACATAAGTTGTAGATATCTTAATTTCCTATAAATTTCATTATATACATTTTTGTCGTAAAATGCATGCTAAAGCTGACATCTTTAAATAAATCGATTTTTACACGATTTCGTGAGAAAAAAACAGAAATCGTAACTACCGCTAAACTAAGCGTTATACAAAACAAAATGTTTGAAATAAAAGTTGTAGGTTTTTAAATTCTCTACAACTTTTATTATATACAATTTTGCGTTAAAACGCATATTAAATCCGCAATCTTAAAAAGCAATTTTTTTACGAGAAAACAGCTTTCCCAAGAATTTCAGCAGACATTGTGCCTACCTTTCAAAATTAAATAAATGAGGCGATTTAAAAAAAAATCGTAAGAGTTGTTATCGAGAAAATCGCAAAAAAGTGAAAAATTACACGAATAAACTACTTCCGGTTTACCGATTTTGATGAAAATGTTCGTACCGAGTCCGGTAATAGTATCAAAGTTTCACGTTCGTACAATGTTTCGTTCTTGAGATATATTGTTCACACTCGGAACAATCACTAAAACCATGGTTTTTGGGTTCAGGGGTCTGAAAACGTTTATATCTGGTGAAAACTCGATTTCGATAAATCGACATAAAAACAATAAATTTGTTCCTATATATTAATATAGACAAGAGGAAGTAAAAACCTACAGTAATCACCAATGGCGAAGCCGTCAATCCTTCTAAAAAATAAATAAAATAATGGTAGATATGCATAATTCATCGAACAGTTAGTCACGAATTTTTACAAAGAAATTACAATTTAAATTAAAACGGCAAGTCATTCAATTATTCATTACACATTTTATAAAAATAACCATTAACACCTAACGTTAAAAAGTATATAAAATTTATACTGATAATGAAAATTAATGGACGTTTTCATAATTCAGTTAAAAATATTATTACTGAAAATCAACAGTTTAATAATAAAGCGGGCGCGGGAAAAAAGTATGATTACAAAGAAGATAAAACAGAGAAATTAAAACAAGACATAGAGTATAAAATATAAAATGAAGGTTTTTTACTGTTATTATAATTATTGTTTTAACGTGTTATACCGGGTGATTCAGAACTGTACCGCAATCTACGGTAGCTCATTCCTTAGTTAAAAATAAGAGAAAAAAAATCTGGTGTGAAACACACACGACTTTCTCTTGCCAATGCAAATAATAAACAATATAACTTAAGTAATAAACATTTGATATACAAACCAAAAAACTAACCTCAAAAACCTAACCTTATTTTAATCATAAGTGAAAGACGCAAAATGAAAATCAACCACAGTTTGGCCTTAAAATACGGAAATCACTTTTTCACGCTAAACTAGGCTCTGCAGAGAAAAATGCTTTAAATAAAAGTTGTAGATCTTTTAACTTTCTATAAATTTTATTATATACATTTTTGTCGTAAAATGCATACTAAGGCTGAAATATTAAATAAATCAATTTTTCACACGTTTTCGTGAAAAAAAAAAACAGAAAATCGCTAATTACCGCTAAACTAAGCATTATGCAAAATAATGTTTATAATAAAAGTTGTAGGATTTAAATTCTCTACATTTACTCATATATATATATTTGTATATATATTTTTTTCCGCTAAAATACATATTAACGCCGTAATCTTAAAAAATAATTTTTTTACGTGAAAACAGCCTCACCAAGAATTTCAGCAAACATGGCGCCTACCGTATCTTCTAGAGCATAAAACTTTAGTAAACCAGACGATTTTTAAACAAAATCGTAGGACCCGTTCTTGAGGTTATCGCAAAAAAGTGAAAATTACATAAATAAACTACTACTTCCGGTTGACCGATTTTGATGAAAATGTTCGTGTTGGGTTCGGTAGTGGTATGTAACTTAAGTTCCAAGTTTCAAGTTCGTACGATGTTCCGTTGAGATATTCTGTTAACACTCGGAACAATCGCTAAAAACCATGGTTTTTGGGTTCAGGGGGTCTGAAAACGTGTAGATCCGGTGAAAACTCGATTTCGAAAAATCGACATGAAAACAATACCTACTTTTCTTTCTATATATTCATATGTAGGCAAGAGAAAGTAAAAATGAGTAAATTATTTTTAAAGAGTACTTAAACGAATTCATGTCAAATAATTTTCAGCAAAAGTCTATTGTTGTTGTTTAGGTCATCAGCCGAAAGGCTGGTTTGAACCTGTAGAGGTTTTACTAAGTAAAACGAGGAGTGAGGTGGTTTACCATTGCCTTCCTCACCGAGTGAAAAAGTACGCTTATCAGCATGCCGGGCCCTCAGAAAAGCACATATTTTCCACTCTGCAAACGACACCTTCACTTCATTCACCACAAGGTCTGGCTGTATAATGAAATTCATTACTTTCAGAGGAGATAACTCTGATTAGTGTCTTTTACACCTCTACCTCTTCTGTTCTTAAATGATTCAGCCATTTAATTGGCTGACCATGTGTTAAGAAACAGAACTATTTATTTTAGCCCTGCAACGAACAGATTGAGTGTAAAAAATTTGACACACCACCTGTCTGTTATGGGCAGCAATAGTCTATATATCAAGAAAATTAGGAAAATAGTTTTTGTATTTCCTGGAAATCACTTGCGTTGTTTCTCTAACAAGTGACTCTTACTGTACTGCAATGTAACAAAACACAGGTTGTAGGTTCAAAGTTATTAAATGAAGTTTCGGCTTATCCGAAAAGAATTTAATTAGATCAATTTAATAAACGCGTCTCTACTGTAATATGTCTAACTTTAAACAGAAAATCAGAAGTTGTAAAAAAACAACCGATATCGGGGGCGAATTCCAGTTGGTCTGAACGAAATTCAAAATGGCTTCATTAGATGTCGGCCAACAAATATACGAGTTAAAAAGATTTTATTGCAATATTTTAATTATTTTCGAGCAAATCTACTTTACTGTGTTTTAAAGTCATTAATAAATAATTAATAGCACAATTAACACAGTGTTTTTAATTTAAATTTCCGTAAGTACCGGACTAGAGAGAGACGTACATATATTTTTTAAAAATGAGATAATATTAAACACCAATGACAGCTTACGTTAAAATATGTTTTTAATAATAAAATAAAACTAACCTTTTTCCAATCAGGTAATATTCATATACAGCAATAATTTCACTTCAATAATACACACACACTCCAACGTCATAATCAAAGAACAAAAACGGTTGTGGTAAAATACTAAAGTTCTAATGTACTAAATAAACAACCCTAACCGCGCCACGCAAAAAATTAAACTACTGAACAAGAAATATAATACACCAATATTACAAGATATTGTTGCGTACGTTTGTCATTTGTCTTGAATGCGCGCGCATCACCAGTTGAACACTGAACACTTGCTCTCTAGTTACAAAATATGTATATACAAAACAGAGGGTAAATTTTAGACAGAGACGAATAAACTTCTGTTACTGAATTACGCCTTGTATTGTTCGGGGGAAACCCCCATGTTATTTTTTTTGCAACATAAGCTTTAAATTGTACAATAAATTCCCTTTTTCTTTTCTTAATACAATTAAATTTTATATTTTTCGTGACATATTTAATAAAGCATTTATTATACAAATAAAATAATAAAAGATAATAATATTTATATAATATTATAGAATAATAATATTTATAATACAGTACATTAGGATAAAGATTGGTATCGTGAAAAATCAGCACACGTACCCGAATAAACCTCGTAATTTCCACAAGCCAAAAAATTATATTAACAATTTTTCTCATTTTTACTTTCTCTTGCCTATATATGAATATATAGGAAGGACCGTATTGTTTTCAAATCGATTTTTCACCGGATCTACACGTTTTCAGACCCCTTGAACTCAAAAAACATGTTTATAGCGATTGGTGTGTGTGTGTGTGTGTGTGACAAAATATCTCAAGAACGGAACATCGAAACATTGAACGGAAAGTTGAAACTTAAAACTTAATTTAAATACCACTACTGGACCCGACACGAACACTTTCATAAAAATCGGTCAACCAGAAGTAATAGTTTATTCGTAATATTTTTCACTGTTTTGCGATTTTCTCCAAAACAAATCACACGATTTTTTTAAAAAATCGCCTCATTTACTACATTTTTTAGTGGCTGTGTGTGTGTGTGTGTGTGTGTGTGTCTGTGAACAAAATATCCCAAAAACGGAACATCGTATAAAGTTGAAACTTGAAACTTAAGTTAGATACTACTAGAGGACGCAACACGAACATTTTCATCAAAATCGGACAACCGGAAGTAGTAGTTTATTGGTGTCATGTTTTACTTTTTTCGATCTTCTCAAAAACGGCTCCTACGATTTTTTTAAAAAATCGCCTCATTTACTATTTATTTAAGCTTTACATGAATTTATTCCATTTTATAAATTTTAATTTGCCCATAACAGACAGGTGGAGTGTCAAATTATTTACACTCAATCTGTTCGTTGCTGGGCTAAAATAAATAGTTCTGTTTTTTTTCACATGTTCAGCCAATTAAATGACTGAATCATTTAAGAACAGAAGAGGTAGAGGTGTAAAAGACACTAATCAGAGTTACCTCCTCTGAAAGTAATGGATTTCATTATACAGCCAGACCCTGTGATGAATGAAATGAAGGTGTCATTTACAGAGCGGAAAATATGTGCTTTTCAGAGGGCCCGGCATGCTGATAAGCGTACTTTTCCACTCAGTGAGGAAGGCAATGGTAAACCACCTCACTCCTCGTTATACTTAGTAAAACCTCTACAGGTTCAAACCAGCCTTTTGGCTGATGACCTAAACAACAACAAAATTTTAATTTTAAAATTTGGAAATTTATTTCTATTTTCCTTTATCACTCATAATTAAAACTTGGTTGTTTTAAAATTTTACTTTTTTGGGTCCTTTCCGTTTCCTGTATGCCGCAATCAAATGCGAATTTCCTGAATGGTTGCACACTAGTTCACTTCTCCCATTCACTCTGCCTTATTGAATACTCATACTGACACAGACCCCTGAATCCAAAAAACATGTTTTACGCGATTGGTTGGTGTGTATGTGTGTGAACAGAATATCTCAAGAAAGAAACATCGTACGACTTGAAACTTAAGTTACAAACCACTACCGGAACAGACACGAACATTTTAATGAAAATCGGTCCACCGGAAGTAGTAGTTTATTCGTGTAATTTTTCACATTTTGCGATTTACTCAATAACTGGTCCTACGATTTTTTTTAAAATCGCCACGTTTACTAAATTTTTTATGCTTTACAAGATAGGGAAGGCGTTATGTCTGCTGAAATTCTTGGAGAGGCTATTTTCACGTAAAAAAATGTTTTTTAAGATTGCTGGTTTAATATGCATTTTAGCGCAAAAATGTATATAATAAAAGTTGTACAAAATTTAAAATCCTACATTTTTTATATAAAAAACACTTTTCTGTATAATGCTTAGTTAGCGGTAATTAGCGATTTTCTGTTTTTTTTCTCACGAAAACGTGTGAAAAATAGATTTTTTTAAGATTTCGGCCTTAGTATGCATTTTACGATAAAAGTCTATGTAATCAAATTTATAGGAAATTAAAAGATCTACAACTTTTATTTAGAGCATTTTTTTCTACAGAGCCTAGTTTAGCGTGAAAGAGTGATTCTCCGTATTTTTAAACCAAACTGAGGTTGATTTTCATTTTGCGTCTTTCACTCATGATTAAAATTCAGTTATGTTTATTGGGGTTAGTTTTTTGTTTATTTTTAATGTTTTAATACTAATGTTAGGTTATATTGTTAATTATTTGCATTGGCAAAAGAAAGTTGTAAGAGTGTTTCACACCAGATTTTTTACTAATGTTTAAACATAGATTACATTTTTCGGGTCTTTTCCGTTTATTGTATGCCACTATCAAATCCGAATTCCCTGAAGGGTTACACAATTCTCCCACTTTTGCGTCTAGCGCGCCTATCTGACTAGCAATATTCCAGCGTAATGTCAATTCCACTCCCATTTCACACAGTTAGTTACTACACAGTGTACTATGAATTTTGTACAGTTACTTAATAATATTCGAACGGAGGAAGATGCTGTAGAGTTCCTTCAACAACTAAAAAAGTCTGTGTGAAACAATCACACGACTTTCTCTTCCCAATGTCAATAGTTAAAAAATATATGTCACCGGATGGCGACATTAAGTGGCGAGTTAAAACCTTTAATTTTGGGTGCCCAGAAAAGGGCCGTTTTGGTGGTCGGCTTGATCGGAGGCGTCGGTCGCAGTCGTCGTGGCTGTCGAGGAGCTGGGCGACACGGCATGTCGTCGTCCAGCGAAGACATCATCTTCTTCCCTCGCAGTAGTGCGTCGATGCGGTAGACTTCATCGGGTCCGGTGGGCGTAAGGCTCGGTCGAGGGACCGCTGTGGGCATCGACGGTAAGAGTCGAAGGCTTACGGTGACGGTCGGCGCGCGGAAGCATCATCTTCTCTCTTGCAGGGTCGTCGAATAGTCTTCACTGGAGTCCGGTAGCCGAGTTGCCGATAGCGGACGTCTTGTCTGCTGTCTGTATCGGAATTGAATCTCCCTGTTGAGTTAAGCGCTCTTTATATAGTTGCTGAGAGCGCTGTGGTAGAGGGCGGTTACTCACTCGGCCTTGGCAAAGCTCTCTGTCAGTACGCAGCCGAAAGGTTTGTCGGTAGACCGCCAAAGGGCCTACCGCGCCGACAAGGGCCGGGAGAAGTATTAAAGGCCGGCAACACAGTAAATGATTAATTAGGAGTGGTGGCGGTGACATAAAATAACGTAATAGTAATGTAGTAATAGCAAAATAAAACAATCCAAATAAGAAATCAAACAACAGAACGTGTAACATAGTACTATATATTGGGACTGGGAAGGTCGTTGTACGCATGCGTGAGTGTGTCAGTCTCAGTATGAGTATTCAGTAAGGTAAAGAGTGGGAGAAATGAACAAGTGTGCAACCCTTCAGGGAATTTAGATTTGATAGTGGCTTACAGGAAACAGAAAGACCCCATTTTTCATTATGTACACCAGCAAAAGTAAATCGTGTGAGTGTTTGATACCAGATTTTACTTTGCTTGATGTGATTTTATTCATGGAACACCCTATACATCATTTAATTGCCAACTAAACACCTTTCTTTGTTTAGTTATCTATTAGTAAAATGATACTCGTATATAAATAAAAATACATACATTAAAAATAACGATTACTCCAGAATACAATAGAAAAACGATACAAATATATAATAAATTTTAAACTGAGAATTAATCTATCAATTTTAAAACATATTAAAAATACTCTATCCATCTATAAACGTTTTTCATCCCCCATTTAAATAAATTCACCCTTAATCGTCTTTGTATTTAACAGATTAATAAAACTTAAAAAATTTAACGTAGAGAAATAATAGCAATTTGTGTCATAAATGAACGGAAATGAATTTTCTCATATACAGGGTGTTGAAAAAGTTTTTCAATGTTTTAAATATTGCAACATTTGTTATTATTTAGGTCATCATCAGTTGTAAAGGTGGTTTGAACATATATATAATTATTTTCACGGTTGATAAGCTCTGCTATTCCACGCGTTTAAACCAATCACAACGTCTGCCAGCGTTGTCAGATTGTACGAATGTATCAGCCTGACAAATCGCGCGCATGCGTACAAGAGCCGCAGTAGTTCAATCGTGTCTTGCATCTCGTACTGAACACATCGATTATAGTGAGCGTTAACATGCAATACTTGATCATATAATCAGCAGGTCTTATCAGTTTTGTGTATGCCACTATCAAATCCGAATTCCCTGAAGGGTTGTACAAGTGTTCGTCTCTCCCACTTACTGCCTCACTAAAACTCAAACTGAGACAGACACACGCACGCGTACATACGTCCTTCCCAGTCACAGTTCATAGTAAAATATATACTATGTTACACGTTCTGTTGTTTTATTTTTTATTAAGATTGTTTTATTTTAAGTGTTTTATAATTTTATTTTTTACTTTCTCTGGCCTGTATGATATACGAAGGAAAGTACCAATGGTTTTCATGTCGATTTTTCACCGGATCTACACGTTTTCAGAACCCCAGAACCCAAAAAACATGTTTTTAGCGATTGGTGTGTGTGTGTGTGTGAGTGTGAACAGAATATCTAAAGAACGGAACATCGTACAAACTTGAAACGTGAAACTTAAGTTAGACACCACTACCAGACCTGACACGAACATTTTCATCAAAATCTTTAAACTGGAAGTAAAACTTTATTCGTGTAATTTTTCACTTTTTGCGATTTTCTGAAAAACGGGTCGTACAATTTTTTATGCTCTACAAGATAGGGTAGTCGCCATGTTTGCTAAAATTCTTGATGAGGCTGTTTTCACGTAAAAAAAAAATGTTTTTTTAAGATTGCTACTTTAATATGCATTTTACCGCAAAAATATATTTAATAAAAATTGTAGAGAATTTAAAATCCAACAACTTTCATTTCAAACATTTCTTTGTATAATGCTTAGTTTAGCGATTTTCTGTTTTTTACTCACGAAAACGTGTAAAAAAAATCTATTTTTTAAGATTTCAGCCTTAGTATGCACTTCACAACAAAAGTGTATATAATTAAATTTATAGGAAATTAAAAGATCTACAACTTTTACTTAGAGCATTTTTCTTTACAGAGCCTATTTTAGCATGAAAGAGTGATTTTCTGTATTTAAAAGCCAAACTGAGGTTGATTTTCATTTTGCGTCTTCAACTCATGATTAAAATAAGGTTATGTTTTTTGAGGTTAGATTCTTGTTTATTTCTAACATTTTATTACTGATGTTAGGTAATATTGTTCATTATTTGCATTGGCAGGAGAAAGTCGTGTGAATGTTCTACACCATTTTTTTTTTAAAAAGCATATAAAATTGTTTTTTAAGTTAGAACAGCCAAACTCAAATTAATAGAATGATTGACGATCTATGAACGCATTGTTTAAGTTTTAGTGTTTCTGTTATGGTGGCTGAAACGTCAAGCTACATTTAGAACGCAAAACGAATAAAAGAAAAAACAAATCAGGACTGTTTGGAGAATCATTTGTTAAAATTTTAAATCATCTGTCACTTTCTACGGTCACGAACTCTGTTATTATGCTACAATGAAATCATTGTACTGTCTTGTATTTTTGTTCATTTATTTTTAGTGTAACCGCTTGTAGTCAAAGGATTATCTTGGATTCAGTATTTTCGTCGACATGACTCTGTTTACTGACCTACTTTTTTCAAAGTACACCAAAATAATGTTGTTTAGGTCATCAGCTGAAAGGCTGGTTTATACCTGTAGAGGTTTTACTAAGTAAATCGAGGAGTAAAGTGGTTTATTATTGCCTTCCTCACTGAGTGGAAAAGTACACTTCCTTATCAGCATGACAGGCCCTCTGAAAAGCATATATTTTCCACTCTGCAAATGACACTTTCACTTCATTCACCACAGGGTCTGGCTGTATAATGAAATCCATTACTTTCAGACGAAATAACTCTGATTAGTGTCTTTTACACCTCTACCTCTTCTGTTCTTAAATGATAAGAAACATAACTATTTATTTTAGCCCTGCAACTAACAGATTGAGTGTAAATAATTTGACACTCCGCCTGTCTGTTATGGGCAATACACCAAAATATAATTATGCAAAAATCTGTAGTGAAACAATCACACGACTTTCTTTCGCCAATATAAACAATGAATTTCTGGACTCCAATCTTGGACATTTTTTTAAAAGGGGCTGGTTTTTACTTTCTCTTGCCAATATGAATATATAGGAAGGAAAGTATTGTTTTCAAGCCGATTTTTCGAAATCGAGTTTTCACCGGATCTAGGCCTACATGTTTTCAGACCCCCTGAACCCAAAAAAAAATGTTTTAGGGATTGGTCTGTGTGTGTATGTGTGTGCGCGCGCGCGAACATGAATGAAACATCGTACGAAGTTGAAACTTAAAACTTACGTTAGATACCATCAGAAGATCCGACACGAACTGTTTCAACAAAATCGATCAACCAGAATTAGTAGTTTATTCGTGTATTCAATTTTTTGCGATTCTCTCATAAACTGCTGTAACGATTTTATTTAAAAAACGCGTCATTTTCTACATTTCTTATGCTTTACAAGATAGTGTAAACGCCATGTCTGCTGAAATTCTTGGGAAGGCTGCTCTGTCGAACAAAAAAAATGTTTTTTTTTTTCAGATTGCCGCCTTAATATGCATTTTAGCGCAAAAAGGTACACAATAAAGTTGTAGAAAATTTAAAAATATAGTCTACAACTTTTATTTCGAACTTTTCTTTGTGTAACGCTTAGTTTCGAGTAATTATTGTTTTTTTTATGAAAATCTGTAAAAAAAATCGGTTTTTTAAGATTTCGGCCGTAGTAGATATGCGTTTTACAACAAAAATGTATATAATCCAATTTATAGGAAATTAAAAGATCTAGGTACTACTTTTATTTAGAGAATTTTTCTCTACAGAGCCTATTTTAGCGTGAAAGAGTGATTTTCCGTATTATTAACCAAAACTAAGTTTATTTTTCATTTTGCATCATTTACTCGTGATTAAAATAAGGTTATGTTTTTTGAGGTTATTTTTTTTGTTTTTTTTCTAATGTTAGGTTATATGGTTCATTATATTCAATGGCACGAGAAAGTCGTGTGAAAGTTTCACACTAGATTTTTTTATATTTAAAACATATATAAATAGGTTAAAGTGTAAGTAGACTGTAGTTTTTATTGAAACGTTGTATGAAAGTTAGTTTTACAATACGTACGGTATTTTTAGTAATTGCAGTTCCCTATTTTTTTTGTATTTTTTTTTATTTTAATAGATTCGTTGTAGAACTAAAATGCTGTCAGTGTACCGTAGTATTCACCAAGTGTAGTATAATTTTAAATAAAGCTAAACGAGACGGAGTTGCTTTCAAGTCGTGCCATGACGTTCCTTATTGGTGTGGCATGGCAACGCCTTGAAAAATTAACGGAACATCTTTGAACTGATGTCTTCGTACTTGTTTTATTGTGTTAAGTTTGGTATGGGTGTGCCAACAATAATGTTTCGTACAATACAGTAATTTATAATAAGAATATATAGTCTAATAGCACAGTACGGTTGTACAACAATGATATACACAGATGAATAGTGCAAGCATGTTGTGAAAAGATATTTCCGAATTTAATTTCTCATTTTATATTTTATGAATAAGAAATTAATATTTATTTACATAACTAAAACATATAAACGAAATACGTATCAACCTTGATTATCCGAAATTTCCGATAATCGGAAATCATTTATGATTTATATGAATATATAGGAAGGAAAGTATTGTTTCCATGTCGATTTTTCGAAATCGAGTTTTCACCGGATCTACACGTTTTCAGATCCCCTGAATCCAAAAAACATGCTCTTAGCGATTGGTCTGCGTGTGTGTCTGCGAACAGAATATCTCAAGAACATCGTACGAACTTGAAACTTGAAACTTAAACTTGAAACACCACTACCGGATTTGACATGACAATTTTCATCAAAATCGGTCAAACGGAAGTAGTAGCTTATTCGCGTAAATTTTAACTTTTTTGCGGTTTTCTCAAAAACTGGTCCTCGATTTTTTTAAAAATCGCCTGGTTATCTAAATTCTTTATGCTCTACAAGGTAGGGTAAGCGCCATGTTTGCTGAAATTCTTGGTGAGGCTGTTTTCACGTAACAAAATTGTTTTTTTAAGATTGCGGCTTTACTATGCATTTTAGCGCAAAAACGTCATCTATAGGCTAATAAAAGTTGTAGACAATTTAAAATCCTATTTTTTTCAAACATTTTTTTGTGTATCGCTTCGTTTAGCGGTAATTAGCGATTTTCTGGTTTTTTTCTCACAGAAACGTGTGAAAAATCGATTTTTTTAAGATTTTGGCCTTAGTATGCATTTTAGGACAAAAGTGTATATATAATCAGATTTATAGGAAAATTAAAAGATCTACAACTTTCATTTACAGCATCTACAGAGCACATTTAGGCTCTACAGAGCCTAGTTTAGCGTGAAGGAGTAATTTTCCGTATTTTTAAGCCAAACTGAAGTTGATTTTCATTTTGCGTCTTTCACTCGTGATTAAAATTAGGTTATGTTTATTGAGGTTAGTTTTTTGTTTATTTATCTAATGTTTTATTACTAATGTTAGGTTATATTGGTCATTATTTGCATTGGCAAGAGAAAGTTGTGTGAGTGTTTCACACCAGATTTTTGTTCAATTTAACAGAAATCATTCTGGTAAGTTTAATGTGGTTTTTAAACGTCCGTTACTCCGTCCAGGCTTTTCATAAAAGAACATTTCATGTATGAACATTTTAAAACAGAAGTCTGATGTTCCATTTTAAAATGCCGGCCATTTTTAAAAAAATAAAGTGTATTTTGGCTTTACGGTATCCGCTCCGAGTATAGTCGTTTAGAAAAACAAACTTCTGTTTTTCCTGCTGCAACTCATTCCGTAGCTCATTTTGAATTATTTAACGATGTTTTTATTAAAAAAAAAATAAACGCTTTGCTTGACGTAACACTGTTGTGAAAATGCATGGTTCAGTCCAAAAATCATTTCCCTAGCTTTACGTGGAGCCAAAAAGCACTTTTTTAAAACACGGCCGGGATATTAAAACGGAACATGAGATTTAACTTTCAAAATAATCATATTACAGAAAAAAACATGATCTTGAACGTACCTAAACGCTGATTTTGATTTTTATGAAAAGCCTGGACGGAGTAACAGACGTTTTTAAAAACCACGTTAACAGAAAACCGGCTAAAAACTGAGTACGTTTTTGCGTAATTTGCTGGAGTTATCTTCGAATAATTTCTAAATAAAACAATCTAATTTAAACCAATCAATGCAGGAAAGAACAAGCTTTAATTTAGTGTATTGTTCAAAAATATTCCTTATATTTTTTTGAGATAAAACTCTTCAAACGAGTGCGGGAAGGTTGTATGCCCCTAAGCGCATGCGTTGAGGTAACTAAACAACACAAAAACAACTTTAATTATCGAAAAATTTTCCCTAAAAATACATTTTAAAACCGAAATGTTAAAGAAACAATTTTTGACCACGAGAAAACGCCCCCAAGAATTTACTTAAGACATGGCACTAACATTATCATGTAGAGCATAAAAATGCAGTAAATTAAAAAAAAATCATAACAGCCGTTTATGAGAAAATCCATGAAAAGAAAAATAATAGGAATAAACCACTACTTCCGGCTGACCGATTTAAATGTAAATGTTCGTGTCGGTTCCCCTTATGGAATCTAACTTAAGTTCCAAATTTGAACATCGTACACTATTCCGTCCTTGAGATATTTCGTTCACAAAACACACACACGCAGACCAATCGCTAAAAACATGTTTTTTTGGGTCCAGGGGCCTGAAGACGTGTATTCTCAAAACGTACGACATTCCGTTCTTTATAGCTTAACGAACTAGAGACTGGAGATGAAAGCGGAGCATAGTGATCTAGATCACAGCACAGATCCAATTGACTTTCGTTAATCGTACCCTGCGTGGTCACGTTGTGGCACCACTGTGGATGACAGTATAACAAAAAGTCACCTGGAGTTGGGTGGAACAGAGTGTGACTTAGCGAAGGGGCAACCTCACACCCAACCTTGGGTGTTATTGGCTAGATCTTATCTGCAGTCTTTAGTTCGTTGGGGTTTATATATTTTGTGGACACGTTCTCTCACTCTCGCCTCTCTTACTAACCCCCTGTTCTCCCTCTCGCCACCACATCTATCCTATATTAACTAACCCCGTTAACCCAATCTCTTCCTCTCTACCCTTCCAAACATCTCACAATCCCTCGCCCTTCCACACACTCTCTCCCTCCCCTATCACTCTATATCTCTCCCTCCACTCTCACTCTATATATCCCCCTCCCCTCTAAGTCTTCCTCTCCCTCTATCGCTCCCTCTCACTATCTATCTCTCCCTCTCCTCCCTCTATCGCTCACTTTCACTACCTACATCTCTCCCTCAATCCCTCTCCCTTTCCCTCTATAGCTCCCTCACAGTCCTAACTATATATCTTCCTCTCCTCTATCACCCCCGCCCCTCTCTCTAACTAACTCACCCACTCCGTCTCACTCTATCACTATCTCTCCCTCTTCCTCTATCTCTTTATCCCTCCATCTCTCCCTTTCTCCCCTCCCCCTCTTTAACTCTTCAAGTCCAAAGCGTGCTTAGCTATTGGTCAGTACCACCACCAATCCGGTTATTTAATTGCCACACTTTATAATACGTGCTTATATTCGAGACAAATTAAAAGTTAAAAGAAAATCACTTCACCGAATAGAATGTAAATTGAAAAATAAGCACGTGCAATTAATACATAACTTGATAAATAAAATTAAAGGGGGGATTGAATACACGGGTCCATATAAAATGTAATGAAAACGGAATAATTGAGCTGTTAAAACTATGTTCAAATTAATATTAACTGTTTATGGCATATTAAAAAACGAGTATTAAAATAGGCAATGTATAAAACAGTATATAATAAAGGTTGGTAAACAATGTACACAAGAACAGACTGGAGAATATTTAATAAAACTTCCAAGGTACGTAAACTATAGTATATATAATATCAATAGGCGGATTGCCATTGTACAATCCGTGAGGTATAGATACTGAAGTCACGAGATTGCCTTTTGCGTATGGATGGGCTGTGAGGAAGGGAAGTGAAATATTTGCAGTGCTACCAACCTCAACAGTTAGAAACTACTCGTACATTTCACTACCATGCAGTTTCTAGATACATTTTGTAAGGTGTGGTTTATTCCGAGAAATTTTTTTCTTCATAAACCTTATAAGAAATAAATATGACCTGTAATATTGCCTATAGCTTAATTCCATGACTGGAAATGATAGATTTACTGTAATTACGAATGAATCGCCTTCTTTAATGTTGCTGTCATCGGCGTTTTCATTATCCGTCTCTCTAGTATCTACCTAACCGTTTTCTTTTTTTACTACCAGGTGGCAACAAAACTGTTAAAGAATAGCTTCTTCACGACCTCAATTTCCTTCTTCATTTTTCGAATTGTGGAAAGAGAAACATCACAGTAGCCTAGTTAACCGCTCGCTCCCGGCTTTTGTTAAGAGGCACGGATAGGCATTTTTGTTTAGCTTCAACTTCACAACATTTTATTACATTGCGTTCAGCAGTGTGAATAGTTCGACCACGTTTTCAAGAAACCGACATTTGTGTTTACGGTAACAGTTAGTTATATTCGTACAGTTAACCTACAAAAGGTTTCGCGATATACTGTATACGCTCTGGGTATAGTATAAATTGTTATGTTAGTCGTACTGAAATTACAGCAGTCGCGCATGCGCACTGATGCTTTTCCCCTTTACCCCTCGTTGCAAACAAGGGCAAACTCGTGACTCAAGTGACTACAAACGGTGTCTCACGCGCGGCCGAGCCTAGCTGTTACTATAATAAGCACGATAAATTTAGTCGGGTGGGAGTTTGTTGTATATATACTTCACCACTTCCTCACCTCGACAAACCCACCACTCAAGTAATTTCTCCTCTCTTACTGCTCCTATTGACTTGAAAATTATACCTTACATTAAAGTTTACTACTTCCTTTACGCACAAAAAATGTATTCCGCTGATAATATCTAACGGGTGATTCAAAAAGAGCGCCGGTTTTTAAACGGCTGGTAAATTTTTGTTTATCGGTTGGCAACATTGTTAGACCTCATTTTTATTTCGGAGAACATTCCGATTGACGATTCAGTTGTAGTTTCTCTTGTTCGCAGTGTAGTACTCTCGCAGTCTGTGTCTAACCATGGAGAAGTTTACTATTGCACAACGAGTGTTAATCGTCAAAACATTTTACCAGAGTGGAGAGAGTTATGCGGCTACTGTCTGGCGACTTCGCGGTACTCTAGGACGTAATGAAGCACCGAATGAATCAACAGTTCGCAGGCTCATGAAAAAGTTTTTTGAGACGGGTTCAACAGTCGACCTTAAAAGTTCTGGACGTCGTCGTTCTGGCCGAACTGAGCAGAACGTTGCGTTGGTTCGTGACAGTGTGGCTGTTAGCCCAGCAAAATCAATACTTCGCCGTTCTCAACAATTGGGTTTACGATGTTCTTCTGTACGGAGAATTTTTCGGTACGATCTCCAATATCACCCGTATAAAATTCAGTTTCTGCACGAGAAACATGTTGTTGCTCCGTGAACGGTTCCAGGATCGCATCATTTCTCGTAATTCCGACCATCAATGGCCACCAAGGTCGTGTGACTTGACGCCTTGTGACTTTCATCTTTGGGGTCATCTGAAGTCATTGGTGTATGCCAATAAACCCCGAAACATCAATGACTTGAAGGAGGAAATTCGACGGGTTATCGGGCAAATGGAAGTCGAAACTTGTCGTGCAGTAATATCCAATTTCATGGACAGAGTTGATGCGTGCCAGCGCAGTAGAGGAGGACACATGCATGACATCATTTTTCAAAAAAATTCTGGTGTGAAACACTCACACAACCTCCTCTTCCCAATGCAAATAATTAACAGAATTAACCTAACATTAGTAATAAAAAATTAGAAATAAACAAACTAACCCCAATAAACATAACCTAATTTTAATCATGAGTGAAAGACGCAAAATGAATTGATCAATCTCGGTTTCGTTTAAAAATACGGAAAATCACTCTTTCACGCTAAACTAGGCTCTGTAGAGAAAAACGCTCTAAATAAAAGTTGTAACCTAAATCCTTCAATTTCCTATAAATTTGGTTATACAGAATTTTGTCGTAAAATGCATACTAAAGCTGAAATTTTTAAAAAACAATCGATATTTTTACACGTTGTCGTGAGAAAAAAGAGAATACCGCCAATTACCGTAAGCGTTATACAAAAAAATGTTTGAAATAAAAGTTATACAATTTTAAATTCTCTACAACTTTTATTACATACATTTTTTGAGCTAAAGAGCATACTAAAGCCGCATTCTTGAAAACAATTTTTTTACGAGTAAACAGCCTCCCCAAGAATTTCAGCAGACATGGAAATGAATGAATCGTCTACCCTAACTTGTAGAGCATAAAAATATAGTAAATGAGGCGATTTTTCAAAAAATAGTAAGAGCCGTTTTTGAGAAAATCGCAAAAAAGTGAAAAATGACACGAATAAACTACTACTTCCGGTTGACCGATTTTTATGAAAATGTTCGTGTCGAGTCCTCGAGTGGTATCTAACGTAAGTTTTAATTTCAACTTCGTACGATATTATGTTTATGAGAAATTTTGTTTATACACATACACAGACCAATCGCTAAAAACATGTTATTTGGGTTCAGTGGGTCTGAAAAAACGTGTAGATCCGGTGAAAACTCGATTTCGAAAAATCGACAAGAAAACAATACTTTTCTTGCTATATATTCATATAGGCAAGAGAAAGTAATAATGGGGATCAATGCGTTAAACGGAGAAATCTAATCTGTTTAACCGAACCCTTATCAGCCAATTTAATTTACAAGGACTATAGTAACAAATACAACACGTTATAAACTCCAATGTAATTACCATAGCTACAAATAAAGTTTAGTTATTTTATAACTACAATTTCATAGTTAACAGTTAAGTATTACATACGGTGAGAGGAAGATAGAAAAGTTAAAAGTGTATGTGTTGTGTGCGCGCGTTTATTAGGCATTTACTTTCATTAACAACCATGAAAATGTTGAATGTAAAGTAACATCGTAACACCCGGCTACCATAACAATAAACAAGCTTTTAATCTCTTTATTAGTTAATCCAGTAATTTATTAGTTTATTAACATTTACATAAAGGAAAGATATTTTTTAAATTTTATTAAAATCTGTAGTATATTTATTTCCAATTCAAAAACCGTTTAAACACAATACTTAATATTCAACACTACCTATGCCAAGGTAGGTGGAGTGTTAATTATAGCTTCATTTGATCTGCTAGTCCCATAACAGACATAGTGTTAAAGATAGTTTCATTTGATCTGCTAGTCCCATAACAGACATAGTGTTAAAGATAGCTTCATTTGATCTGCTAGTCCCATAACAGACATAGTGTTAAAGATAGCTTCATTTGATCTGCTAGTCCCATAACAGACATAGTGTTAAAGATAGTTTCATTTGATCTGCTAGTCCCATAACAGACATAGTGTTAAAGATAGCTTCATTTGATCTGCTAGTCCCATAACAGACATAGTGTTAAAGATAGCTTCATTTGATCTGCTAGTCCCATAACAGACATAGTGTTAAAGATAGCTTCATTTGATCTGCTAGTCCCATAACAGACATAGTGTTAAAGATAGCTTCATTTGATCTGCTAGTCCCATAACAGACATAGTGTTAAAGATAGTTTCATTTGATCTGCTAGTCCCATAACAGACATAGTGTTAAAGATAGCTTCATTTGATCTGCTAGTCCCATAACAGACATAGTGTTAAAGATAGCTTCATTTGATCTGCTAGTCCCATAACAGACATAGTGTTAAAGATAGCTTCATTTGATCTGCTAGTCCCATAACAGACATAGTGTTAAAGATAGCTTCATTTGATCTGCTAGTCCCATAACAGACATAGTGTTAAAGATAGCTTCATTTGATCTGCTAGTCCCATAACAGACATAGTGTTAAAGATAGCTTCATTTGATCTGCTAGTCCCATAACAGACATAGTGTTAAAGATAGCTTCATTTGATCTGCTAGTCCCATAACAGACATAGTGTTAAAGATAGCTTCATTTGATCTGCTAGTCCCATAACAGACATAGTGTTAAAGATAGCTTCATTTGATCTGCTAGTCCCATAACAGACATAGTGTTAAAGATAGCTTCATTTGATCTGCTAGTCCCATAACAGACATAGTGTTAAAGATAGCTTCATTTGATCTGCTAGTCCCATAACAGACATAGTGTTAAAGATAGCTTCATTTGATCTGCTAGTCCCATAACAGACATAGTGTTAAAGATAGCTTCATTTGATCTGCTAGTCCCATAACAGACATAGTGTTAAAGATAGCTTCATTTGATCTGCTAGTCCCATAACAGACAGGTGGAGTGTCAAATTATTTACACTCAATTTGTTCGTTGCAGGGCTAAAATAAATAGTTCTGTTTCTTATCACATGGTCAGCCAATTAAATGACTGAATCATTTAAGAACAGAAGAGGTAGAGGTGTAAAAGACACTAATCAGAGTTATCTTCTCTGAAAGTAATGAATTTCATTATACAGCCAGACCCTGTGGTGAATGACGTGAAGGTGTCATTTACAGAGTGGAAAATATGTGCTTTTCAGAGGGCCCGGTATGCTGATAAGCGTACTTTTCCACTCAGTGAGGAAGGCATTGGTAAACCACCTCACTCTTCGTTTTACTTAGTAAAACCTCTGGAGGTTCAAACCAGCCTTTCGGCTGTTGACCGAAACAACAAGTCCCAGGGCTATAAAAAATAGTTCTGTTTCTCATCACATGGTCAGCCAATAATATGACTGGAGAATTTGAGAACAGAAGAGATAGACGAGTAAAACACACTACTATCGGTTTCATAATCATAGACACCCGAGTTTGAACCCAAAGCATCTCCAAAACTATAAGTCGGATTTCAACATACTTTACATCAAAATTTAGCTCATTTTATTCTGCATTGACCTATAATAAACGTATATTTTTAAGGTTTTTCGAAAAGTCTGTATCGAGGTGGAAAGACAAAAAGACCCGGTGTTTTTGCTACCGCAAAAGATTTCTTGCGTTTAGAGGCGTATAACTCGAGAATTATTTGACCAACAGAAATTTGAAATTTTAATACAACATAGCGAGTCATATTCTTACAGCGTGCACGAAATTTCAAATTCTTAAGTTTCTAAAATTTTGATCTATTAACGTTCTGAACCCTTGCTATCTCGGTAGTCAAACAACCGTTCGACACGAGCAAGCAATGTTTTTCTTCAGCGTAAAAAATTAGTAAACTGTTCGCCAATTACGGTAGCACAAAGGGAGGGTAGTGGGACAGAGTGAGAGAGAATGTGTAGCGTCCGCCGTTCCTCTCTTCTCATTTCAATCAGTGCACGGTATTTAAGCGCAATAGTGACACGATACGGTAGGGCACTCTCCCGGCCAGTTTCGTTCACTACACTCTAACAAGCTCATTTTTCATCAAAAAATTCTGAAAAAATTACTTTTACTTCCTAATGAATCTTATTTTTTACACTATAATTTTTTTTTATTATACTCTGATATTTAGTTAAAATACGCTTGTACAAAGTTAGACGTTTAAATCTCATCGCATTTTTTGCGTATCACGTATGCTAATATAACTTCTTTTCCAGAACAACATAATATGCGGTTTATTATTTTGTTATAAATTATAAAATTTTATCTGTAATTTGATATTTATTGGGAAGAAACAGAAATAATAAACGAGCTTGAAAAAATCACTTTTTTAAGGGAAGTCAAAAAACATAGATCATCGTGTCTGGTGTCTTCTTCCTGTTAGTATTCCAAGAAGCTGAATCATGTTTTATAGTTGTGAACTTTATACCAAACATACGTCAATTTTTAGAAATCAACTACGCACGCACAATATTAGTTGTATGAAATTTTAACAAAAAGAACAGCATAGTAAATATAACAGAAAGACGGTATGACGTCCCTCTCTTTCGGGCCTGACAAAACGTATGGTAGGTACCTACATCATTTAGAAAAAAAAAACTTATTGTCTTTTTTTTTTTCCGGGGTTCCTACGGCCGGCGCCGCTTCCCGCACTTCAATCTCCATTCTCTTCTATCCTCCCAATCACCCTCATCCATCCCTCTCTCCCTCATGGCTTCCTGTATTCCCTTTTTCCACGTTTTCCTTGGTCTACCTTTCTTCCTTCTGTTGGCTGGGACATAAGACAACATTCTTTTTGGCCACCTCTCATCACCCATTCTCTGCACATGACCATACCATATCAGTTGTCGTCTCTCTATCCTATCCACAATGGTATCTTCTACATGAACTCTTTTCCTGATGTCGTCATTCCGGATATGGTCCAACCTGGACACTCTACATGAACGGCGCAGAAAGTCCATTTCAATTGCTTTAAGCTGGCTGTCTATTTTTGATGTTATTTGCCAGCACTCTGCCCCATAAGTTTTTATTGGCTCCACAATAGTGTGGTACAACTGGACTTTTGTATTCATGTGCATTTTTGCAGACCATAAAATCGGGTTCAATTTCCGGATTGCTATTCTCCCTTGCACAATCCTATTTTTAACATCCTTCCTAGTTGAACCGTCTGATGATATGTAGGTCCCCAAGTACTTCAATTCCTTTGTGCTCTTGATAATTTTGTTGTCGACTTGAAGATCACTGGACTCTTCCCCTATAACCAAGTATTCGGTTTTGCTAATATTAATATTCAACCCCCATTCACAGTATTTATCCAAGAGTTTCCTTGTCATATAAGCAATGTCCTCTTCATCGTTAGCTATGAGCACTTGATCATCGGCAAACAGTAGTGTATACAAACAGGTATCTCCAATTTCAATCCCCATTCCATTACATTTCTTGCGCCAGGTGCTCATACACTTATTGTCTATTACCCCAAATTGAATCGCAGACATGTTTCGCCGTGTTTTGTGCGCGTGCAACTAATTTCGACGGCGTGCGGCTTTCGAAAGCGACACAATTGTCAAAACGACAACCGCACGAACAGAACACAACGAGTAGTGAGTACTACTTTAGAGGCAGGCTGTATCAGGCTAAGACGCTGTGGTGGGGGAGCTACTTACTGCGCATGTGCGGCCCGCACGCCACCGTAGTTGGTTATAGTTATACAAATGTATTGTTGTTTAGGTCAACACAGCCGAAAGGCTGGTTTGAACCTCTAGAGGTTTCACTAAGTAAAACGAGGAGTGAGGTGGTTTACCATTGCCTTCCTCACTGAATGGAAAAGTATGCTTATCAGCATGCCGGGCCCTCTGAAAAGCACATATTTTCCACTCTGTAAATGACACCTTCACTTCATTCACCACAGGGTCTGGCTGTACAATGAAATTTATTACTTTCAGAGGAGATAACTCTGATTAGTGTCTTTTACACCTCTACCTCTTCTGTTCTTAAATGATTCAGTCATTTAATTGGCTGACCATGTGATAAGAAACAGAACTATTTATTTTAGCCCTGCAACGAACAAATTGAGTGTAAAAAATTTGACACTCCATCTGTCTGTTATGGGCAAACAAATGTATTAATAACATGAAAACAATGATCGGCCAAAGTTGTAATAAATTTTTTTAAATTTTGAAAAATAGACTGGGCCATGCGGGGGTGGGCACTACTATCAGGTGTTCAGTCAGACAGTATGTCACGTAGGCATGTATAGCAGCGCCCACCCCCGCATGGACAAAAGTATATTTTTTTAACTTTTAAAAATTCCATTACAACATTGGTTAATCAATATTTTATGTTATTAATACATTTGTTAAATTTTTTTACATTAAATAAAACTCTGCCCATAACAGACAGGTGGAGTGTCAAATTATTTACACTCAATCTGTTCGTTGCAGGGCTAAAATAAATAGTTCTGTTTCTTATCACATGGTCAGTCAATTAAATGACTGAATCATTTAAGAACAGAAGAGGTAGAGATGTAAAAGACACTAATCTGAGTTATCTTCTCTGAAAGTAATGAATTTCATTGTACAGCCAGACCCTGTGGTGAATGAAGTGAAGTTGTCATTTACAGAGTGGAAAATATGTGCTTTTCAGAGGGCCCGGCATGCTGATAAGCGTACTTTTCCACTCAGTGAGGAAGGCCATGGTAAACCACCTCACTCCTCGTTTTACTTAGTAAAACCTCTAGAGGTTCAAACCAGCCTTTCGGCTGTTGACCTAAACAATAAATAAAACTATAGTTTGCTCGTGCCGAACGGTTGAACGGTTACCGAGATACCAAGGTTCAGAATATTGTTAATAAATCGAAATTTAAATGACGTACGAATTTGAAATTTCGTGCACGCTGTAAGAATATAATTCGCTACGTTGTGTTAAAATTTCAAACTTTTTGGTCAAATAATTCTCGAGTTGTAAGCCTACGTCTCTATACGAAAGAAATCTTTTGCGGCAGCAAAAAAAAAACCGGGTCTTTTTGTTTTTCAACCTCGATACGGCAATTTTTAAACAATATTAAAAATACAGAACTATTATGGGTCAACGCAGAATAAAATGAGCTAAATTTTGATGTAAAAGTATGTTGAAATCCGATTCATAGTTCTGGAGATGCTTTGGGTTCAAATTAGGGTGTCTATGATTATGAAAACGATAGTAGTCATGAGTCATCTACAGTATTGTGCGAATTAATGTGAACAAACAGAAATAATTTGTAAATATGATTTATTTAGGACAAAGATACATTTAGGTACACTTACATGAGATAATTTCCATTAACTAGTATTTAATGTGTCCCCCTTTTACTTTTATAACTTCCTGGAGTCTTCTTGGCATGGAATCCACAAGTTTTTTGCAATTGTTTGTGATGGCTTCATCTCTAAACCAAACCTGAATCACTGCTTCCACCAGTTTTGTTTTTGTCGTACAGTCCAATTTTTGTAGCCTAGCCTTACATATTGCCCACAAATTTTCTATAGGATTAAGATCAGGTGAATTCCTAGGCCAATCAAGAAGGGTAATATTATTATTTGGCACGGAGCCGAGTCTTGTTGAAAAATTGCGGTCCCTTCGGCCTGTACTTTATTAAGTTCTATAGCTAAGCGTTGCCCTAGCAATGCTTTGTATTTTTCACTATTCATCATACCTTCAATTGGAATAAGTGTGCCAGTACCTGAGTATGAAAAACAGCCCCAGAACATTTTTTTGGGGGGATGTTTGACTGTTTGGTTAACCAACTTATGAAAACTGAAATTTTGTCTCTGTTCACATTAATTCGCACAATACTGTACTCTGAGAGTAATGAACGTTATCATTATACAGCCAGACCCTGTGGTGAATGAAGTGAATGTGTCATTTACAGGTGGAATGTAGATGCTTTTCCGAAGTCCTGGCATGCTGATAAGCATACTTTTCCACTCAGTGATAGAGCCAACGGTAAACTACCTCACCGCTCGTTTTACTTAGTAAACCTTCTAGATATTCGACCTAGTATTTTGGCGGATGACCAAATCAATAGCAATAAAAAAATAAAACAAGCAGAAAAAGAAGGACTACAGATTTCTTTCGAAAGAAACAAAACTAACATCAAAACAACCCCGAGTCACTAGACACACTACGGAAAAATTGGGAAATTTAATAGCTTCAAGTACCTGTGGGAGATAACACAAACAAAGACCAGCGAAAAAAGTCAAGGAAAGCCGGGGCTTTTCGAAGAGCTCACAACTTGTAGTAGAAGAAATATACACATGCACATACAGATACGCGCGCGTACACACACACACACACACACACACACACACGCAGACCAATCGCTAAAAACATGATTTTCAGGTTCAGGGGTCTGAAAACGTGTAGATTTTTAAAAATCGACATGAAAACAATCATTTCTTTCCTATATTCATTTGGACAAGAGAAAGTAAAAAAGATTAAATATCTAGAACACCTATATAGAATGGATGAGAACCGGTTGACAAAACACATTTTTAAGACACCAAACAGTAGACCTAAGGAGTCCGATTAATGGTTTAAAGAAAACAGAAAATATATTGGGGAAACCGGAATATTTATTGAACCGAAACAAATTCAGACAACTAATCGCGGACTTTAAGGGCTTCCATAAAGAGCAAAAACAGAACACAGGGTGGAAAGAGGAAAAAAAGCATACAGCAAACAAATACTGAGAATGTGCACTGCAAAAAAAAAAGCTTTAAGAAACATTTAATATCACCTCACGTGATCTAAAATTGGCCCTTTACGAGAAAATAAAAATAAATTAAAAAGAACAAAATACACATTTAAACAAATATAAATAAAATTCTAAAAATAATCACGAATCAAAACCGATGAGTTTGAAATGAAAAATTTATAGAGGTATACGTCACAGACGAGAGCTCTGAAATAAAAATAAAATATAAACTTTATGCACCGTAATAAAATTCTGTCAGCCGATTTCAACGGAGCGAAATAAAAAGATTCGGACAGCAACATTATTATTTTATGACCACCACACGCGTTTATAAAAACACAGTAATTAAAAGTGTTATAAAATTAACAACACACGACTATAACAATCGTTATGCACATTTCATATTGAATTATCAGCTAAAAAAAAAAAAAAAAAAAAATTGAAAACGGTCTGTTTAATGTGCAAAAATTACTGGAACAACTATCAATAAATAATCAGTTACGCAGGCTTATTGCTGGTATCAATTGATGACTAAATACAGAGTGATTCACGAAGACAGTTCAAGATGAATGTACATCGGGAAAAAAAATTAGATGCGAAAAACTCATTATTAAATGTTACAGTGAATAATAAAACGTATGTTTAATAATATGATTAAACACTAACGAGGTGTGGCTTTTAAATAACGAGACTGACGTTGTAAAATAAAATACTTTTATTTTATACCTAATCACTTAGTGTCACCTTCAATATACATTCCTCTCTATCCCTACAACGCTCCATGCGAATTTTCCATTGTTGGAAGTCATCTTCTGTCAGCTCCTTCAGGACACGTGCCGCTCAAAAATGATTGAAATGAAGCTCACAAAAATGTTTGTACTGACACTTTGTACGCGATTGAAAACGACCCAAATTTTTTGGAAACGATAATAACATGTGATGAAAATTGGTGTTTACTTATGATCCGGAAACGAAGCGCCAATCCATGCACTGGAAGAGCCGAACTTCACAGAGAGCCAAAAAAGCTCGAATGAGCAAGTCAAAATTTAAAGCAATGATGATTGTTTTTTTTAATATCCATGGGATTGTGTACCTTCACTGGGTTCCTGAAGGTCTAACAATCAATATTACTACTTTGAGGTACTTTCTAAACTACGTGAAAGAGTAAGGAAAAAACGCCCCGAAACGTGGAAGGATAAATCATGGGTTCTTCACCAAGACAATGCGCCAGCTCATTCCGCGTTATCTGTCAAGAGGTTCCTAGCCAAGCACAGCATCTCAGGGTTAGAACATCCACCTTATTCACCAGATCTTGCACCATGTGACTTCTACCTGTTCCTTAGGGTGAAATCTGCAATAAAAGGGACAAGATTTAAGTCTGTGGAAGCTGTAAAAGAGAAAGCGGCACGTGTTCTGAAGGAGCTGATAGAAGATGACTTCCAGCACTGTTTCCAACAATGGAAAATTCGCATGGAGCGTTGTAGGGATAGAGAAGGAGTGTATATTGAAGGTGACAATAAGTGATTATGTATAAAATAGAAATACATTTTTTACAAAGTCAGTCTCGTTATTCAATAGCCTTACCTCGTATAATGAAAAACATAAATTAAATTTAATCACGAATGAATGACGCAAAATGAAGATAAACTGTTCGACTTAAACATACAGGAAATCACTAAATTGACGCTAAACTAGGCTCTGTACGAAAAAAATACGAAAAAATCTAGTGTGAACACACACACACATTTTCTTGCCAATGCTAATAATTAACAATATAACCTACATTAGAAATAAAACATTAGGAGTAAACAAAAAAACTTACCTCAATAAACAGAACCTTATTTTAATCATCAGTGAATAACGCAAAATGAAAATCAACCTTTGGCTTAAAAATACGGAAAATCACTCTTTCACGCTAAACAAGGCTCTGTAGAAAAAAAATGCTCTAAATAACAGTTGTAGATCGTTTAATTTCCTTTAAATTTTATTACAAACACTTTTGTCGTAAAATTCATACCACGGCCAAAATCTTATAAACCATTTCTATGAAAAAAAGAAACAGTAAATCTCTTATTACCACTAAACTAAGCGTTATACCAAGAAATATTTTCAAAAAAAAAATTGTAGTTTAAATTTTCTACAACTTTGATTATATACACTTCTGCCTTTAAATGCATATTAAGACTGTTTCTTAAAATAAAACATTTTTCTACGAGATCACAGCCTTCCCAAGAATTTAAACAGACACGGCAACTTCCCTGTCTTGTAAAGCATAAAAAATGTAGTGAATGAAGCGATTTTAAAAAAAATCGTAATCATTTTTGAGAAAATCGCAGAAAATGTATTAAAATTACATGAATACACTAATACTTCTGGTTGACCGATTTTAATGAAAATGTTCGTGTGTCAGGTCCTCCAGTGGTACCTAACTTAAATTCTAAGTTTAAACTTCGTACGAAGTTCCGTTTTGAGATATTTTATTTTCACACGCTCGCGCGCGCACACACACACACACACAGACCAATCGCAAAAAACATGTTTTGTTGGGTTCAGGGGGTCTGAAAAACGTGTACTTTCGATGAAAACTCGATTTCGAAAAATCGACATGAATACAATAACTTCCGTCCTATTTATTCACATAGGCAAGAGAAAGTAAAAATAGTTACATTCAAAATTGGGGAGAAACTTTTTGAGTCATCAAGTTATAGTACTTTGTATTTGAGTAAAGTTCATATTGTGTACAAATAACTTAAAATTTTCCTTATAGTTACTTGAATCACGAGTTTGTCCTTGTTTGCAACGAGGGGTAAAGGGGGAAAAGCATCAGTGCACATGCGCGACTGCTTTAATTTCAGTACAACAAACATAACAAGTTATACTAAACCCAGATCATTTATACAGAATATCACGGAACCATTTGTAGGTTAACTGTAGTCTACGAACATAACTGTTTGTTACCGTAAACAAAAATGTTAAGTTTGTCGAAAACGTATGCGGACTATTCACAGTGCTGAACGAAATCTAATATGCAGTGTAATAAAATGGTGTGAAGTTGAAGCTAAACAAAAATGCCTTTCCCTGCTGTTCAGTATTACAATAGATTCAAATACCGCGCGCCGTCGAATCTTCCAGAATAAATTTTCCCGCTCGATTACATCAGTAATATTGATTCTGCATCGATTACTTCATTAATTAGTTCTACGCATGTGTGATCCTTGATCACGTGGCTCGTCCTCCGCCAATAGCAAAATTAGACCAATTTCCCGTGCTCACTCCGCCATTGTTCCTTTCGTCCCGATTCTCTCTCACTTCAAGTCAAACCAGCTAACGGTTCGGTCGTGTTTCAACGGACGCTCGCAGCCTAGAGTGCTGGCGTCACCTGCATTTAACGCGTTGGATATTCCAACTTCATGTTGCCGAAAATGTATTAATTACGGCCCCAAGCAACGAAGCTTTTCATTGTGAACGCGCTTACAATTATGTAACGAACTATTCATGGTCTTTATTCAATTAATTACCGGACTTTGTGCAATCTGTGTTACCTCGTGTCTCGAACTTGTAAACCGTTATCCTAACTGCAATTATCCAAGTGTTAGCAGTGCTTTATGTGTATTCTTAACGTGCTTTTGTTTATTGTGTGAAATCTGTACAGATCTAATCGAACATTTAGTGTTTTCCTACAACGGCGTCCACGAATTGAAGCATCCTGGGAAATCTACGCACTCAAAATCGAGTAAGTACTGCTAAACTCATTATTAATTGCAGTGTTATTCCCTGTATATGTTCCTGTCTATCCTCCAAACTTCCCTACTCCTTAACGAGCAAAGCATTACGCCTAATGTGCGCGTCGAAGTCACATCGCGCCTTTTGTTTCCCGGTTGTAATCGATCCAACCACCTTAACGAATCAAGCAGATGTAGGAATCATAATACCATTTGATTACCGCATCGAACACCTGCCTCTCAACAACAAAAGCCATGAGAGCGAGTGGGTAACTACCGTGATGTTTCCTGTCCACAATTCGAAAAATAAAAAAGGAAATTAAAGACGTGAAGAAGCTATTCTTCAACAGTTTAGTTGAAACCTGGTGAAAAGGAAACGATTTATAAATACTAATGAGACTGATAGTGAAGACGCCGGTGACAGCGATAGTAAAGAAGGCGATTCATTCGTAGAAAGTTTGTTCCAATGGAATACGGTACCTGATAATTACAGTAAATCAAACATTTCTAGTCATGTAATTAAGCTATAGGCAAAATTACAGGTCACATTTAATTCTTATAAGGTTTATGAAGAAAACATTTTCTCGGAATAAACTACAGCTTACTAAATGCATAAAGAAACTGCACGGTAGTGAAATGTACGAGGAGTGTCTCATTGTTGAGGTTGGCAGCACTGTTAAATTTTCACTTCTCTTCCTCAAGGCTCATATATACGCAAAAGGCAATCTCGTGACTTCAGTTTCAATATTAGTTTTGCATATAACAGGCAAGTGGAATGTTAAGTTAATTGCACTCGATCTGTTAGTTCGAGGGTTACAAAAAATGGTTCTGTTTCTTATCACATGGTCAGCCTATTATATGGCTGAGGCATATAAGAACAGTAGAGGTAGAGGTAGATTAGTGTAAAAGACACTAATCAGAGTTATCACCTCTGAAAGTAATGAATTCATAATACAACTAGACCCTGTAGTGAATGAAGTGAAGGTGTCATTTTCTGGGCGGAAATCATTTAGAGGGTCTGGCATGCCGATAAGCATGGTTTTTACTTAGTGAGGAAGGCAATGGTAAAACACCTAACTCCTCGTTTTACTTACTAAAGCATCTAGAGGTTCAAACCACTCTTTCGGTTAATGAATTAAACAACAACGCATTAAGGAGTTAATTATAATTTTCTAGTCAACAGCAATTTAAGTAATTATATTGTAATAAATTTTTAAGGGAACCTTCCATATTGTTAAACCGATCCAGCTTTTCACCCACCCTGTAGCAATATTAAAATAGGTGGACATATCTCCACCGGTTATATGTAGGTACATACAGGCAGGGATACCAACCAAACTAGACTATAAATATTACAAGATTTTAATGATTAATTTTCATTTTATTACTATAAACCGTGTATCTGTTATTATATGGTCGGTACGTTATAAGTAATAAACGTCAGTTTTGCCAACATAAACCGTACAAAGTATCGTACTGACGGGTGGTACCTATACGACAGCCAAAGATATTTCATTATATATTTATAGTATACTAAAAATTTTACGGCTGCAATTTTATTGGTGAAAATTATGATTACTACTATTATTACTGGAAAAGCATATATAGTAACGAATATGTACCAGTTTCCTTAAGTTTTTCACAATAAAACCATCCGTATATTAACGAGCGGTCCGTTCCGCCTTTACCCCGGTATATTTTCGCATTTTAAATAATTTTTAAATTAAGATTACGAATAAATCAAAACGAAAAATTGTTTGGTTAGTATAATAACAGACATACGAGGTGTGGCTATTAAATAACGAGACTGACGTAAAAAAATTTAATTTTAATTTTATACATAATCACTTATTTTCACTTTCAATATAAACTACTTTCTATCCCTACAACGCTCCATGCGAATTTTCCATGGTAGGAAACAGTGCTGGAAGTCATCTTTTGTCAGCTCCTTCAGGACACGTGCCGCTTTCTCTTTTACAGCTTCCACAGTCTCAAATCTTGTCCTTTTTAATGCAGATTTCACTTTAGGGAACAGGTAGAAGTCACATGGTGCAAGATCTAGCGAATAAGGTGGATGTTCTTACACTGGGATGCTGTACTTGGCTAGTAACCTCTTGACAAATAACGCGGAATGAGCTGGCGCATTGTCTTGGTGGAGGACTAATGATTTTGTCCTTCCACATTTCGAGGCGTTTTTTGCTTACTCTTTGACGTAGTTTAGAAAGTACCTCAAGGTAGTAATATTGATTAATTGTTTGACCTTCAGGAACCCAGCGAAGGTGCACAATCCCATGGATATAAAAAAAATCATCATTGCTTTAATTTTGACTGCTCATTGGAGCTTTTTTGGCTCTCGGTGAAGTTCGGCTCTTCCAGTGCATGAATTGGCGCTTCGTTTCCGGATCATAAGTAAAAAACCATGTTTCATCACATGTTATTATCTTCTACCTGTTCTTTAAGGTGAAATCTGCATTGAAAGGGACAAGATTTGAATCTGAGGAAGCTGTAAAAGAGTAAGCGGCACGTGTCCTAAAGGATCTGAGAGAAGATGACTACCAGCACTGTTTCCAACAATGGAAAATTCGCATGGAGCGTTGTAGGCATAGAGAAGGAGTGTATATTGAAGGTGACAATAAGTGATTATGTATAAAATTAAAATTAAATTTTTTACAACGTTAGTCTCGTTATTTAATAGCCACACCTCGTATTAGTTTTAAATTTATATAAACATTTAGCCTTAAGGATTGAATACCCATTCAATCTCCTCAAGAGGCACTAACTTCTTTATACCTGCGGTCTAATAGTTTCTTAAACATTTAAGACCCTTCTCCGCTATTCCGGCACTTTCTTCGTTAAAAAAACCGAACTTTTCAACTACATTCGACTTCTTAGAATTCCTTTTCACAACATCTACTCATTCGTCGCAATTCAATCTATTTGTGTTACAGTCGCCCCCTTTGATTTGGTACTGTGCTCCAGGACATCAAAGCTTCCGATATAAGTTACCAAAAGAGGGAAGCCGACAATAGTTCCAACAGGGGCGGTAGGCCTGTGTTGGTACTGCAGCGGGCTAGTAATCGCCCCTTCCGCAGTGCAAAAGAGCGTTCCACTGAGTCCGATCGTCATTCCATTCCGCTCAACAGCTTCGACCAGACATCGACGCCCCGCAAGAGAGATATTTCCGCTCACCGATCCGACACCGTAACCCCCGTCAACCAGGACCCACTGGATCCCGAAGAAACAGCCATCGACGCACTACTGCGAGGGAAGAAGACAAACCCGCTAGACGACGAAAACAGCCTTTTTTAGGGCCCCAAACATTTAAGGTTTCCCCACGCCGCTTAATGTCGCCATCCGGTAACACTTGTTCAACACACTCAACGATATCTTCACAATGAAGGCAACTTATACAAAAATAAACATTGTCGATGTCGCCCTCTTTAATTAGGTTCTGTGCTCCCAGCCGTCAACGCTTCCGACAAAACCGGCAGACCTTTGTCGGCACAGAAGAGGAATTTTTTTTGTTTAACGTTTGACTGTTTTTCAATTGCTGCTAATGCAGACAGTGGATAATGATAATAACGAAAATGAATGATGAAAAAAATGCCAGAACTGACCGGAAATCGAAACCGGGATCTCGGCGTAGAAGCCAGCTGCAGAAGAAAGTGACCATTCTTCCGGTTACTATAAAAGAGCACTCCAATGAGCCCAATCGTCATAACATTCCACTCTACAGCTTAGACCATCGGCACACGACTACTGGACTTCGACAAAGACCCATCAACGATCTCGTAACAGAGAAGATCCCCGAGAGAGAGCCAACCCGACACCGTAAACACCTTCGACTGGGACAGTCATCGTTCGTAGCCGGACCATCAACGTACTACTGCGAGGGAAGAAGATGACGTCTACATTGGACGACGAGACGCCCACCTCTTCAACCTTCACGACGACTACAATCAATTCTTCTCGTCCCTAAACGACCACCGCTTTTTTCAGTGCCTTTTATATTAAAGGGGCTTTAGAAAGGAAGAGGACAAAAGATTTCGAAGTATAATATTATAAGAAAATTTTAAAGATTAGGTGGGTGGATAAAATAAGTAATTTATAGGTTCTTAGACGAGTGGATGAAAAAAGAAGTATATGGAAATATCTTACCAGAAGTATGGATAGGCTAATGGGGCATATCTTAAGACATCTATCAGTAATGGAGGATAGTATTGAGGGAGTGAATTGTAGCGGGATGCAAAGGTTAGAATATATAAAGCAAATTACAAAAGATGTATAGTGTTACAAGTATGTAGATATGAAACAACTTGCGCAATATAGAACAGCGTCAAGAACTGCATCAAACCAGTCGAGAGACTAATGACAAAAACATATTAAGGTTTCCCAAAGCCGTTTACTGTCGTCATCCGGTGACACAACCTATTACATTTACCATTTTTAGACTACGAGGTCTGTAAATTCAGTGAGACTGATTTAAAAATTTGTTTTATTCAAATATAATTACAATTTATATTGTCACCCTCAAAATAACTTCCTTCTGAAGCCACACAGCACTGGAGACGGTTCTTCCACTCCTCATAGCAGTGCTAGAACTCTGATACTGGAATAGCCTTCAGCTGGTCGGTTACAGCCGTTTGAATGTTTTCGACTGTCCCAAAATAAGTTCCCTTGAGGTGATTTTTTAACTTCGGGATGAGAAAAAGTCACAAGGACTCAAGTCAGGCGAATAAGGAGGCTGAGGAGCCACAGGAATGTTTTTACTGGCCAAAAACTCGTTTATTAACATGGCTGTGTGACAAGGAGCATTATTTTGATGCAACACCCAGTTCTTCTTGATGTTTGGTCCCACACAAATGACCCTTTTTCGAAGTTTTTCAAGAACCTCCTCCCCCATCATTCTATCTGTCAACCGACGATCTGAACGCACAAGATCCCGAATTCTGTCGACATTTTCATCGGTTCTTGAAGATGAAGGCCTTCCGCTTCGTGGTTCACCTTCAATCAACTCTTTCCCTTCTGAAAATGCCTTAAACCACCGAAAAACCTGGGGTCTTGACAAAACACTATCTCCGTAGGCCTGCTAAACTTGAGCAAGAGTTTCCGTTGCACTGTGCCCAAGTATGAAGCAAACCCTGAGAGCACACCGTTGCTCGAAAATGATGTAACTCATTTTTAGAACGTAATAGAAAAAACTTTCACAAAAAAATTCGCTACGGACAACCAAATGACTCGAGCGAGTCCAAACTTGTCTCCCCTCCAAACCTGGCGCCTCCAGTGTTGCCAGATCGAACGCTACGTTGCCAGTCTCATTACTTAATTTACAGACCTCGAAATCCAACTAAAATTTATTCAAACATACCAACGAATAAAAAAGTGTCCAAATTTACACAATTTTAAAATTAAAATATAAATTATATGAAAAATTATAAGGATTTTTCATATTATTAGCTCGACACTACATAATAAAAAACAATGCTGTTGAATAATTAAAATAATACAAAACAATCGTATAAAGAAACCTGGAAAAATATAACAACAAAAGATTAATTTCACAGAAAAATAAAAAAACAACGATGAAATTTTAGAAAGAGCAATATTAATTAAATGAAAACAAAGAAGAACAAAAAACATGGATTGTAATAACCGGAGAAAAATGACAGAAAAAGAATAACTAAATAAAGACGAAGAGGAGAAAAAGGTACCTAGTTACCGTACGAACAATTTACTTTTTTCAAATAAAAAAAAGAAACAGAAAAAAATATGCAACAATTATCAAGGGACCGACATGAAATAATTAATTTATATTACGTTCTGTACCTCCGTTGTAGTTGTAGCAGAGAAACACTGAGATATGGAGTCAAGTTAATTTATAAATTGTATGAACTTTTATTTTTGAGATGTGTAGTATAAAATAACACCGTAGAAGGGAGACTGAACTAATTTTGTAGTCAAATTTTGAAAACTACAATTCAATGAAACACTAGTCGATTATTTTCACCATTATAATACAGAGCGTTAATAAAAAACCTCCTTGATTTCAAGTGTTATTTAAATGGATTTAATTAAAAGAAAATCTGGCGTGAAACACTAACACAACTTTCTCTTGCCAATGCAAATAATTAACAATGCACCCTAACATTAGTAATAAAATATTAGAAATAAACAAAAAAAACTAACCTCAATATATATAATCTTATTTTAATCATGAGTGAAAGCCAAAGTGAAAATCAACCTCAGTATAGCTTAAAAATACGGAAAATCACTTTCACGCTAAACTAGGCACTGTAGAGAAAAATGCTTTAAATAAAAGTTGTAGATCCTTTAATTTCCTATAAAGATAATATTATAAACACTTTTCTCGTAAAATGCCGAAATTTAAAAAAATGCTAAGGCCGAAATTTAAAAAAATAGATTTTTCACACGTTTTCGTGAGAAAAAAACAGAAAATCGCTAATTACCGCTAAACTAAGCGTTATACAAAAAAATGATTAACATAAAAAGTTACAGGATTTAAAATTCTCTACAACTTTTGTTATATACATTTTTGCGCTAAAATGCATACTAAAGCCGCAATCTTAAAAACCAATTTTTTCACTTGAAAACAGCCTCTCCAAGAATTTCAGCAGACATTACGCCTACCCTATTTTATAAGGCATAAAAAATTTAGTAAATAAGGCGATTTAAAAAAAAATCGAAGGATCAGTTTATGAGAAAATCGCAAAAAGTGAAAAATTACACGAATAAACTACTACTTCCGGTTGACCGATTTTTATGAAAATGTTCGTGTCATTTCCGGTAGTGGTATCTAACTTAAGTTTCAAGTTCAAGACACACACTCACACACGCAGACAAATCGCTAATAACATATTTGTGTGGGTTCAGGGGGTCAGAAAACGTGTAGATCCGTTGAAAACTCGATTTCGAACAATCGACATGAAAACAATACTTTCCTTCCTATATATTCATATTGGCAAGAGAAAGTAAAAAATTACGAACTTTAGAGATATCCTTCGTTTAAAGCACCCCACTGAAAACAGTAAATATACCAGCGCAAAGCGCGGGTATATTGTAAATAAATAAAATATGGATGTTAGAGATAGAAATACATTTTTATTTTCAAATTCATGATGTATATTTTAAAATTTTAGTAATTCAATTATTGAAGTGTTGAAATATTGAAAAGCTGATTGATATTTCGGTACACTAGTGGTGCAAGTTTAATGTTTATTTTAAAATGTATCTATTCAGTTGAAATGGGTCGGTTTGGTTAGCGTCTGTCTGCAGATAAAATTGATTTATTTATAAATAAGTAAAATGTTTATGCTATAATGTATTTTCTACCAAGTGGCCAATGATTGATATGAATTTTAGCATGGCTCACACCCGTGCCGGAGCGAATGTTTACTATTTCAGATGAAATCATTTCCAACGAACCCACTCACCGCATCTTTCCAATCTTGTCTATCGGAGTTCATAACGTATTCACATGAAACAAGAAGTACCTGTGTAACCATCACTTCAACATTCTCGGATGTAAACCACCGATACAATATGTACTTGTTTACCATATATACAGAGTGTCCCACGGAGAAACTTGCAGGGTTTGATCTCTGGTGAAACTAATAAGATAAATGTGGTGTTAAACAGTCACCCGACTTTCTCTTGACAATGTAAAAAATTAATAATTAAAAATATAACCTAATAGCAGTCCGGCATGGTGATTGCCCACCAGTATACATAGACAATGAACCTCTTAACAAAAACAGATACGGTCAAGTATCTCGGTCTGACTTTTGAAAAACGACTAACTTGGACCACACACATCAAACGGAAACGTTTATTACTGAATTCCCGACTTAAACTTCTATATTCCCTACTTCACAAACAATCAAAATTACCAATGGCACAAAAATGACGCATATAATGTTCTCTTTTGAAACATATATGGACCTAATGGATCCCAAATTTACAGTTCAACCAAACCCTCTAACTTGCAACGAATTCAAGCATTCCAGTCAAAAACATTACGCCTTATAGCAAAAGCACTCTTTACGTTAGCAACAAACCTTACATACAGATTTGAAAACACCACTTGTACAAAATTCCATCGAATACCTGTACAAACGCTTTCACGACAAGTCACACGAACACGAGAACCCACTGGTGCGTTCACATTCAATCTTTCATTTACCTGATAATCCCCCTAGATTAAAAGACGCTGGAGTAGAGACCTGCTAATTTGATACACAAATTTCATTCTTGGGGAGGCACCAATGGGGGCCCTACCCCTCTCATGACTATCATGTCATTTATATTATCATAATCATCACATTTGCTTGTTGTAAAATTTTACAGTTGTAAATAAAGAACTAAAGAGAGAGAAAAAACAATAGTAGTAACGCATTAGAAATAAACAAAACAAAAACATAACCTTATGTTATTTTTTTCTATTGTTGTTTAAGACATTAGCCAAAAAGCTGGTTTAAACCTCTAGAGATTTATTACGTAAAACGAGGAGTGAGGTTGTATTCTAATTCCTTCCTCACTGTGAGTAAAAGTATGCTTATCAGCATGCCCGGCTCTCTGAAAAGCATCTACTTTCCACCCTGCTAATGATACCTTCACTTCCTTCACCACAGGGTCTGGTTGTATAATAAGATTCATTAATCTAAAAGGAGATAACTTTTGACTAGTGTCTCTTAACACCTCTACATCTTCTTTTCTTATACATGCTTCAGTGATAATTGGCTGACTATGTGATAAGAAACAACACTATTTTTGTAGCCCTCAAACTAGCAGATCGAGTGGAAATAATTTAACATTCTAACTGAATGTTATGGACAATACGTTACTGTTAACCGTATGACGGATAAGACTCTAAAAACAAAAATCAGATTTTTCGAGAAATTTTGCACGTTTTGAGTTTGCTTGTTGACTACACACAACTTTAAACACTTAAATTTTCTGATACCTAATCCAACTGACTTGGCATATTTCACCTTATGACAAAGTTAATGAGTGCAGAACAGGGAATTCTAGAGGATTTACGAAGTAAACACAAGAAGTGAGGTGGTTTACTATTGCTTTCCTCACTGAGTGGAAAGAGTATGCTTATCAGCATGCCAGGCCCTCCAAAAAGCACGGACTTTCCATCCTGCAATGATACCTTCACTTCATTCACCACAGAGTCTGGCTGTATAATGAAATTCATTACTCTCAGAGGAGATAACTGTGACTAGTGTTTCTTAACACATCTATCTCTTCTGTTCTTAAATAGTTCAGGGATTTGATTGGCTGATCATATGATAAGAAACAGAACTATTTTTTGTAGCCCTGGAACCAGGAGATCGAGTGCAATTAATTTAACACTCCACTTGACAGTTATGGACAAGCGAGAAGATATTAAGCGTTTTACCAAATTTTTACTTTCTCTCGTCTATATGAATATATAGGAAGGAAAGTATTGTTTTCATGTCGATTTTAAGAAATCAGTTTTTACCGGATCTACACGTTTTCAGACCCCCTGAACCCAAAAAACATGTTTTTATCGATTGGTCTGTGTGTGTGTTTGTGAACAGAATATCTCAAGAACGTAACATCGTACGAACTTGAAACTTAAGTTAAATACCACTACCGGACCCGACACGAACATTTTCATCAAAATCGGTAAACCGGAAGTAGTAGTTTATTCGTGTAATTTTTCACTTTTTTGCGATTTTCTCAAAAAACTGGTCCTACGAATTTTTTAAAAGTCGCCTGGTTTACTTAACTTTTTATGCTCTGCAAGATAGAGTTGGCGCCATGTTTGCTGAAATTCTTGGTGAGGCTGATTTCACGTAAAGAAATTGTTTTTTAAGGATTACGGCTTTAATATGCATTTTAACGCAAAAATTTATGTAATAAACAATGTACAGAATTTAAAATTTTACAACTTTTATTTCAAACATTTTTTGTATAACGCTTAGTATAGCGGTAATTAGCAATTTTCTGTTTTTTCTCACGAAAACGTGTGAAAAATCGATTTTTTTAAGAATTCAGTATTAGTATGTATTTTACGACATAAGTGTATATAATCAAATTTATAAGAAATTAAAAGATCTTCAAATTTTATTCAGAGTATTTTTCTCTACAGAGCCTAGTTTAGGGTGACGAGTGATTTTCTGTATTTTTAAGCCAAACTGAGGTTAATTTTCATTTTGCGTCTTTCACTCATGATTAAAATTAAGTTATGTGTTTTGTTAGTTTTTTGTTTATTTTTAATATTTTATTGCTAATATTAGGTTAGATTGTTCATTATTTGCATTGGTAAGGGAAAGCCGTGTGAGTGTTTCACACCAGATTCTTTTTTTGTACCCCTAGAACTAGCCGATCGAGAGCAATTAATTTAACACTCCCCCCCCCCCAGTATGGGCAAGCGAAAAGATTACAAGCGGTTTACCAAGTTTATGTATTGGTTTACCACACGAGGAAAAATGATTTTATACACACACACATATCAAACAATACCATCGCATAAAATAACACACGAGTAAAAAAAATTAGAACTGAAAATTCTCACAATCCAATTATTATGGGAACAAACATTGTAAATAATAAGAAAAAAACATTTAAGTAATTTAAATAATAATAAGAAACAATAACTAAAGAATTTGCACGGAAAAATATTAAAAACGTTCCACACCATTATGACCTACCAAACGATTCTCACGCGCCTTAAGACAAGATCACAAAATTCTCATTGAACGGGTAAGAAAACAAAACAGAAAAAACGTTCATTTTCCTCAATTACCACCTACGCAGGATGTAACGTCATTAAACAAAAATCAACTTCCGTTTGTTAATTACCGCTAACTTGACGGACATGTCAGTATGAAAGAAAAAAAAACAATGAGAATACTTCTTGGAATACTATAATAACAAACAGAAAAGAATCTAGGTTGAACTTTTACGCACAAACGTAACGGAATTAACTTCACCGTAATTCCATTTTATTTTTTTCATAAATGCGTATGGTATCAAACTCAAAAATCTGGAATGAAACACTCACACAACGTTCTCTTGACAATGAAAATAATTAACATAAAAAACATAACCCTCAATAAACGTAACCTAATTTTAACCATGAGTGAAAGACGTAAAATGAAAATCAACTTCAGTTTGGCTTTAAAATATAGAAAATCTCTCTTTGACACTAAACTAGGCTCTGTAGAGAAAAATGCTCTAAATAAAAGTTGTAGGTCTTTTAAATCCCTATAAATTTGATTATATACACTTTTGTCATAAAATGGCATACAAAGGCTGAATTTTTTTTAAAAAATCCATTTTTTACACTTTTCCGTGAAAAAAACCATAAAATCGCGAATAACGCTAAACTGAACATTATACAAAAAATGTTTGAAAAAAACATTGTAGTTTTTTAAATTCTCTACAACTGTTATTACATACGTTTTTGCGCTAAAGTGCTTATTAAACCCGCAATCTTAAAAAACAATTGCTTTTACGAGAAAACAGCCTCCCCAAGAATTTCAGCTGCCATGGCGTCTATCCTATCTTTTAGAGCATAAAAAATTAGTAAATACGGCGATTTTTAAAAAAAAACTCGTAAGAGCCGTTTTTGGGAAAATCACAAACAGTGAAATATGACACGAATAAACTACTACTTCCGGTTGACGGATTTTGATAAAAATGTTCGTGTCGGTTCCTCTAGTGATATCTAGCTTAAGTTTCAAGTTTCAACTTCGTACGATGTTCCGTTCTTGAGATTGTTTTCATGTAGATTTTTCGATATCGAGTTTTCACCTGATCTACACGTTTTCAGACTCCCTGAACTCAAAAAACATGTTTTCAGCGATTGGTCTGTGCGTGAGTGTGTGTGTGTGTTTCTGTGTGAACAGAATATCTCAATAACGGAACATCGTATAACTTGGAGCTTGAAACTTAAGTTAAACACCACTACCGGACCCAACACGAACATTTTCATCGAAATCGGTCAACCGGAAGTAAAAGTTTATTAGTGTCATTTTTCACTTTTTTGCGATTTTCTCATAAACATGAGACACGTCTCATTAAAGAGGGGTTTATTTACATTGGTAAGAGAAAGTCAAGTGAGTAATTCATACCTGATTTTTTTAAATTGACTTGTATTTTATTCATGGACTATCGGAGGTTGGAAAAAACCGGCCCGCTTATACTATACGGGGAAATTTTAAGATAGTATTCGTGGAAGATTGTTTTGCTGACGTGGCAACAATGAGTTTTCTGTTCATTGTAATTTGCTACTAATAACGGGTGATTCAAAAAGAGCGCCGGTTTTTAAACGGCTGGTAAATTTTTGTTTATCGGTTGGCAACATATTTAGACCTCATTTCAATTTCGGAGAACATTCCGATTGACGATTCAGTTGTAGTTTCTCTTGTTCGCAGTGTAGTACTCTCGCAGTCTGTGTCTAACCATGGAGAAGTCTACTATTGCACAACGAGTGTTAATCGTCAAAACATTTTACCAGAGTGGAGAGAGTTATGCGGCTACTGTCAGGCGACTTCGCGGTACTCTAGGACGTAATGAAGCACCGAATGAATCAACAGTTCGCAGGCTCATGAAAATGTTTTTTGAGACGGGTTCAACAGTCGACCTTAAAAGTTCTGGACGTCGTCGTTCTGGCCGAACTGAGCAGAACGATACGTTGGTTCGTGACAGTGTGGCTGTTAGCCCAGCAAAATCAATACGTCGCCGTTCTCAACAATTGGGTTTACGATGTTCTTCTGTACGGAGAATTCTTCGGTACGATCTCCAATATCACCCGTATAAAATTCAGTTGACGCAACATTTGAAAGTGGCAGACCACCAGAATAGACGACAGTTTGTTGACTGGGTATTGAGAAAACGGCAGGATGATGACACCTTCGCAAACAAAATTGACGCCTTGTGACTTTCATCTTTGGGGTCATCTGAAGTCATTGGTGTATGCCAATAAACCCCGAAACATCAATGACTTGAAGGAGGAAATTCGACGGGTTATCGGGCAAATGGAAGTCGAAACTTGTCGTGCAGTAATATCCAATTTCATGGACAGAGTTGATGCGTGCCAGCGCAGTATAGGAGGACACATGCATGACATCATTTTTCATACATGAAATCGGAAGGTAAGATGAACTTGTTGATGTATTTATTTTCAGTTTTTCAATAAAATAAATCTCTTAATTTGATATATCAAAACCGGCGCTCTTTTTGAATCACCCTATACTTAAATTACATGATAATTTAACCACGTCTGTAACGCAATTATACATATACGTAACACTTGTAATTAGACAATCAAAGTAGAACCCAACGCTAAGGTATGCTGTTAATACTTTTGTAGTAGATACGTATATATAACAGAGGTGTAGAATTTCACACATTAGTGTCCTGTAAACTATTAACGCAGCAGAAATGGACAGTTTATTTGATTAGATACGTACAATATGTCTTCGAATTACTACGTACACATATCTGTAAAAGTATAGATACTCACGTCACGAGATTGCTTTAGCTTATGGATGGGCTGTGAGGAAATATTTGCAGTGCTGCCAACCTCAACAGTGAGACACTACTCGTACATTTCACTACCGAGCAGTTTCTACGAGGGTTGCCTTTTATATTTCGGGAATAGAAAACAAAAAACAAATTAATCAATGTAAATGGCTTTATTGATTTCAAAATATTCTCCATGATGATCAATACATTTTTTCATGCGCTTGAACCAATTTTCGAAGCTCCTGTTCCACTCCGATTGATGTACCTCCAAAATGAGCTTTTTGAATGCATCAACTGCTTCTTCAGGCGTCGAAAAATGTTGACCTCTTAATTTATTTTTGATGAGCGGGAATAAGAAGAAGTCTTTGGGTGCCAAATCAGGGCTGTATGGTGGATGGCCAATCAATTCGATTTTTTTATTTCTCAAAAAGTTCATTTTTTCAGCCGACCGAGATAACAATTTCAAGTCACTAATAAACAACACAACAATGAACTGAAAGAGCGAAACAGAGTGCATTCAATCGAAAAAAAGTCGAACTTTAAGATAACGATATTGGCTAACAGATTGCAGCACCAGTATTGTCCATTCCCGAAATATAAAAGGCAACCCTCGTAAATACACTTTGTAAGCTGTGATTTATTCCGAGAAATTTTTTTTTCATATACCTTATAAGAAATAAATGTGACCTGTAATATTGTCTATAACTTAATTACAAGACTAAAAATATTTGATTTACTGTAATTACGATTTAGTGTCTACCTAACCGTTTTCTTTTTTTATCAGGTGTCAACAAAACTATTGAAGAATAGCTTCTTCACGTCCTTAATTTCCTTCTTTATTTTTCGAATTGTGCAAAGAGAAACATCACAGTAGTTAGCCGCTTGCTCACGGCTTTTGTTATGAAGCACAGATAGTAATTTTTGTTTAGCTTCAACTTTACATTTTGTTACATTGCGTTCAGCACTGTGAAGTGCGTTAGCACTTCGACCACGTTTTCGAGAAACGGACATTTGTGTTTACGGTAACAAACAATTATGCTCGTACAGTTAACCTACAAAAGGTTCCGCGATATACTGTATATGCTCTGGATATATAGGGTGATTCAAAAAGAGCGCCGGTTTTGATATATCAAATTAAGAGATTTATTTTATTGAAAAACTGAAAATAAATACATCAACAAGTTCATCTTACCTTCCGATTTCATGTATGAAAAATGATGTCATGCATGTGTCCTCCTCTACTGCGCTGGCACGCATCAACTCTGTCCATGAAATTGGATATTACTGCACGACAAGTTTCGACTTCCATTTGCCCGATAACCCGTCGAATTTCCTCCTTCAAGTCATTGATGTTTCGGGGTTTATTGGCATACACCAATGACTTCAGATGACCCCAAAGATGAAAGTCACAAGGCGTCAATTTTGTTTGCGAAGGTGTCATCATCCTGCCGTTTTCTCAATACCCAGTCAACAAACTGTCGTCTCTTCTGGTGGTCTGCCACTTTCAAATGTTGCGTCAACTGAATTTTATACGGGTGATATTGGAGATCGTACCGAAGAATTCTCCGTACAGAAGAACATCGTAAACCCAATTGTTGAGAACGGCGACGTATTGATTTTGCTGGGCTAACAACCACAATGTCACGAACCAACGTAACGTTCTGCTCAGTTCGGCCAGAACGACGACGTCCAGAACTTTTAAGGTCGACGGTTGAACCCGTCTCAAAAAACTTTTTCATGAGCCTGCGAACTATTGATTCATTCGGTGCTTCATTACGTCCTAGAGTACCGCGAAGTCGCCTGACAGTAGCCGCATAACTCTCTCCACTCTGGTAAAATGTTTTGACGATTAACACTCGTTGTGCAATAGTAAACTTCTCCATGGTTAGACACAGACTGCGAGAGTACTACACTGCGAACAAGAGAAACTACAACTGAATCGTCAATCGGAATGTTCTCCGAAATAGAAATGAGGTCTAACAATGTTGCCAACCGATAAACAAAAATTTACCAGCCGTTTAAAAACCGGCGCTCTTTTGAAATCACCCGTTAGTATAAGTTGTTATGTTTGTCGTACTGAAATTAAAGCAGTCGCGCATGCGCACTGATACTTTTCCCCCTTTACCTCTCGTTGCAAACAAGAGCAAACTCGTGACTCAAGTGACTGTACTAATTATTTCCAAGCAGTTTACCTACAGCACAAAGTCATTTACCGCAAACCAAAACCCAAAACGACATTCATAGGTTACAATTTTTTGAATTGTCATCAGTCATTTTGTATTGTCCATCCGCCCGTCACAACCAGATGTCAGAAACAAGAGATAGCAACAAACGGTTTTTGAATTTGTAATCAACGCAGACAGTTAGTCGGCCGAAGTTGCGTTTGAAGTTCCGGTTTCAACCGGAGGTGGCACAAACCGGAAATTAAGAAATCAAAGTGGACTTCGGAAACATAAATAGTCATTCGATTCCTCTTAAAGAATATATTATAATACATAGAAATCGTTCGGTTTGAAGTTCCGGTTTCGTTCAGAAGTCAAGAAATCAAAATCAGAATTTGGAAACAGAAATACTGTCATTAGATTCCTCTTAAAGAATAGCTATAGAAATCATTCGGTTTGAAGTCCCGGTATCGACCGGAAGTGGACCAAAACCGGAAGTCCTGAATCAAAGTCGGAATTTGGAAACGGAAATAGTATCAATAGATTCCTCTTAAAGAATATACGTATAGAAATCATTCGGTTGGAAGTTACGGTTTTGACAAGAAGTGGCCCGTAACCGTAAGTCCTCTAGTGGTACCTAACTTAACTTCCAAGTTTCAAGTTCGTACGATGTTCAGTTCTTGAGATATTTTGTTCACACACACAGACCAATCGCTAAAAGCATGTTTTATGGGTTCAGGGGTCTGAAAACGAGTACATCTGGTGAAAAATCGACATGAAAACAGTACTTTCGTTCCTAAATACTCATATATACAAGAGAAAGTAAAAAATCACAAATTCGTGAAAAATCTCACGAATAAACTACTACTTCCGATTAACCGATTTAAATAAAAATTTTCGTGTCGGGTCCTCAAGTAGTACCTAACTTAAATTTCAAGTTTCAACTTCATACGATATTCCGTACTTCAGTTATTTTGTTTACACACACACACCAATCTCAAAAAACATGTTTTCGGGTTCAGAGGTCTTGAAAACGAATATATCTGGTAAAAACTCGATACGAAAACAATACTTTCTTTCCCCATTAGTTACATTGATATAGGAGAACAGAAAATAACAATACAAGACAGGGCTAAAATATTAAAAAGTTCTTCTAAGAATCTACAGCCCCGAACAACGTTGAAGAAGTATTTAAAATTTTCATTATTTCTCTAGTCTTGACACATAAATTAACAACATAAAGTTGGCAAAACTACTTAGAATAAGAGTAAATTTTAATGCGGCAAAATAAGTGGAACTCATAAACTTATTAATGCTTGCTAAGAACCTAGGATCTGTATTCTACGTATGATTTGAAATCTAAAATATTCCCATACACAAGCAAATTATTACCGTGTGATTTTATTCAACAAAGGTCAACGCACCCGTTTGCATTTGCAATATTTTTATGTATACTCACATACTACGTACATTTTATAAAAGAATATGCATTAATTATTATTAAGAACAGTTAGTTCTTCGTATAGTATTGTGTCACTTAACATTGTAGTTAAAACAGTAAACATAAAAATCTGATGTTAAATACTCATACGCCTTTATCTTTCCAATGTAAAAATTACAATATACGAGGTGTGGCTGTAACAAGACTGACGTTGTCTTCTTCTTCTTTATCTTCCCCTTCTGCCTCTCAGCGTAGGGTGTGCCATTGCCTCGATCCATCCTCTCCAGATACCTCGGTCCATCATCATATTCCTCATCTGCTGCCAGTCTTTTCCTCGAGCCTCCCCCAACCGCTCCATGTACTCCTGATAGCTCTGTCGTGGTCTGCCCCTTTTCCTAGCCAGAGCTATCTTCTCTCTATAATCATTATCACCATTCCATGTCCCAAATCTAGTATTACAGCATTTCCGTTTATTATTCCGATTATCCAGTCCTGTTCCGAGGCTTTGTGTTGTGCTTTGAATCCGTTTTTAACCAACGTGTGGGGGATTAGCCCAACACGCTGGGTTGGAGTACTTCTTAGTCTGGCTCCTACCCTTTGACCTGTCCGGCTTGGGTGGCCCTACCAGTAGTTACACTACCGCCGGCAGACTGACGTTGTAAAAAATTTAATTTTAATTTTATACATAACCACTTATTGTCACTTTCAATATACAGTCCTGTCCTATCCCTACAACGCTCCATATGATTTTTCGCACTACTGCGAGGGAACTACTGCGATAAAGATGACGTCTCCACTGGACGACGACACGCCGTGTTGCCCAGCCTCCGACCGCCATGACGACTAACGACCGACGCTTCCCATCAAGACGACCACCGCTTAAACGTTCCTTTTCAGAGGCTCCAAAAATTAAAGGTTTTAACTCGTCACTTAATGTCACCATCCGGTGACAGTAGAAACCGAACGGTAGTGAAATGTATGAGTAGTGTCTCAATCTTGAGGTTAGTAGCACTGTTAAATGTTCCATTCCCTTTCTCACAACCCATCTATACGCAAAAGGCAATCTCGTGAGTTCAGTATCGATAAATCCCAGTCTTTCAACAGGAGGTATGTTTTATCCTAATTCTGTTATCTTTGTGTTTCAATTTTGATCTTTTACCAAATTCAGCAACCGCAAACGATGTGAAGCTCATCCTAAAGTATTAAAAAATTTCATCTTTTTTGAGCTCTTGGAAAAGTAAATAAATTGTCCGTGATAATAACAGGGGATGTACCCAGTATCGTCGCTGTTTCTCCTTCGGCGGTGACGTCTTCGTATTAACAGTAGTAGATAATGCTAATTTCTTGTAAGAAAAGTGTCAATTCAGAGTGGCTTGGTGAGGGCCACCGGTGGCGACAGACGGCCACAAGTGGTTGTGTATGCGCCCGACCTTAAGGTGCGGTTTCGTTTGTGCGATCGTCGCATGCAGTAATCCGCATGCGGATTAATACTTGTTGGGGCCCTAGGCAATGGCAAATGAGGGCCCCCCCCCCCCCACTTTGCTTTGACGTAATAAAAACATGATAGTTAATATTTCAATCAAGTTTATTTTCTATCAAAATAACATTTGTTCTGATATCTGATAATTATAATAATAATAATAGTAATAACTATAATAAAGACGATTTAGAAAAATTTTCTCCAACATGTCAATTCACTGAACTCATCGATGATGTCATCAAAATCAATTTTTCGTAAAATATCAGATTCAATGCAAAGAAGACTTAACATATCTAAACGTTCTTGCAGCATAGTTGCCCCCCTGTAGTAGCGCCACCGAAATAAAAAACGCGCGAATTTATGTATTCGTAAAAACGTGTTTACGAATTTATTTATTTATATTTTAGGGGCCCCAGAAAATGTATTATAAATGTACTATAAATTTAATGTAATCATACACAATCATGTCATTAAGTTCAACAATTGAATATTTTTACGATTGAAAATGTATTAATATTTTACAATTTTGTCATTTGTTCAATCAAATTTTTTTTTAAATTTTTTTTGAATTTTTTTCCAAATTTTTTTTTAAGTTTTCAATTTTTTTCCAAATTTTTTATTTTTTTTTATTTTGTCGGGGGCCCCTGGCCATTGGGGGCCCCTAGGCACGTGCCTAGTAGTGCCTATTGGGTAATCCACCACTGGTAATCGCATGCGACTGACGCACAGGTCGGGTAGTTTCGTTTGTGCAGTGGAACGTGCGATCCAACTGCAGGTCCGGGTTAACCGAAACGTCAGAAAATACTCAGTATTTTAGGTGTAATTTTTCTACAAATAACTGTAATAAAAAAAATATTCTGCTATCTAGGGAGTAAAACAACAAAGAATGGTAGAAGCACAAGTGATATCAAAAGTAGAATTGCAGAGTTTTACGGAGTAGAATTGCGGAGAATTGTGGAGCATATCTTAAGACTTCCAGGTATTGGCCTATCAATAATGGAAGGTAATATATGGGGGAGTAAATTGTAGGGGGAGGCAAAGATTAGATAGAATATATAAAGCAAATTACAAAAGATGTAGGGTGTTACAGGTATGTAGATATGAAACGACTTGCGCAAAATAGAACAGCTTGGAGAACTGCATCAAACCAGTCGAGAGACTGATGACAAAAAAAAACAATAAATAATAAATTGTATTTCTGTACCAAAATACTGTTTAAGCAAACTGAACTGTAAATTATGGCACGTAAAATATGCCTACATGACATCCAGCACTGCAGACAGGATTTTTACCGATAACTTGAGTATTTTCCTTGGAGCGGTAGCCTACTACTGGGCATACTGTTTATTTTTGCTACATCAACTTTGCTGCAAACAGTCAAATAGTACTGTATTGTGGTCGAATGGGTACGGTAGTGTCGTGGCCTTAATAACGCAGTTTTTCATTTCGTTTTGTGGCTAATTAATGTTACGTACTGGTAGTGGAAGTGAAATGATATTTTGCAATGTCGTGTAAACGTAAACCCGTGGTCAAAACCATCGAAGTGACGCCACTGATGTACTTTTAGTTAAACGTTGGTGGGAAATTTCAAAAAGAAAACGAATAGAAAATAAAAACAAAAAAAAATTTCTTATTTTCAAAAAAAAGAATTAAAATGTACGGAAAATATTTGACAATTTAATCGTAAAAATAAAAGTTTTAGGACACGGTAATATTAAAAAAATAATAAAACACCATTTTCTTGTTATTTAAAAAACCCGGCTTATCCGAAATCGGCTCACCCCAATTATTTCGGATTAGCGGGAGTTTACTGTATCTATTAAGACGATGAAAGCAAGTTTGAAGGATCAAATAGTTATAGTATTTCTGATGCTAACTCAATGAGTTTTGCGTCATCGTCTTTGGAAAAACTCATTTTCAACTTCCAGACGCATGCGACTGCTGCAGGTGACTGGTTGCCAAAGCAGTCGATGCAGCCCGACGCATGCGATCTCTTGCGTCGGACGCATAAACGGAACCACTTCTTAAGAAATCAATTTGATGAGTAATGGCAGTGACGCATGCAGCGGCTGCATGCAGTAATTGCACGAACGAAACCGCACTTTAGTCCGGATAAACGAGATTGTACTGTCACCGGATGGCGACATTAAATGGCGAGTTAAACCTTTAATTTTGGTGGCCCTAAAAAGGACAGTTTCAGCGGTGGTCGTCTTGGAGAGGCGTCGGTCGTAGTCGTCGTGGCGGTCGAGGAGCTGGGCGACACGGCGTGTCAACGTCCAGCGGAGACATTATCTTCTTCCCTCGCAGTAGTGCGTCGATGGCTGCTTCGTCGGGTCCGGTGGGCGTAAGATTCGGTCGAGGGACCGCTGTGGGCATCGCTCGCGTCAGCGGGCGATGACGGTCCGGTCGACGGCTTACGGTGACGGGTCGGCGAGCAGCAGCTACATCTTCTCTCTTGCGGGGTCGTCGATTAGTCTTCGCTGGAGTCCGGCAGCAGTGTGCCGTGGTAGACGTCTTGCCGTTGTCTGGGTCGCAAGCGAAGCTCTCTGTGTCTGCATCGGAATTGAATCGCTCTGTGTCTGGATCGGTATTCAATCGCTCGGCTCAGTGCAGCGCTCTTTATATAGTTTGCGAGAGCGCTGTGGTAGAGAGCGGCTACTGGCTTGGCTATGATGACAAAGTCCTCTGTCGATGCGCAGCCGAAAGGTTTGTCGGAATGCCGTCAAAGAGCCTACCGCCCCGATAAAGGCCGGTAGAAGTATTGAAGGCGGCAACAAAGTAAATGATTAATCAGAAGGGGTGGCAGTACTGTAATTGATTTAACGAATTCTTAGTTGATTAGGATTTCTAACAAAGTAATAATATATAAAATATATTTCATTGTATACAAGTGTGTTTCCTACACAGATGCTATAACGTTAGCCACCTACGGAGTAAGTAATGAAACTATGAAACAACCCAACCTCTTTGCTCATTTTGTTCACAGTAGTAGAGAACGCCACCTAAATGATGATGCTACTGTTGCAATCTCTTTGGAGGTAAAAGCGCGAGTGGGGGGGGGTTATTAACGACGAAACAAAGATCTTTCAACTACCATCTCCCCCAACTACAACGCGAATCCCTAAGTTCTATTATACAGTAATCTTTCCCGGTAAAACTCAATTAATTAATGAGCGATGACGTATATATTTAAGGAACAATGTTACAAGAAACTTTTATCTTATCATTACTAACAAAAATGTACCGAATTAATTAATTTCATTTAATCCTTATAATGCACGATAATTCACAACATGCCGACAGTCAGGTGGAGTGTTACCTCAATTATTTGCAGTCGATCTGCTAGTTCCAGGGCTACAAAAAAAATCTGGTGTGAAACACTCACACAACTTCCTCTTGCCAATGTGAATAATGAACAATATAACCTAACATTAGTAATAAAACAGTAGAAAAAATAAAAAGAAGTAACCCCAATAAACGTAACCTAATTTTAATCATGAATGAAAGCGGCAAAATGAAAATCAACTTCAGTTTGGGTTAAAAATACGGAAAATCACTCTTTCACGCTAAACTAGGCTCTGCAGAGAAAAATGCTTGAAATAAAAGTAGTAGATCTTTTAATTTGTTAGTATAATATAGTACAATACATTTTTGTCGTAAAATGCATACTCAGGCCGAAATTTTTAAAAAAAATATCGATTTTTTTACGCGTTTTCGTGAGAAAAAACAGAAAATCGTAAATTACCGCTAAACTACGAAGCGTTATACTAAAAATTGTTTGAAATAAAAGTTGTAGGATTTTTAATTCTCTACAACTTTTATTATACACAGTACTACATTTTTGCGCTAAAACGCATATTAAAGCAGCAATCGTAAGGAAACTATTTTTTTAAAGTAAAATCAGCCTCTCCAAGAATTTCAACAGACATGACGCCTACCCTATCATGTAAAGCATAAAAAATTTAGTAAACCTGGCGATTTTTAAACAAAATCGTAGAACTAGTTATGAGAAAAATCGCAAAAAGTGAAAAATTACACGAATAAACTACTACTTCCGATTGACCGACTTTGATGAAAATGTTCGTGTCATGTCTGGTAATGGTATGTAACTTAAGATTCAAGTTTCAAGTTCGTACGATATTCTGTTCTTGAGATATTCTGTATACACACACAGACCAATCACTAAAAACATGTTTTTTTGGGTTCAGGGGGTCTAAAAACGAGTAGATCCGGTGAAAACTCGATTTCGAAAATCGACATGAAAACAAAACTTTCCTTCCTATATATTCTTATAGGCAAGAGAAGTAAAAAAGGTTCCACACGATATTAGACTCGCGTCACCAAAATGAAAATCAACTTCAGTTTGTGTTAAAAATATGGAAAATAACTCTTTCACGCTAAACTAGGCTCTGTAGAGAAAAATGCTTGAAATAAAAGTTATAGATCTTTTAATTTCCTATAAATTTATACAATACATTTTTGTCGTAAAATGCATACTGAGGCCGAAATTTAAAAAAAAATCAACTAAGTAAAAAATCGAACGCACTAAGTAAAACGAAAATGAGGTGGTTTACAATTGCCTTTTTCACTAAGTGGAAAAGTATGCTTGTCAGCATGTCAGACCCTCTGAAAATATCTACTTTTCATCCTGAAAATGACACCTTCACTTCATTCACCACAGCGGCTGGCTGTGTAAAGAAATTCATTACTCTCACAGGAGATAACCCTGATTAGTGTCTTACACCTCTACCTCTTGCGTTCTTTAATGCTTCACTCATGTAATTGAGCATATGCAGTAGCATATGCTCTGGGTATAGTATAAGTTGTTGTGTTTGTTGTTCTGAAATTAAAGCAGTTGCGCATGCGCACTGATGCTTTCCCCCTTTACCACTCGTTGCAAACAAGGACCAACACATGACTTAAGTAACTATATAGTCTTAAAATTCATGTTTTTATGTTTCAGCACTGAGGTTCCACGTAGATCACATGAATCTCTCTTATCAGGCCAGCCACAGAGTGATTCAGACACTGCCTTTAGTATCTGGAGGGGTCGAAATTAAACCTTTACATCTTTCCGTGTTAGGATGAGAATATTGTTTTCAAGTAACATTAGCGTATGTGACATGAAACTAATTCCGTCCACGAAGAAATAAATTTTTTTTTTGTAATTCCTAATTTGTGTACGTTGCACAATCTGTTCAATTTAGAACAATAAGCAACCCCATGACCCAAGGAGATGAGGATGATGTGTATGACGTGTAAATGAGGTGTAGTCTTGTACAGACCCAGGTCGACCATTCCTGATAGAGTATGGTTAATTGAACCCCAAACATCAAAGTACACCGGGAACCACTGTCTAGCATTCAAATCTGTATAAAAGTAACTACCTTTAATAGGATTTGAACCAAGAACCTTCGACCCGAAAATCGGCTGTTAAACAGCTGATTTTGGCGACGACTTTACCTCTATACCAGTGTTTCCCAACCGGTGGTCCGTGACAGCCTTCGGGGTGGTTCGTGAGAGTCCGGTGACTACTTATAAACAAGTAACTTTTTACCGTGATTAAATCAAAGTTACGATTTTCATTGAACAAGATTAAGTAAATACATTCAAGATTCAGATTAAGTAAAGGTAGAAGAGTTGTGGTGTAAGAAAGCCCTGGGCTTCCCCAACATTCGGCAAGTAGCTTTGCGGTATCTTATGATATTTTTCAACTACTTATTCGTGTGAGCAGGGGTTCTCTAATTTATTATTAATTAAAAACAAACAACGAAATCGGCTAAGTGTAAGCAGTGATTTGAGAGTAGCTCTTAGCAAGAACCTAAAACCTAGAATTCTTCAGCTAGTCAGAAAAATTCGTGCAAAAAAGTCGCATTGAAATTTTCATTTCATTTTTAATTCATTTTTTAATTTTCATTGTTATTTATACGTAAATTCTGTATTCCTTATTTTATTAAAAGACAATTTACAATAAAAATATTTTTACTTTTTGTGATGTACAATGTACCCTACTTTCTGAAATTAACAATTATATGTTTGTAATAATAGTTTCTTTATTAATAATGATAAATTGTTTCTGAAAATTTGTTTTATTTAATCACCTTTTAATTTGGTTACAACTGATACGATATATACAATAATGTAATGGGTGGTCCGTGGTAGTTCACTTTCAGGCTGAGTGGTCCGCAGACCACTGCGGGTTGGCAACCACTGCACTGCTCTAGACCAGCGGTTCCCAAACTTCTATCCTTTACGCCCCCTTTTACCAAAAATCTGGTGTGAAACACTCACACAACTTTCTCTTGCCAATATAAATAATTAACAATAAACCTAATATTAGTAATAAAACATTAGACATAAACAAAAAAACTAACCTTAATAAACATAACCTAATTTTAATCATGAGTGAAAGACGCAAAATGAAAATCAACCTCAGTTTGGCTTCAAAATACAGAAAATCACTCTTTCACGCTAAACTAGGCTCTGTAGAGAAAAATGTTTTAAATAAAAGTTGCAGATCTTTTAATTTTCTATAAATTTGATTATATACACTTTTATTATAAAATGCATACTAAGGCCGAAATCTTAAAAAAAATCGATTTTTCTCACGTTTTCGTGAGAAAAAAACAGAAAATTGCTAATTACTGCTAAACTAAGCGTTATACCAAAAAATGTTTGAATTAAAAGTTGTAGGTTTTTAAATTCCCTACAACTTTTATTATATAATTTTTTTCGCTAAATTGCATATTAAAGCCGTAATCTTAAAAAAACTTTGTTTTTACGTGAAAACAGCCTCACCCAGAATTTCAGCAAACATGGCGCCTACCCTACCTCGTAGAGAATAAAAAATTGAGTAAATGAGGCAATTTTAAAAAAAATCGTAGGACCAGTTTTTGAGAAAATCGCAAAAAAGTGAAAAATTACACGAATAAACTACTACTTCCGGTTGACCGATTTTGATGAAAATGTTCGTGTCGGGTCCGGTAGTGGTATGTAACTTAAGTTTCAAGTTTCAAGTTCGTACGATGTTTCGTTCTTGAGATATTCTGTTCACACACAGACACACACACACACACACACACACACACACACACCAATCGCTAAAAACATGTTTTTTGGGTTCAGGGGGTCTGAAAACGTATAGATCCGGTGAAAACTCGATTTCTAAAAATCGACATGAAAACAATACTTTCCTTCCTATATATTCATATAGGCAAGAGAAAGTAAAAAGAAAACTTCTCACGCCCCCTACACAATTTTATTGGGCAATGAAAAATCACGTATTGCATTGAATAACCATATATTTATTTTTTATTTTTTCTAGCATTAGAAGTTGCAATTTAATTTTAAACAAGAGACAAAATAAATCAGTGGATGGATGACTTGCATTTTTTTTTAAAGGTTGATTATTAGAAAGTGCACAACGTAAATCATTCATAAAACCAACATTGCACCGATGCTTTGTTTCTATTGTAACAAGTGCTGAAAACACTTTTTTGCAAGGATAGGTGCTTGATAAAGATAATTACAATTATTGCCGCTTGTTGTTATATACTGGGGTAAACTTAGTAATACTTAACCCAAAATGATGTTTTGTCAATTTTATCGAAATCGTTTTTCGCAGCAGAAACATTTTTTATGTCTAAAACTTGTTTTTTAAATAATTCGGGCAGGAAGTCTATGTTGACACTGAAAGGATCCGTTATGGAGGGTAAAGCTATCTCGAAGTCCCGCGCCCCCTTGACATGTCTTCACGCCTCCCTTGGGGGGCGCGCCCCCTACTTTGGGAACCGTTGCTCTTGACTAACCCGGTGGGTGAAGAGTTAAATAACAGAATAAAATGTCAAATTCAAAAATTACCTGGTTTGACTCAACGTCTAACTGTTGCATAAGAGTGACTGCTGAAGGTATATTATTGGTCCCAAGAGGTCTCTTCATAGTAATTCTCTCAACTAAATTATTAATTTTATGAATACTACTAAAGTTCACGCGCACTATTTACTAAACTACCAAGTTATCAATAAAACTGGTCTACGTTTGTCTTCTTATTACTATTATTGTTTTAAGATTTGAACTATAAAATTTTGTATCGCGTTTCTCTTACTGGCCAAACAACAAGAAGAACACAACATTAGCACTGGCACACCTACCTGAAACATAAAATCAATTGATCATATTAAAATAAAATAATAAATACAGTAATGTATTTAGGTAAACAGCCGACAGACTGGTTTCAACGTCTAGAGGTTTTACTAAGTAAAAACAAGGAGTGAGGTGGTTTACTATTGCCATAACACAACGAGTTGAAAGAGTATGCTTATCAGCATGGCAAGATCTCCGAAAATCACCCACTTTCCACCCTTAAAATGACACATTCACTTGATTCAACACAAATTCTGAGTGTATAATGAAATTCATTACTCTCAGAGGAGATAACTGTTGACTACTAAAATCTTATTAACTTTTCGGTTTCATAATCAGACACCCGAGTTTAAACCCTTCCATCTCCAAAACTATACGTCGGATATCAACATATTTTACATTAAAATTTAGCTCAATTTATTCTGTGTTGAGCTATAATAGTCCTAAATATTTGATGTTGTTTAAAAATTGCCATATCGAGGCTGTAAGACCAAAACGACCTGGTTTCTTTGCAACCGCAACAAATTTCATGCGTTTTGAGGCGTGTTACTCGATAAGTATTTGACCGTAAAGTTTTAAATTTTAACACAACGTAGGCAATTATATTCTTAGAGCATGTTCGAAATTTCAAATTCGTACGTTATTTAAATTTTGATTTATTAACAATATTCTGAACCCTTGCTATCTCGGTAACCGCTCAATCGTTCAGCACGGGCAAACTCTCGTTTTATTTAGCGTAAAAAACTTACTACTAATATGTTAATAACATGAAATAGTGATTGGCCAATGTTGTGACGGAATTTTAAAATTTTTGAAAAATAGTCTGGGTAATGCAGGGTGTGGGGGGCTACTATCCATGTTGCCAAGGTGTACGTGACATCCTGTCGGACTGTCTATCAGAACCGAAAAACTGCATTGTCAATTCAGGTAGACAGTCAGACTCAGGCAACATGGATAGTAGCCCCACCTCGCATTACCCAGTCTATTTATCAAAATTTTAAAAATTCTACCACTACATTGGCCAATCAATATTTCATGTTATTAACATATTTGTTTTATTTTTTTACTCTGAATAAAACTATAATTTGCCCGTGCCGAACGATCGAGCGGTTACCGAGATAGCAACAAGGGTTCAGAATATTGTCAATAAATCAAAATTTAAATAACGTACGAATTTAAAATTTCGTACACGCTGTAATAATATAATTGTCTATGTTGAGTTAACATTTCAAATTTTTCGGTTAAATAATTAACGAGTTACACGCCTCTAAACGCATGAATTTTGTTGCAGTAGCAAAAAAACCTGATCTTTTTGCCTTCCAACCTGGATGTGGCAATTTTAAACAACATAAAAATATAGGACTATTATAGGTCAACGCAGAAAAAATGAGCAAAATTTTGGTGTAAAATATTTTAAAATCCAACATATATAGTTTTGGAGATGGTTTGGGTTCAAACTCGGGTGTCTATGATTATGAAACCGATAGTACTGTCTTTTACACCTCTACCTCTTCCGTTCTTAAATAGTTCAGTCATATAATTGGCAGACTATATGATAAGAAACAGAACTATTTTTTGCAGCCCTGAAACCAATAGATCGAGTGAAATTAATTTAACACTCCACAAGTCCGTTATGAGAAAAATTACAGTAATAGTAAATAACAAAAAATAAACTTACGTAAAAATAAGGTACCGAGTGGTATGGTAGAGTAGGCTTACATAGATTAACTAAATTAACCTAAAAAATCTGGTGTGAAACACTCATACAACTTTCTTTTGCCCATGCAATTAATGAACAATATAACCTACTTTTAGCAATAAAACATTACAAATAAACTAAAAACTATCCTCAAAAAACCAAACCTTATTTTATCATGAGTTAATGATGCAAAATGAAAATCAACATCAGTTTGGCTTAAAAATTCGGAAAATCACTCTTTCACACTAAACTAGGCTTTGTAGAGAAAAATGCTGTAAATTAAAATTGTAGAACTTTTTATTTCCTATAAATCCTATGTACACTTTTGTCGTAAAACGCTAAGGCTGAAATTTCAAAATCGATTTTTTACACGTTTTTGTGAAAAATAAAAAACAGAAAATCACTAACTACCGCTTAACCAACTGTTATACAAAAAATTGTTTGAAATAAAAATTGTAGCATTTTAAATTCTCTACAATTTTTATTACATACATTTTTGCACTAAAATGTATATTAAATCTGTAATCTTAAAAAACAATTTTACACGAGAAAATAGCCTCCCCAAGATTTTCAGGAGATATCGCGCCTACCCTAACGTGTAGAGCATAAAAAATTTAGTAAATGAGGCGATTTTTTTAAAAAAATCGTAGGAGCCGTTTTTGAGAAAACGCAAAAAATTGAAAAATGACACGAATAAAGTACTACTTCCGGTTGACCGATTTTGATGAAAATGTTCGTGTCGGTTTGTCTAGTAGTAGGTACTTAACTAAAGTTTCAAGTTTCAAGTTCGTATGATGTTCTAGAGATATTCTGTTCACGCACGCACGCGCACGCATACACACACACAGACCAATCGCTAAAAACGTGTAGATCTGGTGAAAACTCGATTTCAAAAAATCGACATGAAAACATGACTTTCCTTTCTATATATTCATATAGGCAAGGGAACGTAAAAGTCTAAGTATTTTTTTTCTTAGTTCTATTTTTATTTTTATACGTTTATTGACTTTTCTCCGGAGATTACAGAAGACAATACTAATTATGAATATTTAAAATTTCGGGTGTGAAACATTCACATGACATTTTCTTGTTAATGCACAATATAACCTACGTTTAGCCATGGGTAAACAATTTTGTTGATTAGGTCATCAGGCGAAAGGCTGGTTTGAACCTTTATGTAAAACGAGGATTGGGGTGGTTTACAATTGCCTTCCTCACTAAGTCAAAAAGTATGCTTATCAAGTATGCCAGTCCCTCTTAAAAGCATCTATTTCAGAGAGCCTGGCATGCTAATAAGCATACTATTACACTCTGTGAGGAAGGCATCGTTAAATTACCAAATTCCTCGTTTTACTCAGTAAATTCTCTATAAATTCAAACCAGCCTTTTGGTGATGACGTAAGCAACAAACATATAAATTATAACTCATAATGTGGTTGTCAAGTAGAGCCCAGGGGAATTTCCTAGAATATAATTACAAAAATTCGAGTAATTTTTTTTTTATAACGTTTATTAACTTTTACTTTGTAAAACATTACATTGTGAAAACCCAACCAAACTTTTACTGGAATATTAATTTTAATTTTTTATTTTTATAAAGAAAGTAGGTACCTAAGTAGAAAGAATTAATTGAAAAAGGTTTACTTTTCGTTCTTTTGTTTTACTTTCTTTGTTATTAAATTATGTTTAATGGAATAATTTTATATCAAATAAGAGAAAGTATAAATAGAAAACCACGATATTAAAAAAAAACACTGGAAATTAAAAGACTGAATGTTTTATATTATATACATATTAAAAAAAAATTTTTTTTTTTGGTGAAGATTTTATGCGGGGATAGGGGATGGTATAGTGGAGTTTAAAAAGGGGAGGGGGATGAAGTGAAACAGAATGGAGATATGGAATTGAATAAGGTAATTTGCTAGAGGAGATAAATCAAAGAAATAATGAGCACCCGGGCCCGTAGGGGTTACGCAGTGTGTTCACAAACTTTGGTTATTAGAGGCGCTCGCCAGAGAGCGATGCCATGCAGCCCTTTGGCGGTCTCAGGTCAAAAAGGTACGCGGACGGGCAGGTTGAAACGATGGGAAGGTCGGAAGGGGGTAGAAGTGAGCCAGCCGTTCGACTTCTCTCTCATTCATGGGGAGGGGGGCTTAGAGGAGGAAAAGAGAAGGAGAAGGAGAAGAATGGGGCTATTTTACTTCCTCTGCGTACACCCCATATAATAATAATATTACCAGGTTGAAAAACCGCATATTTCGCTATTTATCTCATTATATCAACAGAGATTCTTTTATGTCGTTAAAATTTTTATTTAACAGTTATCGAACCCAGGAACTTAGGTTTACTACAGCTGCCATACTTAACATTAACAACAACGGTCGTATGACCGAGGACAGAATTCGTAATTGCAATAAGGTGCAAGAAAAGAGCTCCAGACAGTAAGTTCAAATGAGAGAAAGTGTTATTATCGCAATAAATGGATAAAGAGCATCTTCAAAGAATTAAGGGAGATAAAATCCTAAAACGGGTTCTTGTAGACAGGCTGAGGGAAGATTAATATTGAAGGAAAGACAGAAGAATTTTTTTTTGTTTACCGTCCGACTGTTCTGCAATTACTGCTAATGCAGACTGTGAAGGGTTATATGACTTTTTTTGTAACGTATGAAAATATGCCGTTCCTGAATGGGATTCGAACCCAAGACCGCATGATGAGAGTCAAAAGAAGAAGAAGAAGAAGTAGGAGAAGGAAAAGAACAAGAGGAGGACGAGAAAGATGAAGAAGAGAAGGAAGAAACGAGGATAAAAAGAGGAAAGAGAGAAAGGGGACGGCGGAACAGATAAAGAAGACGACAAGAAGGAAAAGAATAAGATGAGAAAAAGGAAGAGCAGAAGACGGAGAAAAAGAGAAGGAGAACAGGGGTAGAGGAGGAAGAGCAGAAGAAGACGATGAGCAGGAGGAGAACGACAGGGAAGAATAAAAAAAGAAGGAGGAGGATGAAAACAAGAGGGAGAAGGTGGGGAAGGAGAAGAATAAAATGAAGAGCAGAAGACGAGGGAACGGAGGAGAACGAAAGGAAAGAACAGAAAAAAGACGAGAAAAGAAAACGAGAAAGAGAAGGCGGGGCAAGAGAAGAAGAAGAGGAGAAGAATAAGACGAGGAAACTGAAGAGCTGAAGGCGAGAAGGAGGAGGACAGTAGGGGTACCGGAAGTAAGAGGAGAAGAAGAAGAAGAATAAGACGAAGGAGGAAGTGAACGAGAGAACAGAAAAGAAAGAGGAGGAAGAAAACCAAAGGGAAAAGTCGGGAAAGTTGAAGAAGAAGAAGACAAGGAGGAGAAGAACGAGAAGCAAGAACAGAAGAAAGGATGAGAAGGAGGAAGAAAACGAGAGGGACAAGGCGGGAAAGTTAAAGAATAAGACGAGAAGACGAAAGAGGAGTAGAACGAGGGGGAAACAGAAGAAGGAGGAGGAGGAGGAGGAAAAAATGAGAGGGAAGGAGATGAAGAAGGCGAGGAAAGGAGCAGAAGACTAAGAGGAGGAGAGAAGGGGTACCGAAGTAAGAGGAGAAGAAGACGAGAAGACGAAGAGGAGAACGAGAGGGAGGAGGCGGGAATGGTACAGAAGATGACGAGGAGACAAAGGAGGAGGAGAACGAGAGGCAAGAAAAGAAAAAAGAGAAGGAGGGAGAAAACGACAAGGAGGAGCCGGGAAAGGTTAAGAAGAAGACGAGAAGATGAAGGGAAAGAACAGAAGAAGGAGGAGGAAGAAAATGAATGGGAGGAGGTGGGGAAGGAGAAGAAGACTAGAAGACGGGAGGAGAAGAACGAGAAAGAAGAAGAGAAAGAAAACGACAAAGAGAAGGTGGGGAAGGAGAAGGACAAGAACATGAAAGAATTCATTGACTTAATAAAATTTATTTTCCAGTAGAAACCTGTCAAACGAAAACCTTCTCTTACAATGAGTGGGTAACTTACTACAAGTATAATAATGATCATAACAATTAAGCCAGTTTCCAATGTAGCATTTGCAGGTACCGTACAGGTTATATTAATCACGATACAGAATTACCAATATTGGTACTGACATTAACGTACCATTTAATATTCATGAAGGTGAATGTGAAGCTGACAATCATTGCATTGACATTCCAGACGAGGTATCACGTTGACCCATCTCCTTGCCCCCAGGTGGTTAAGGGGTAACAGGATTGCATTCGGTCGGTCAGTCTCCGCAGTAATTAATTGGTAATGCAATACAAGACGGTGGAAGGTTGGGGGGGGGGTAATCGTAAACGAGTAAATTCATGGTAAACTACTTGAAGATTCTCACGAACTTTAAGCTAGAAACGAGAAAAGGTAATTTTCAAAACCACTACATGAACATTTGAAAATCCGTTTGGAAAAAAAATTCAGTTGGCAGAGAATTATTACTCTTTATGTTAACTGTAACAATTTTATTCCAATTAACCAAACCGCACCAGGTTGGTCTAGAGGTAGTCGTCGCCAAAATCAGCTTTTTAACAGCTGATGTTAGGAGACGAAGGTTCCTGGTTCAAATCTTGGTAAAGGTAATTACTTTTATTCTGATTTGAATAGACAGTGGTTACCGGTGTACTTTGATGGTTGGGGTTCAATCAACCATACTCTCTCAGGAATGGTCGGCCTGACAAGACTACACCTCATTTACACGTCATACACATCATCCTCATCTCATTGGGCCATGCGGTTGCTTATTGTTCTCAATCGAACAGATTGCAAGGTACACAAATTAGAAATTAAAAAAGAAAAAAATAAACAAACCAAAAGCTCACACGTCCGAGGCCGATCATTTTCCTTTCTATAAATTCTGTTTCTGTTACTTGAATTTAAGAGAGTTATTGACGTTTCTGACGGTAAACATCAAAATTAATTGTTTATTAACTAACAAGTGTTTCAAAAAAGACGAACCGTAACATTACAAAATCTGGTGTGATACACACACACACACACACACACGCGCACACACACACACACGATGCCGATGTACATAATGTTTAATCAAGAGTAAACATCGTAAAAAGAAAAATATAACATAATAATTTTAATGAGTGAATGAATTTAATTATGAGTCTTCGTCGTTTGTCAAGACGGTCGACCGTTTTGCGGACGGTTTGACAGACTTGTTACTTTCTCTTGCCTATATGAATATAATATACTACGTATAAAGGAAAGTATTGTTTTCATGTCATTTTTTCGAAATGGAGTTTTCACCGGATCTACACGTTTTCAGACCCCATGAACGCAAAAAACTTTTTTTTAGCGATTGGTCTGTGTGTCTGAACAAAATATCTAAAGAACGGATCATCGTACGAACTTGAAACTTAAGTTAGGTACCATTAGAGGACCCGACACGAACATTTTCATCAAAATTGGTCAACCGAAAGTAGTAATTTATTCGTGTAATTTTTCACTTTTTTGCGATTTTTACAAAAACAGCTCCTACGATTTTTTTAAAAAATCGCATTTACTACATTTTTTATGCTCTACAGAATAGGGTAGGCGCCATATCTGCTGAAATTCTTGGTGAAGCTGTTTTCACGTAAAAAAATTATTTTTTTAAGATTGCAGCTTTAGTACGCATTAAGGAGCAAAATTGTACATAAGAAAAGTTGTAGAGAATTTAAAATCCTACAACTTTTATTTCAAAGTTTTTTTTGTATAACGCTTACTTTAGTGGTAATTAGCGATTTTCTGTTTTTTTTTTCACCAAAACGTATAAAAAAAATCGATATTTCACGATTTCAGCTTTAGTAGACTATGCATTTTACGACGATAGTGTATGTAATCAAATTTATAGGAAATTAAAAAACTTACAACTTTTAACAAGAGCATTTTTCTCTACAAAGCCTAGTTTAGCGTGAAAGAGTGATTTTCTGTATTTTCAACCCAAACTGAAATTGATTTTCATTTTGCGTCTTTCACTCATGATTAAAATTAGGTTATGTTTTTGAGGTTAGTTTTTTGCTTATTTCTAATGTTTTATTACTAAAATTAGATTATATTGTTAATTATTTGTATTGCCAAAAGAAAGTCGTGCGAGTGTTTCACACCACATTTTTATGTGTAAGATTGAATTTCAAATGGGATACGCAGTTAAATGTGTATTCATAGTATTTTGGTCGTGTGGGGTTTCTTTACCAAGACGTTAGTCGAAAACGTGTTGCTTAACTTGTTAAAGTTAAAGCACAGTCATAGTATTGGTAATCTTTAAGGGGGTACCGAAGTTTAAAAGTTTTTAAATAATTTTTAAAAAATTTTAAACTTCGAAAAATTAAAAAAAAATTAATTTTCTTCTTATTTTATTTTAAAAAATCTGGTGTGAAACACTCACACAACTTTCTCTTGCCAATGCAAATAATTAACAATAAACCTAACATTATTAATTAAATATTAGAAATAAATAAAATCTAACCTCAAAAACATAAACTAATTTTAATCATGAGTGAAAGACGCAAAATGAAAATCAACCTCATTTTGGCTTAGAAATACGGAAAATCACTCTTTCTCTCTAAACTAGGCTCTGTAGAGAAAAATGCTCTAAATAAAAGTTGTAGATCTTTTAATTTTCTATAAATTTAATTATATACACTTTTGTCGTAAAATGCATAGGCTACTAAGGCCGAAATGTTTAAAAAATTGATTTTTCTCACGTTTTCGTGAGAAAAAAACAGAAAATTGCAAATTACCGCTAAACTAAGCGTTATACAAAAAATTGTTTGAAATAAAAGTTGTAGAATTTTTAATTCTCTACAACTTTTATTATATAACGTTTTGCGCTAAAATGCATATTAAAGCCGCAATCTTAAAAAGAAAATGTTTTTACGTAAAAACAGCCTCACGCAGAATTTCAGCAAACATGGCGCCTACCCTATCTTGTAGAGCATAAAAAATGTAGTAAACCAGGCGATTTTAAAAAAAATCGTAGGACCAGTTTTTGAGAAAATCGCAAAAAAGTGAAAAATTATACGAATAAACTACTACTTCCGGTTGACCGATTTTGATGAAAATGTTCGTGTCGGGTCCGGTAGTGGTATGTAACTTAAGTTTTAAGTTTCAAGTTCGTACGATGTTCCGTTCTTGAGATATTCTGTTCACACACAGACACACACACAGACCAATCGCTAAAAACATGTTTTTTGGGTTCAGGGGGTCTGAAAACGTATAGATCCGGTGAAAACTCGATTTCGAAAAGTCGACATGAAAACAATACTTTCCTTCCTATATATTCATATAGGCAAGAGAAAGTAAAAAATTAAATTTCTTCTCTTTTTTTTTTGTTATTCTCCATGGGTATCTGCATAATTTAATACATACGTAAATTTTAGCTGCAGTGTTACTGTAAACACTTGATAATTAATGAAAGAAATGATCATGCCCGCCAACTTTTCGGATATTTTGGTTGTTTATTGCTTACTTTTTGTTTCGTTTGAATTTTATTAGTATTACAGTTTTTTCCCTTACAAAATAATGGAATCTTATGCAAGATTTAGCTGTCATGTTGTGAATGCTTTGTTTGTGGGAGAGTAACCTAGAAATTTGTGCTGTACTGTTTAGGTTTTAGTATTATTTCGTATTTATACATGTTGCTATGAATTCTTTTGAAAAACGGTGGTTTTTCGAAAATTGTGGTTTTTTTCCACTTCAGTACATTTTTCTCAGAGACTAATTAAGATATACTATCCTCTATTTTTTGGCCACAGTAGCTTCATAACTTTCCTTATTTGGTATACCAAATAATTTACCATTATATTCTTAATTTTATGAATTAGATGAGCAAAATATTTCGAAATTTGGCCAATTTTAGACGAAGTGGAAATTTTTTTTGTCATCAGTCTCTCACTGGTTTGATGCAGTTCTCCAAGGTGTTCTATTATGTGCAAGTCGTTTCATATCTACATACCTGTAACACCCTAAATCTTTTGTAATTTGCTTTATATATTCTATGTAATCTTTGCCTCCCCCTACAATTTACTCCCCCAATATTACCCTCCATTATTGATAGGCCAATACCTGGAAGTCTTAAGATATGCTCCACAAGCTTATCCCTTCTTCTGGTAAGATGCTTCCATATACTTCTTTTTTCATCCCCTCGCCTAAGAACCTCTAAATTACTTATTTTGTCCACCCACCTAATCTTTAACATTTTCCAATAACACTACATTTCAAAAGCTTCTATCCTTTTCTTTTCTACAGCCCATATCACCCACGTTTCACTCCCGTATAATGCTACACTCCAAACATAGTGTTTTAAGAAATGAAAAATATTGTTTAAAAAGTTCAGAATTTAAAAAAGAAAAGTATTATTATACAGTAACAAGCATAATTCAATGAATAAAATGGTTTAAGTCTGAAATATTATCTAAATTAGTATCTGAGAAAATGGTGCCAGAATTAACATGCGTGAAATACAAACGTCTGTACCCCTTAAATTTTTACGGTCACGGGGCCTGGGACGGTTGTCCCGTTCACCCCTTCCTAAGACCGGTTCTGAACCAGGGAATAATTAACTTAACAAGAAAATTACATATCGTTAAAACAATCTAAAATAAAACTATCATAATGCATTAGTAGTACTAACACAGGACAACATGTACAGTTACCGACAGACAATTTAACGTAGAAAGAAATTCAATCAACAGCAGGTGGAACAAATTGTGCAATGCGGGATCAGATATGCGGGTATTACAACAAACTTCAAATTTAATTAATGCTTTTAATACGGTATTGCTAGATAAAACAGATATGCAATTCAAAACCAATTTTAATAAGTTTTAACTAAATAAATTACGACAATTCAAAAACGAAAGAAAAACTAAATCACTTTAGCTAGACGTAAATCTATTGTCTAGATTTAGAAGCTCTCACATGTTAAAGATAATTCTTATTATAAAGATAAAATTTGAGAAGATTTTTACTTTCTCTTGCCTATATAAATAAAGGAAGGAAAGTATTGTTTTCAAGTCGATTTTTCGAAATCGAGTTTTCACCTGATCTACACGTTTTCAGACTCCCTGAACTCAAAAAACATGTTTTTAGCGATTGGTCTGTGTGCGTGAAAATAATATCTCAAGAACGGAACATCGTACGAACTTGAAACTAAGGCTTTCTTCGGCTGATGACCTAATTAACACATGACATATCAAGGAGAATTTGATGTAATGACGATAGTTTCTAAGTTTCAACGTATTTGCGGTTACATAAATAGACCATTTAAAGCAAGAGCCCGGAAACAAACGGAGTTGAGGCAATATGATGTAAATGGTACTGCTTCTTTTGCTGTACGGTAGTGAAACATGGGTCCTCAGGAAATCTGATGGTAGGAAGGTGGAAACAGCTGAGATGCGTTTTTTGAATTCGGTGAGATCACACCTGGAGTGTATCGGTGACGATCCGGCATGATTTGGATAGAATAGTGAGGCAGAGGATTGACCAATGTAGGGAGAAGTAATTACAAAATTTAAGCCGCTACTGGCCTTAAAATACTGTCCGCAAGGAGTATGGTCGTTGAGTAGACCACGAAGAAGATGGATAGAAGCTGGAACATGCAATGTGCCTAATCCGTAAGCGAGGAAGAAGATGAACGAGATAGATAAACTTTTTTTGCGTGGACCTACGGATTTCTCCGATGCTTAAATCCACAGCTGCATCGATAGACTACAACCCAACTGTCTCCCTGGTCATTCTCCCAAAGATTCTTTCCTCCCATTTCTTGGAGTCTCTATACCCATGTTATCTGAGGGCGACCAAATTCTCCTTCTATCTTCTGGACGATAAAGAAACGCTTTGTGGGGCATTCTTTGGACACACTCATACCATAACAACTTTGAGGTATCTAATCTGTCTGCAATTGTATCCTGAGAACCTCATACCGTACCAATTTTGTGGTCTCTAATCTGTCTGCAATGGTATCCTGAGAATCTCGTACCATACCAATTTTGTGGTCTCTAATCTGTTTACAATTGTATCCTGAGAACCTCATACCATACCAATTTTGAGGTCTCTAATCTGTCTGCAATGGTATCCTGAGAACCTGTCCATTGTTTTATGTCTCAATTTCTAACGTGCACCACTCTGGAGATCACATGACCTTTAAAACATATACATCTATAAAGTCTCCAGAACTTATTTGTTTTGAGAGTTCATTTGCCAGGACTCTCCACCAAATGCAATTAAGGGCTCTAACATAACATACAAGGGTGTATCACAAAAAAAAACCTTAAAAAAATGTATGATTGATTTTTTCTGTTGCATTAAATGTTCCTTGAACTGCAAAACGTTACCGACAGGTAGCAGAGTGATCGAGAAACGAAGAGGAGAGCAGAAGTATCAGCACCAAGATGTCTACTCCATTACTAACATCCACCTTCTGTTTATCTGCCGCAGCTATCTATAAGCGCATAGATTTTAACCACATCAAATCGTTCAGTTTAATTCAAAACGATTAAAACTGCTCGTGAAAGGCAGTATAAAAACTGCAAGGTATTTAAAAAATAATTCTGAAAATGTCATTTATTACCAACCCTTCATAAAAATCAATTACTTAACACACCCTAATTTCCTCTTTTTTATATTTTATAGAAGATAGATCAGTGAAAAAAAATCCCATTACAGTCTTTTACAGGGTGCAATAATCATAAAATACTTCCACAATATATACCGATTGAAGAAAGAGGAAATTTTTGGGAAAAAATGTACATGTATGATGAGATTCCTAACGACCATAAAAACCAACAGTTATATGTAAGGTATTGTACGAGTGTGTATATACACTAAAGGTAATAAAAAATAATATAACCTATATTTAATCATGAGTAAACAAGCTAAGATGAAAAACATAACCTAATTTTAATCATTAGTGAATGATGCAAAATGAAAACCAACCTCTGCAAAACTTAAAAATATTAATTGACACTAAACTAAGCGTTGCACAAATTAATGTTTGAAATAAAAGTTGTACATATTTTAATTTCCTATAACTTTATTTATCCACATTTTTGTCGTGAAATGCATACAAAGGCCGCAATTTTTTAAAAAATTCATTTTTTGCCAATGCAAATAATGAACAATATAACCTAACACTAGTAATACATTATTAGGAATAAACAAAAAACTAACCTCAAAAACATAACCTTATTTTAATCATGAGTGAAAGACGGAAAATTAAAATCAACCTTAGTTTCGCTTAAAAATACAGAAAATCACTCTTTCACGCTAAACTAGGCTCTGTAGAGAAAAATGCTCTAAATAAAAGTTTCAGATCTTTTAATTTCCTATAAATTTGATTATATACACTTTTGTCGTAAAATGCATACTAGGGCTGAAATAAATTTAAAAAAAAAATTTTTTACACGTTTTTGTGAGAAAAAACAGAAAATTGCTAATTACCGCTAAACTAAGCGTTAAACAAAAAAAATGTTTGAAATAAAAGTTGTAAGATATTAAATTCTTTACAACTTTTATTATATACATTTTATCGGTGAAATGCATTTTAAAGTCGCAATCTTAAAAAAACAATTTCTTTACGTGACAATAGCCTCTCCAAGAATTCCAGTAGTCATGGCGCCTACCCTATCTAGTAGTCTACAGCATAAAAATGGAGTAGATTAGGCGGTTTACAAAAAAATCATAAGAAGAAAAATAACACGGAAAACTACTACTTCCGGTCCGGTTGACCGATTTAGATGAAAATGTTCGTGTCGGGTTCTCTAGAGGTATTTAACATAAATTTGAAGTTTCAACTTCGTACAATACTCCGTTCTTGAGATATTTTGTTAATACACACACACAAACCAATTTTTAAATTGGTTTGTGTGTTCGCTAAAAACATTTTTTGGTTTCAGGGGGTCTTAAAAACGTGTACACCCGATGAAAACTCGATTTCGAAAAAACCGACACGAAAACAATACTTTCTTTCTATATATAGCCTAGTATATATATTTATATAGGGCAAGAGAGAGTAAAAAAGAACAAGTGTCATGAAAAATGATGTTTACAGCGACTGACGTAATACGAGATGAATATATTAATAATACAGTAGCAACGAAATCTTAAAGAAATATGCGCAAGCACAACAGCAGCGACTTATTCTAAAAGAGGGTATCCTACTTAACGTTAAAATTACAAAATGTTTTACAAATTCACAAAGGAGAAGAGTTTATAAATTACTTTGCATGACTCTAGAAACGTCCCCCTGAAATAACTTGTTTCCCGCATCCCCATTTCTAAGACAAACAGTCACTGCAACATAACAACGTAATATTAACATTCTACTGTAGTATATACGTATAAAACGTTTTCTATGGAGAGAGAGAGAGAGGGGGGGAGAGAGAAGGTTTGGAGAAATGAGCGTTTCAGTAAAGAGTAAAGCAAGATAATTATTAATGTTAGTAAGCAGTATAAAGTAAACGTAGAATACTTAATCTACTATATATTAATACAAATGAAGTCGACGACGGTTGGAACACAATAAGATGAGAAAAACAACAAAGCGCGCCGTTTTCTCTCAAAGGTATGTAAATCTGAAAAAAGAATAAACAGTGAGAAAAATAAAATAAATGGTTTTGCATACTCGTAGAAAGGCACACTGACTTTATTGCTGCTTTTCAAGAGAACTATACATCACTAACATCTTCATACTGTTTCTATTTCTGTTCGAGTTTTGTTTACATATTGTAAACAATTCACAACGACTTAAAAATCTTATGGAGACCGATTTTAATGAGTATTTAACAGAAACCCATTAACTGCCAATGAACGTTCGACAAAAAAATCTTGTATTTAACACTCACACGGATTTCTTTTTCAATGAAAACAATTTAAAAAAATCTGGTGTTAAACAAACATACGGATTTCCCTGTCAATGTAAATAACTTAATTAAAAAGTATCTGGTGTTAAACACTCACACAGATTTCTTACGTCAATGTAAATAATTTAAAAAAAATCTGGTGTTTAAATAAACACTCACACGGATTTCTCTTTTCAATATAAATAATTTAAAAAATTAAGTGTTAAACAAACACACGGATTTCCTTTGTCAATGTAAATAATTTTTAAAAAATTTGGGGTGAAACACTTACACGCATTTATGTCAATGTAAATAATTAAAAAATATCTGATGTTAAACACTCACGCGCATTTCTTATGTCAAAGTAAATCATTTAAAAAAAATCTGGAGTGAAACAATGATACGTATTTCTTATGCAATGTAAATAATTTAATTTAGACTTTTGTCGTTAAATGCATACGAAGACTAAAATCTTAAAAAAATCCGTTTCTCCAGATTTTCATGAAAAAAAAAACCACAGAAAATCACTAATTACCGCTAAACCAAGTGTTGTACTGTATGTGTGTTAAAAAGTTGTATGTTTTTAAAAATTCTACAACTTTGATTACATACAGTTTTGCTCTAAAATGTAAATTAAGGCCGCAATCTTAAAAAAAAATTGTACGAGTGCACAGCCTCCTCAAGAAACATGGCGCCTACTGTTTTCTTGTAGAACATAAAAAATGTAGTATATGAGGTGATTTTAAAAGAAATCGTGGAAGCCGTTTTTAAGAAAATGAAAAATTACACGAAAAAACTACTACTTCCGGTTGACCGATTTTGATGTAAATGTTCGTGTCGGGTTCACTAGTAGTACCAAACTTAAATTTCAAGTTTCAACTTTGTAAAAAGTTCTGTTTTTAAGACATTTTGTTTGCACACACAGACCAATCCCTGGAAACATGATTTTTTTTGGGTTCAAGGGGTCTGAAAACGTGTATATCCGGTGAAAACTCGATTTGGAAAAATCGACATGAAAACAAAACTTTCCATCCAAGCTGTTTAGAAAAATCTGATCAGCTTAAGTTGCTTAAAGATAATATTCGTCGAAAAAACTCGAGCTCCGTCGTCAATGATTTGGACAGATAAAATCAGACAGATCAGATCCCAAAATATGAAGATTATTGGAAAAAACGTAACAATTTTAAAACCAAACCAAGAAGGATTTCTAAATTTCATTCAAGTGGTCAAATGAGGTCGTAAAAGCAATAATTTAAAAAAAACACTTGTTTCACGCATCGTGGTGTCATCCCAGGGAATGAATTAACCTCGATCGGGAAGGTCTTAGTGTATTACTTTCTCTTGCCTAAATTATGAATACATAGGAAGGAAGGTATTGTTTTCATATCGATTTTTACAAATCGAATTTTCACCGGATCTACACGTTTTCAGACCCCCTGAACCCAAAAAAACATGTTTTTAGCAATTGGTTTGTGTGTGTGAACAGAATATCTCAAGAACGGAACATCGTACGAACTTGGAACTTAAGTTAGACACCACTACTGGACCCGACAGGAACATTTTCATTAAAATCGGTCAACCGGAAGTAGTAGTTTATTCGTGTTTTTTCACTTTTTTGCGACTTCTTTTTAAATCGCCTGTTTACTAAATTTGTTATGCTTTACAAGATAGGGTAGGCATCATGTCTGTTGAAATTCTTGGAGAGGCTGTTTCACGTAAAAAAAATTGTTTTTTTTTTAAGATTGCGGCTTTAATATGCATTTTAGCGCAAAAATGTAATCAAATAAAATTTTTTTTTAGACAATTTAAAATCCTACAACTTTTATTTTAAACATTTTTTTTGTATAACGTAGTTTATGCCCAAAACGGGCAGGTGGAGTGTTATTTTAATTGCACTCTATCTGTTTGGTCCAGGGCTAAAAAAATAGTTCTGTTTCTTATCACATAGTCAGCCACTTATATGACTGAGCTATTTAAGAACAGAAGAGGTAGAGGTGTAGAAGACACTAGTCAGAGTTATCTCCTCTGAGAGTAATGAATTTTACTATGCAGCCAGACCCTGTGGTGAATGAAGTGAAGGTGTCATTTGCAGGGTGGAAAGTGAGTGCTTTTCGGAGGGCCTGGCATGCTGATAAGCATAATCTTTCAACTCAGTTAAGAAGACAAGCGTAAACCACCTTACTCCTCGTTTTTACTTAGTAAAGCCTCTAGAGGTTCAAACCAGCCTTTCGGCTGTTGACCTAAACAACAACGCAGTTTATCGGTAATTAGCGATTTTCTGCTTTTTTACTCACGAAAACGGCTAAAAAATCGATTTTTTACGATTTCAGCCTTAGTATGCATTTTACGACAAAAGTGTAATAAAAATATGTATAGAAAATTTAAAGATCTACAACTTTTATTTGTAAAATTTTTCTCTATAGAGCTTAGTTTAGCGTGAAAGAGTGATATTCCGTATTTTCAAGCCAAACTCAGGTTGAATTTTATTTTGCGTCTTTCACTCATGATTAAAATTAAGTTATGTTTATTGAGATCGGTTTTTTTTGTTTACTTCCAATTTTTTATTACTAATGTTAGATTATATTGTTCATTATTTGCATTGGCAAGAGAAAGTTGTGTGTTTCACACCAGATTTTTTTTTGTGGAAAAAATGATGCCAAGACGAAAAAATTTAAAAAGATATAATCACAAGTCGTGAACTTTATCTAGTATGGCCTTTCAAAAGAATTTTTAGTTTAAAGTATTTGCTGAGCAAACTTAAATGGTTAAGTCATAACTGGAAACGTTATCAGTACCATTTCATAAAATGCAAGGGAAATGCTTACAAAAACCTGATCTAGTCAAGAACATTCTTGCACTAAAAACACGTTTCGTTGATAATAAACAATTAAAACAAACAGCTCATAGTTATAAAAATATTTTTAATGAAATACTTTTCTTCTCACTTGATAAAAAAATTCTGAGAAACTTAAAAATACATATCATTTCAAAAAGAGCTAACTTCGGTACAGATAAGGGATATTTCGCCCAGAATTTATTACGTCGGGTAGAATGAAGACTTGTTGGAATTCCGAAATCGTAAATTAAGGGGCGAATTCAATTGTTTCTTATGTTTTCTGACGTGATAAATTGGTCCCAAAACTGTATTTCTCTTAGTTTTTAACCCTTATAGTGCCAGTGTCCTAATATTAAGACATCAAGATTTAGACTAAAAAAATGGCAGCGTCCTTTTTCTATTATTAGTACGTTGACTAAAAAAGTCATAGAATTTTTATTTTTAATCAATTTTTAAAAACAACGTATGAAAATAATCAGTACGAAATGTAGATTGAAAAAATACATGTAGAGTTTTTTTATGAATGTAACTGATTAAAAAAAAAAAAAAATTGAACTTAAAAACTTTTATCGCAATATTTTTATTTCTTACAATACATAAATTAATCTTTTGTAATTTTTGCATAATTAAATTGTCTTTAAGTGATGTAAGTTAAATGAAATTGAGTAACATAAATTTCTAGGGTGATTTTTTTGAAGTTGAAAAAGAAATTTCCACAAAAAGTGACTACGTATCATTTTGTTATTAAATTGTAAGAAATGTGTTCCAAGTTGAATGTCATACAAGATGAATTCATTATGAACAAAACAAAAAACACGTTAAGATACCTTGAAAAATAGCAGCCATGTTATGGAAATACAGTGGAACCTCTCTAATTCGTCTCGTTCGGGACCGAAGGAGTGACGAAATACAGAAAGTGACGAATTATGGAATTTGCTATGAACGGTTAATAAATAACATACTCGTACGTATATTAGTTCCATAGAAGTCGAATTACATAAATGAAACTTACATTAACGATAAACACAATAAGTAATTCTAAGTCCTATAACTACAGTAAATTTGTATTAGTCTACGTATCTAGTTTTATACTACTTCAGAAATTCTGTATATGGTTGTACTTACATTTTCTAATTTGTAGAACGCAAAACACAGTACACGTTACCGAATATAAAATTACAATCGTAAAAGTATACATTTAAAAATCGATGAAACGAATCTTTAACTATGTATCACTTAACACTACAAAAAAATCACATTAAAATTTAGAAAACGTTACTTAATTACACTAATATGTATGTATGTATGTATGTATGTATGTAAAATGCCAAATTTATTTCTTGAAAAAGTGGGTTATCTTCTTTTCTACCAACGAGTTCTTTTCTTTTTCCACAGCCAACTGGCGAATTTGTCATATTACAATTAATTTTGATAACTCTGCTTCTTTCTGTCTCTCATACCATTCGATGCACTTCGTCAGCATTCCTTCTATTTCTCGATTCGTACCAATATTTCAGGGCTTGAAACATATTCTTCGTTGCTATCTTCCTCAACAGGTGAATCTTTGTTCTGAACGTAGGCCACAATTTCTTTGTCACTTAAAATCTCATACCCAAGTTCGTTAGCATCTTGCTCTATCCATTCAACTAATTCCTCGCCGGTAATATTTTTAGTCACAGGTATACTCTGGCACACTTCTTTTAATTCTGATAAGACATTGTTTGTTTCATTGTAAGAACGGATGCTACTAGTTTCTTCTCGGTCAGCCCACAGATTGTTCCAACAAGACTTAAGTGTTGTTTTCGAAATGTTATGCCATGCTTGTGATATGTTATATACAGCATCTTCGATTGTATACTTTTTCCAAAATTCTTGAACCTGCGTTTCATTTTCGGAAAATATCAAACTCTGCAGAAATATTTTCCTATAATGAACTGGGGAGGGCTGACGAATTATAGAAGGTGATGAATTAGAGAGTGACGAATTAGAGAGGTTTCACTGTATGTAAAAAAACGCTACCAATCGCACAAAAGTAGGCTGGCATTTCGGCATTTCGGTTTGGCATCATCGGTAGAACCTCACAGTATCACCTGGCACTGTAAGGGTTAACATAAACCAGGTGAAATACAAAAAAAATCTGGTGTGAAACACTCACACAACTTTCTCTTGCCAATGCAAATAATTAACAATAAACCTAACATTAGTATTAAAACATTAGAAATGAACAAAAACTAACCTCAAAAACATAACCTTATTTTAATCATGAGTGAATGACGCAAAATGACAATCGAACTCAGTTTGGCTTAAAAATACGGAAAATCACGCTTTCACGCTAAACTAGGCTCTGTAGAGACAAATGCTCTAAACAAAAGTTGTAGATCTTTTAATTTTCTATAAATTTAATTATATACACTTTTGTCGTAAAATGCATACTAAGACCGAAATGTTAAAAAAATCGATTTTTCTCACGTTTTCGTGAGAAAAAAAAAACAGAAAATCGCAAATTACCGCTAAACTAAGCGTTATACAAAAAAATGTTTGAAACAGAAGTTGTAGGTTTTTAAATTCTCTACAACTTTTATTATATAAGTTTTTGCGCTAAAATTTATATTAAAGCCGTAATCTTAAAAAAACAACGTTTTTACGTGAAAACAGCCTCACCGAGAATTTCAGCAAACATGGCGCCTACCCTATCTTGTAGAGAATAAAAAATTGAGTAAAATAGGCGATTTTTAAAAAAATCGTAGGACCAGTTTTTGAGAAAATCGCAAAAAAGTGAAAAATGACACGAATAAACTACTACTTCCGGTTGACCGATTTTGATGAAAATGTTCGTGTCGCGTCCGGTAGTGGTATGTAACTTAAGTTTCAAGTTTCAAGTTCGTACGATGTTCCGTTCTTGAGATATTCTGTTCACACACAGACACACACACACACACACACACACACACACACACACACAGAGACACACACACACACACAGACCAATCGCTAAAAACATGTTTTTTGGGTTCAGGGGGTCTGAAAACGTATAGATCCGGTGAAAACTCGATTTCGAAAAATCGACATGAAAACAATACTTTCCTTCCTGTATATTCATATAGGCAAGAGAAAGTAAAAAAAGGTGGATCAAGAAACAACGTTTTTCACATTTGAAGTATAATAACGTTGTTAAAGGCGAAATCTTTCGCCAGCCGTAACTAGCTAACGAAGCGTTTCCGGATTTATGATTATATAAACATTTTTTCGTTGTTTTGATAAGAGGAACACAAATATAAAGTATCGGTTCCTCATGGAACATCCTGTATATGCTTAGCCAATCGGATGTAATGTGATACAATTAAATAATGAACAATGGAAAGAAAATCAATTTTCTTGAGTGTATAATTTCACTTATTATTAATTTATAAACTGGTATAGTATGGTAAGTCAAATCTATTCGATACGGCCATTATGATTGTTACTAAGAATAATTAGATTTTTATGAGTAATAGTAATGAGTAAAGAGTAATGAGTATTATCTTGTTTCATAAAAATGATTCATTGAAAGCATTCAATCTCGGTTTTTATCGTAATCATCGAGCTCTGGGTTCACAGCTGGATATAGGGTTCCCTCAGGACTATCTTCTAATCTTGTCTTATTTTGAGCTCTCCACAACACTTCTCTGAGTCAATTAGTCTAAGCATAATGTTTGGCTGTTCTGGTCAAGGTTTTCGCACAGTTTTCCTTAGTTACTCCAAGGGAATACCTGATCAGTCTCGTTTTTGCCTTCTGTGCAGTAGTATAACCTTCCAGTTCCTTATCTCAAAAATTTTGACTAGTCATATGTATGAGGTGTGGCTATTAAATAACGAGACTGACGTTGTAAAAATTTTTTATTTTATTTTATACTACATTATCACTTATTGTCACCTTCAATATACACTCCTTCTCTATCTCGACAACGCTCCATGGGAATTTTCCATTGTTGGAAACAGTGCTGGAAGTCACCTTCTGTCAGCTCCTTCAGAACACGTGCCGCTTTCTCTTTTACAGCTTCCACAGACTCAAATCTTGTCCCTTTTAATGCAGATTTCACCTTAGGGAACAGGTAGAAGTCACATGGTGCAAGATCTGGTGAATAAGGTGGATGTTCTAACACTGAGATGCTGTAATTGGCTAGGAACTAGCTGGCGCGTTGTCTTGGTGGAGAACCCATGATTTGTCCTTCCACATTTCGGAGCCGTTTTTTTCTTACTCTGACGTAGTTTAGAAAGTACCTCAAGGTAGTAATATTGATTAATTGTTTCACCTTTAGGAACCCAGTAAAGGTACACAATCCCATGGACAACAAAAAAAAACAATCATCATTGCTTTAACTTTTGACTTGCTCATTCGAGCTTTTTTGGTTCTCGGTGAAGTTCGGCTCTTCCGGTGCATGGATTAGCGCTTCGTTTCTGGACCATAAGTAAAAAACAACGTTTCATCACATGTTATTATCTTCTACCTGTTCCCTAAGATGAAATCTGCATTAAAAGGGACAAGATTTGAGTCTAGGGAAGCTGAAAAAGAGAAAGTGGCACGTGTCCTGAAGGAGCTGTCAGAAAATGACTTCCAGCACTGTTTCCAAAGATGGAAAATTCGGATGGAGCGTTTTAGGGATAGAGAAGGAGTGTATATTGAAGGTGACAATAAGCGATTATGTATAAAATAAAAATACATTTTTTTTCAACGTCAATCTCGTTATTTAATAGCCACACACGTTGTATTTACTTACGCAGAGGCCTTTACTGCCCTAAAAACTGCAATGCTATAGTGCGAAAAACAGTGAATTTAGTGCTGCTGAAGCATTGTTTCTAAAAGGAATTAAAGACATGGCTGCCACAAAAATAAGTTCAGTCTTAGTTTAAAAAAATTTAAGGATTTTTTAATAATTACTGTATAGTATAAACGAGGTTTCATCAAAAAATTACGAGAATTTTAGTTTTTCTTGAAAAATCTTTCCTTATTCATCTATATCAATTTTCTCCCCTTCAAAATAATTCCCCTCAGATATAATACACTTGTGCTAGAGCTTTTTCCAATCTTGGAAGCATTTCTGGAATTAACTTATTGGTATAACTTTCAGATCCTTCAGTGATTCTGGCTTTATGTCATCAATGGTGGGAAAAGTCGTCCTTTTATTGTTCTCTTCAGCTCCGGGAATAAGTCGCTGTGGGCCCTGTTAGGTGTATGGTGGCTGAGGTAACACAACGGTGTTGTTGTTCGCCAAAAAATTACGGACAAGCAATAAAGTATGAGCGTGAGCATTATTGTGATGCAATTTCCACGAGCGGTTTCGGCACAATTCTGAACATTTTCGGCGGATTGCTTCACGCAAACCAGGCATAACTCCCAAGAAGTATTCCTTATTGACCAAACCACCACTGGCAAGAACACTCGTACAACAAGTGTGTAAAAATATTTCCGAACGGATTTACTTCGTTAATTTATTCAGTTTTGAAATCCTGTATTTTTTCCCTTTATTTTTATGATCTTATTGATTGCACTCTACAATTTGCAATAAATTAGTGTTTTTTTTTTACTTTCACTTGACTATATGAATATAGAAAGGAAAGTATTGTTTTCATGTTGATTTTCCAAGTCGAGTTTTCACCGGATCTATACGTTTTCAGACCCCCTGAACCCAAAAAAACACGGTTTTAGCGATTGGTCTGTGTGTGTGTGTGTGTGTGAACAGAATATCTCACGACCGGAACATCGGACGAACTTGAAACTTGAGTTAGATACCACTAGAGGACCCGACACGAACATTTTCATCAAAATCGGTTAACCGGAAGTAGTAGTTTATTCGTGTCATTTTTCACTTTTTTGCGATTTTCTCAAAAACGGCTCCTAAGATTTTTTTAAAATCGCCTCATTTACTAAATTGTTTTTGCTTTACAAGATAGGGTAGGCGCCATAACTGCTGAAATTCTTGGAGAGGTTGTTTTCTCGTAACACACTTAAACACACGCACGCACACACAGACTAATCGCTGAAAACATGTTTTCTGGGTTCAGGGGTCTGAAAACGTGTAGATTCGGTGAAAACTGGATTTGATTAAATCGCCATGAAAACAATACTTTCCTTCCTATATAGGCAAGAGAACGTAAAAAAGGAAACTTTTACAAAACTTACAAATAGAAATTTTTAATTTGAAAAGTACAGTGCAATTAGAAATTAAAAAACTTAAAATACAGTGCATAAGTCAACTATTTTATTTCAAACATTACTACTGCATACCGTTAGTGACACACACACACACACACACAATTTTATTACAAAAATAAAAGTGTAATAAAATAAGTTATTGACCGAAACTAACTGATTCGAAACGGATAAGAAAGGTCATTTTAAACAATACAAGAAACGTTTCGTAATGTTTCTTTTAATAAAATTCCTCCAAAAAGCGATTTAAAATATATAAATTATAAAGTTAAGTTATAAATAAACAAATAAATTATATAGAAGAGGCTATAAATGAAGTGAAGAAAAAAATTGACGCAGGAATAAAATTCAAGGAGAATGATACAAATGCTCAGATTTTCCCATGATATATATCTTAGTATTAGCCGAGACAAAGAAAGAACTAGAGGATATCTTAAATGGAATAGTTGACACCACGAGAAAGGATTACTTCATGAAAATTAATGAGAACAAAACGAAAGTGTTGTGCAGTAGCAAGAGTGGTTTAGAAGAGATGGGAAATTTAAAAGTAAGTAACGAAAACATACAGGAAGTTTAAGAATTCTGCTATCTAGAGAGTAAAATAACAAAAAATGGTAAAAGCACGAAAGATATCAAAATGAGGATTGCTCAAGCTACAAACATTAACTTACAGATTAGGAAATTGTTTTTAAAACACTATGTTTGAAGTGTATCATTATACGGGAGTGAAACGTGGGTGATAGGGGCTGTAGAAAGGAAGATGTTAGAACCTTTTGAAATGTAACATTAGATGGGTGAACAAAATAAGTAATTTAGAGGTTCTTAGACGAGTGGATGACAAAAGTATATGGAAGCATCTTACCAGAAAAAGGGATAGGCTAGTGGGGCATATCTTAAGATATCCAGGTATCGGACTATCAATAATGGAGGGTAATATTGCGGGAGTGAATTGTAGGAGGAGGTAAAGGTTAGATTTAAAGTAAATTACAAAAGATGTAGTGTTACAGGTGTGTAGATTTGAAAAGACTTGCGCAAGATAGAACAGCTTGGAGAACTGCTCGCTATAAACTACTGAACTACTCTCTAAGGATGGTCGACCTCAGTCTGTACAAGACTAAACCTCATTTACACATCATACAAATTATTATCATCTCATTGCGTCACGGGATTGGTAATTGTTTTGAATTTAACAGATCGCAACACACACAGGTTTAAAAAAAAATTATATTACATTTTCGATTTTTCTGTAATATTTGTAATTATGTATTAGGGTAACATACAAATTTTTTACTTTCTCTTGCCTATATGAATAAACAGGAAGGAAAGTATTGTTTCCATGTCGATTTTTCGAAATCGAGTTTTCACCGGACATGTTTGTGTGTGTGAACAAAATATTTCAAGAACGGAACACCGTACGAAGTTGAAACTTAAAACTTAAGGTGAAGACTACTAGAGGATCCGACTGAACATTTTCATCTAAGTCGGTAAACGGAAGTTGTAGTTTACCCGTGTAATTTTTCACTTTTTTGCATTTTTCTTAAAAACGGGTCTTACGGGTTTTTTAAAAAAATCAACAATTTTGTACGCTCTACACCATGCCTTCTGAAATTCTTGCCGAGGCTGTGCTCTCGTAGTAAAAATGGATTTTTAAGATTGCGGTCTTAATACGCATTTTAGGGCTAAAGTGAATATAATTAAAGTTGTAAAAAATTTAAAAACCCACTTTTTTTAATTAAAAAACTTCTAATTCAACTTTTTATTCAAAAGTTTCTTTGTATAACGCTTAGTTTAGCGGTAATTAGCGATTTTCAGTCATTTTTTTCATAAAAATCTGTAATAAAAATAAGTTTTTTAAGATTATGGCCTTAATATGGATTTTACGACAAAAGTGTATATAATTAAATTTATTAGGAATTTCAAGATCTACAACTTTTATTTAGAGCACTTTTCTCTACAGAGCCTAGTTAAGCGTGAAAGAGTGATTTTGCATATTATTAAGCCAAACTGAGGTTGATTTTCATTTTACACCATTCACTCAAGATTAAATTTAGGTTATATTCTGTGAGGTTAGTTTTTTTTGTTTATTTCTAATGTTTTATTACTAATATTAAGTTGTATTGTTCATTATTTGCATTTGCAAGAGAAAGACGTGTTTATTTTTTATTTTTTTTTACTTTTTGAGACCTCATAGGATCATTCTAGTTCAAGTTAGGTATGTTCCAGTGTTGGGGTTTGTTGAAAAGCGCGCTCTCTTAAGGGTGGCTTTATTTCGTTTGGCCCACATTTTCTTAAAACGTTCCGATCCCTATTTCCGGTCTTTGTCGGTAAACACCCTGTTGTACACTCTTCTGGTTTTTGGTTCGAATGTTACCATATTAGTCTTGACAAGTTGGTTGTACTTTGGTTGTACTCAGCTGATTTTGTTAGCAGGTCTTGTTCAGTGATTATAAGTTCCTTCACATCCTGTTGTACCTCTTACAGCCACCTGGGTCTCGTAACCTTGTTCCAAAATGGTTGATCAGCCGGTTCACAAGTCTGATTTTTTCGGCTCTGAGTATGAGTCCTAGGAATGATATTCATTTTTTTAAAAGTTATTTGTTAGTGGGGGGATTAGTTTGTAGATTTCTTTGTTTGGGATTAACCGCCACTGTTCTTCCACCATTGCCTTTTGTTCATGCAGTTCCTAAGTTGATTAAAAACTAAGGTTTATTTTCATTTTTCACAATTACTCATGATTAACATTAGGTTATATTCTGTGCGGTTAATTTATTTTTAATTTATTTCAAAGGTTTTATTACTAATATTAGGTTATATTGTTCATTATCTGCATTAGAAAGAGAAAGTCGTGTGAGTGTTTCACACTAATTTTATATTAATGATAAATTGTTGTTTAGGTCAACAGCCGAAAGGCTGGTTTGAACCTTTAGAGGTTTTACTAAGTAAACACGAGGAGTAAGGTGGTTTACCATTGCCTTCCTCACTGAGTTGAAAGAGTATGCGTATTAGGATGCCAGGCCCTCTGAAAAGCACCCTTTTATTTCAGCCAACCACTTTGGAGGATTTTTTCACGAGTTACTTATAGAAATAAGTAGTTTAGTTACTCGATCATCCGGTATTTTAAGTAAATACAGTACCAGAAGAAAGAAATTCGTTTCTTCCGCGTGAGGTCAGATATTGGCTCGATTTCATGGTAGAGTTGAGAATTACATTAAATTTTGGATATCGCCGATTTGCGCTCTGGTGAAAAAAATGAATTATAAAGATAGTGGTTTTAATACGCATTTTCGGGTACAGTGTATGTAATTAAAATTGTACAAAATTAAAAAAATCAACAAATTTTGTTAAATTTTTGTTTAAGGGTCTACATCGCTTACTTTAGCATGAATTAATGATTTTCTATATTTTTCGCATTAAAGTCCGTAATAGGATTTTTTAAGATTGCGGGCTTAGTATGCATTTTGCGAGAAACGCGCATATACTCAAAGTTGTTGTTTAGGTGATCAGCCGAAAGGCTGGTTTGAACCTCTAGAGGTCTTACTAAGTAACACGAGGAGGGAGGTGGTTTACCGTGCCTTCCTCACTGAGTAGAAAAGTATGCTTATCAGCATGCCAGGCCCTCTGAAAAGCATTTACTTTCCACCCTGCAATAGATCTTCACTTCGTTCACCACAGGCCTGTATAGTGAAATTCATTACTCTCTGAGAAGATAACTCTGACTAATGTCTTTTACACCTGTACCTCATCAGTACTTAAATAGTTTAGTCATAAAATTTGCTCACTATGTGATAAGAAACAGAACTATTTTTTGTAGCCCTGGAACCAACAGATCGAGTGCAATTAATTTAACACTCCACCTGCCCGTTATGAAATTAGTTGTTAAATTAGAATGTCGAATGGTTTGAAAATATCCTATCTGGAAATCGAATACAGGACTTTATGCTTAAAATTCGAAACTATTCGAAAGAAGCGATCAAATTAAAAATAATTTTCATTCAAAATAAACGGTTATTAAAATGATTCCGTCTGATCAAATAAACTAGCTCATTATTATTTTCTTTAAATGCATATATATTTTATTTGGCGTTATTAGTATAATGAAACGAGTTAAACTGGGCAAGTGAAGTCGAGAACGCTTGTGTCGTCTCCTTCAGCTTGTTAGTCTTACTTCAACATCTAATAATTCATGATTTTAAAATTTAAAAAAAAAAAGAGACCAACAAGAAAATATATCAGTCTGTGCCAATCTGGCTGGATGCCCTATACGTACGGCAACAGCATCAGTCTAACTATCCTACCGCCCGCCCGTACACTGACTTGATATTCACCAGCCTCTCTTTCGACCACACCGACGGCTGGCTCCTATCTGTGTAACACACACACACACACACTTATTATCCACAGAATCTATAAAAAATAATCCACTTGTCCGTTGTAGAAAATTGCATGTACTTATATCTCGTCTGCACAAACAAGCTTAAAACCAATATTGATCTACAACTTTCGTACTTCATCTATTATGCTTTTCTCCGTAAAGTTGTTTCTCATCCTCCTCCTCCTCCTCCTCCACCACCACCTCCTACCCCTCCTCCTCCTACACCACTCCCTTCTCCACCAGTACTCCTACTCATCCATTTTACTTTCTCCTGTCTATTAATACAAATAAAATTGGGATTTTGTCTGTACAATTTTTCAAAATGCCCCAAATTTTGTTTCTACGCCAGTTGCACTACGTAAACACCGAAAATAAGTACAGCTGAATTTTTGTCTGTTCGTCTGTTTGTATGTTACGGTATCACGCAAGAACCGCTGAACCAAATTCAATTAATTTCGGTATCTAGGTTCTGGAGATAATCGAAATGAAAATAGGCTATACATTTTTTTAATATCACAAAGGGATGGGGGAGTTCTAAGAGAGGAGTAAACAACAAACTACGAATATAACGTAGTCTAACGTAGTTTAACGTCCGACTGTTCAGTAATTACTGCTAATGCAGACGGTGAATGATGAAATGATTTTTTTGTAACGTATGAAAATATGCCGTGCCTGAATGGGATTCGAACCCAAGACCGCATGATGAGAGGCGAGCACGTTACCAACTTCGCCAATGCGGCCGGCGAAAGAGTTAAAAGTCAATGTATCAAAAAAATTTATATAATCGAAATTACGAAACATTTAAAAACGAATATGTTTGATTATGTAAAGTTTTTCATTTTCATCCATATTAGCGGAAATATTACCAATCATCATCATCATCATCATCTTCAGTTCAAGGATTAGGCTGGATTAAACCTGTTCCGATACCCATCTTTTCCTCGGTCTCCCTATATCCCGTTTTCCTATTGGCTTGTAATTCATAATTTCAAGCGGTAGTCTTCCTGGTTCCATTCTATTTAAATGACTGCACCAGCGTCTTCGATTGTGGATAATTTTTTCACGCAGGGGTGTGACACCCAAAGCTCTTCTGATTTCTTCATTTCTAATTCTATCTGCTCTGGAACATCAATACACACTACGTAGAAACCTCATCTCCGCTGCTTGAACATTACTATCAATTTTCCTTGTAAGGATCCAGTTCTCACTTCCATAAAGTAATGTTGGGATAGCTATTGTATTATAAAATTTTATTCTAGTTTCTTGCCTTGTTCTGTTTTTGAGGTTTCTGTGTATGCTGCCACATATCCTCTGGAATTTCACCATTTATTTGATAAAGATAAAGATGTATATGACAAAATGGTGAAATATTACCAATTAAAAATAAATAAAACAATATTTTTAGAAGAATATTGACATAAATAAAATAAACAGACCAATAAACTTAGGCACGCGCCAGTAAAACCCGTATTCGTTCAGTCAGTTACCTACCTACCCATTCCACCAGTACCTTATACACCTTTTTCTCGGTCACATTGTCAAAAATGAATCAGTCGTCTTAATAGTGTTCACCATCGTGGTGTTCCTATTGTGATTTACCTTTCATTTATCATGAAAATAATAAAGCACTGCATATCTTAATTTAAAATCACCAAGATCTCACTTTTATTTTACGTTCAACTGTATTTTTTCATAAATAATAATGCTGACGTTGAAAGGAGGTAGATAACAATGAGAAGTTAAAGAATATCAGACCTAACAGGGATCGAACTCGGTATCCCAACCGATCGTCCACGGCACCAAGGAAACCGTTCAAAGAACAGGCACTTTAGCTAGTATAAATATATAGGAAGAAAAGTATTGTTTTCATGTCGATTTTTCGAAATCGAGTTTTCAACGGATCTACACGTTTTCAGACTCCCTGAACCCAAAAAACCACGTTTTTAGCGATTGGTCTGTGTGTGTGAACAGAATATCTCAAGAACAGAACATCGTACGAACTTGAAACTTAAGTTATATACCAATAGAGGACACGACACGAACATTTTCATCAAAATCAGTGAACCGGAAATAGTAGTTTATTCGTGTAATTTTTCACTTTTTGCGATTTTCTAAAAAACGGCTTCTACGTTTTTTTTAAAAAATCGCCTCATTTACTACATTTGTTACGCTCTACAAGATAGGGTGTCATGTCTGCTGAAATTCTTAGTGAATTTTGTTTTCTCGTAAAAAAGTTGTTTTTGTAAGATTGGAGCTTTAATATGCATTTAAACGCAAAAATGTATAGGTATAATAAAAGTTGTAAGGAATTTAAAATCCACCAACTTTTATTTCGAACATTTTTTTATATAACGCTTAGTTCAGCGGTAATTATCGATTTTCTGTTTTTTTCTCACGGAATCATGTAACTTTTTTTTTAAAGATTTCAGCCTTATTACGCTTTTTAAAACAAAAATGTATAATCAAAATAATAGGAAATTAAAAGATCTACAACTTTTATTTAGAGCATTTTTCTCTTCAAAGCCTAGTTTAGCGTGGAAGAGTGATTTTCCGTATTTGAAGCTAAACTGAGGTTGATTTTTTGAAGTTAGTTTTTTGTTTAGTTCTAATGTTTTATTACTAATGTTAGGTTATATTGTTAATTATTTGGATTGGCAAGAGAAGTTGAGTGTTTCACACCAGATTTTTTACTTTCTCTTGCCCTATATGTACCGAGTGGGCCATATGTCGGTTTCCCCATAAGATGGGACATTCATTTTGATAAGCTGGTAATAGTGTAATGTTGGCAGCATCACGTACAACATTCATTAGTTGTCTGTAACAGTGGCTAGTGTGAGGACATCTCCGTGTAGTTACTATTTTCTTTCCTTCGTAACGGTACTTTTAAAATCCGGTGTGAAACACACACACGACTTTCTCTTGGCAATGCAAATAATTAACAATACAACTTAATATTAGTAATAATACATTAGAAATAAACAAAAAAACTAACCTCAAAAAACATAACCTTAAATCATGAGTGAATGATGCAAAATGGAAACCAAACCTTAGTTTGGGTTAATAATACGGAAAATCACTCTTTCACGCTAAACTAGGCTTTGTAGAGAAAAATGCTCTAAATAAAAGTTGTAGACTATTTAATTTCCTATAAATCTCTCTACTTTTTCTGTTGTTAAATGCTTCAGTCATTTAATTGGCTGACTATGTGATAAGAAAATGAACTACTTTTTGTATCCCTGGATCTAATAGATCGAATCCAAAAAAATATTAACGCTCCATGTTGTTGTTTAGGTCATCATCGGATGCTTTACTAAGTAAAATGAGGAGTAAGGTGGTTTATAATTGCCTTCCTCACGGTGTGGAAAAGTAGCCTACGCATCTCAGCATATCAGGCTCTCAGAAAAGCATCTAAATTCCACCCTGCAAATGACACTTTGATTTCTTGACTTCCGTTTTTTGGTCACTTACAGTCAAAACCGGATGCCACTGAAATTCTAATTCCAAATTCTAATTTTGATTTCTTTACTTGCGGTCGAAACCGTAATTTCAAACTCAATGATTTTTCTATCTACTCTTTAATAGGAATTGAATGACACTATTTTTGTTTCTAAATACGACTGTACGACATTGAAAAGGAGGTGTCCATTGCGCATATTTTTGAAAGATGTCCCTATTTTGGCCACGAAAGAATGGAGACATCTGAGAATATACGCGTTGCACAGTGGATCCCAGAGAGAGAGAGAGAGAGAGAGAGAGTGTAGGGTAGCGATGCTGCAGGATGAGGAGAGCTGGAAGTTGGTCGCTCGGTTTGCGGAGAGGGTGGTCGGGAGGAGACATCTGGAGATCAGCGGGATCGCCCTCTCCCAGAGTAAATCAATCCTGTTCCGATCTCAGTAGGTAAGGTAGGCACACTAATTTCCTGAGCTGGTGATGAAAGAGATCAATGAAAGTGAGAGAGTGATTGTTGGTCGGTGATAGCGAGAGGGGAATTAGGCTACGGTTCCCTTCCATGCAGACAGTATGTAAATTCTTTAACCCGACATATCCCTGTAGTATTAGATAAACAGTTACGAGGGAGGAGGAATGTTTTTTGCTGAAGTCATTTGCAGATGTTTTTTGGATCAAGTGGCCAGGCGGCGGGTTTTTGGTTGGTAGGCGGTTGCGGCTACCTTGGGGCTGGACGAGGACGCCTCAAATGAGTCCAACTTTACTTCTCCCATCGTGGGGGAGAGAACATGAGTTTTTCTCGTCGCCTCGGATAAAAAAACATCCGATTTTGATTTCTTGACTTCTGATTTTGGGTTTGGGTTGCTTCTGGTCAAAACCAGAACTTCAAACCCAATCCAAGCCCATTAACTTTTTGCGTAGATTACAAGTTTGAAGTTCTATGAGTATGTTGCTATCTCTTGTAGTTTCTGAGAACTGGCTGTGACGGTCACACAAAGAAGAATTATAAAATTACATTAAAAAAATTGCCAACAATTATTTTGGCACGTTTAATTAATTATTTAATTATTTTAATATCCTACAACATTTATTTCAGACTTTTTTTTGTACAACGCTTAGTTTAGTGGTAATTAGCGATTTTTTTGTTTTCTCATGACAACGTGTAAAACGGTTTCTTTTTAAGATTTCGGCCTTAGTACGCATTTTATTATATATAACAAAATTTATAGGAAATTTAAAGAACTACAACTTTTATTTAACGCGTGTTTCTCTAAAGAGCCTAGTTTAGGGTGAAAGAGTGATTTTCCGTATTTTTAAGCCAAACTGAGGTCGATTTTCATTTTGCGTCTTTCACTCATGATTAAATAAAGTCAAGTTTTTCGTTTATTTCTAATGTTTTATTACTAATGTTAGGTTATATTGGTCATTATTTGCATTGGCAAGAGAAAGTTGTGTGAGTGTTTCACACCAGATTTTTACCTATGGTATGAGCTCCCGAGATATTGCGTATAGTTGTAAATCACTCTGTATATTTATTTATGAATGATAAGTGATATAAAGATAGATTATTTTTTTATTATTTACATTGTCAATAGAACGTCGTGTGAGTGTTTGACACCAAATTTTTTTTAACAGTACTTTAAGAAACCGATGACTATAAAAAAAATTAATTTTTTTTCTTGTCGCTTTGAACGGACGTATGATATTTCATTTTAGTGTATAATAGATTGATTAATTTTTCGTTTAAAAATGAAAAATATATTTCGGAATGTATTTTGAGTGATTCTTTAAGATTTTTCTTACATCTACAGAATACATATATGCGTTTTCTTTCATACATTAACGTCATCTCACATAAAGCGACATCGAGTGATTTTTTTTACAGACATGAAATGTTTACTAAATTTTATGACGTTTCGCTTGAAATAAACGTTATACTGTGTGTTTTCGTTGCCAGAATTTCAAGTTTATTTTCTGAAACGAAATGTACGATTCATTTAGTGTATAGAAATCTATAGTCGTTTGTGACCTGTTTTATCCACGTTGCCCACTCTTCAAATCTCAAATTTCTAACTTCCGTCCCTTGTTTGATGGATTGCTAACATGTTTGACAGTTATTAATTTATATATTTAAAAATTTTATGTGTGATTTAGAATATCGTAATACTTAAGCCTAGGTCCTTTCGGGATCTGGGTATGATAAATAACAAAGACTATTTTTTTACTTTCTCTTGCTCTATATAATTTGTTTTTTGTTGTTTTTTTATTTTTGAACAGTTAGTTCTCCGCACAGTATTGTGCACTTAACTATTTCAGTACCAACGTCCGGAAAACAGGACGGCGATATATTTTACGTAGTAATAACATTCGGTTTACCGGACGTCCTCACTAGTAATGGTGAGTTTACGGCTTATTTGAATAGGTTCCGTCTGCTGGATGAAGATTCGTGCGTCTGTGGGGCGGTAAAGACACGAGACGATCTGTTGTACGACTGCCCCGCTCTGGGGGGGGGGGGGGTTGTCGAGGCAGCGATTCACCCTGGAGCTTCAAGGCTAAGGGGAAATTGGTTCCTCACCGCACGTGAGAGTTTGTACCGCGAGGTGCACAGCTCTCTGGTGTGGGAGTTCCTTGACGAGGTAGCTTCATTCTACCGGCATCATGTAGTATAATAAGGATATTATCCTGAAATAGATCTTATTCCCTGGTGCCGTTCCCTAAATTTTCCCAGCCGGGAACAAATTAGTGGTGTCAAGCCCTTGCTGGTACAAATATATTGTGACAATATCGAAGAAGGGTATTATTCGCGAAATTTCTAGTACTTAATTCATAAAATGGTAAAGTGTAGATAATAGAGTGAAAAAGTAACAATAGGGTTAGTTATAAAAGGATACCTATTTTAAAAGGATCTTTGTTGTACAACTACGTATTTGTGAAAGAGTTGGTTGATTACCTGTAGTCTAACACCTTTTATTTTATTGTTACTTGTTTACATTAGTTCTGATCTTTCGAGAACCAATAAAAATGATTTTTTTTTATGGAATAGATCTCCGTTTTTCTAGAATATCCCTTTGATCACCTATATAAAGAGACACCCGAGGCGGTCAGTGAGTTAGTATTCGTTTGATCTTTGACAAGTATCTATTTGAGTATGCTATCGGTACGTAGTACAGGTCACGTATCCGGGCATCGCAGTGGTCCCTATTGTTATACTATCGTATTGTGTATATACATTGTGTATAATTTTTGTGTATGTGCATTCTATATAATTGTTTGTAAGTAGTGCTACGTAAATTATTAAGTTATTTATTGTATTACTTCATTAAAATTAGTTTATCATTTATTTTGTAAATATTTTAGTTGTAATAAATACTTGTAATTGTAAACTTTAGTGTATTAATTATTTAATTACCTAGATCCCGAAACGGACCTTAGCGATAAGTGTCACAATATTACGGCGACAGGTACAAACTAAATTTTATATTGATTTGTATTTTACTTCTGACCTTTTCTTCTAGACTGTTAGGACTACCTTTTATTCTTAATGTTGTTGATGATGGGCGCCTTGTGCGTCAAGAGGCTTCCCTGACAAGAGAGCGAGCAACAAGCATCCCCCTGGTTGTCGACCAGGCAACCCTCGCACTCGAAATTTTAGTTTAGTAATAAATTAGATATGTGACAGACGCCAGTCCCGGAATATAAGAGTATTCTTCGATACGGCCTCCGGGTGACCAATTGGAGGGGAGGTGGCGGGAGAAATGCCAGCAAACCAATTACCGGATGTCCTACTACCGTTGTGAGAAAAGCTCTCCCGGCGGATTTTAAATAGAGCTGCTATGTGGAGATTGCGAAGGTGGCAGGAAGCCGAGATCTTCGGTGAGAGGTTCCGAGTCGCTCCGGCGGGTCGGGATCAGGCCCCCCCCCGGACACTGATCCCGACCCGGATAATGATAATATCGTAACTATGTTGCCCTTCCCTGGTCTTAGCTCTTACAGTGTTGGGAGAATATTGTGAGTTCCTACCGAAAAATGCCAGCCTACTTTTGTGCGATTTGTAGCATTTTATATATCTAATCCATAACAGGCTATTTTTCAAGGTATCTTAAAAACTTTCTTGTTGTTCATAATGAATTGATCTTATATGACATTCAACTTGGAACACATTTCTTACAATTTAAAAATAAAATGATACGTAGTCATTTTTTGTGAAAATTTTCTTTTTAATTAAAGAAAATCACTCTAAAAACTTATGTTACTCAATTTCACTTATATCACTTTAAAGACAAGTTAATTGTGCAAAATTTACAAAAATAATTTATTTATGGTAAAAAAAAATACTGTGATAAAAGTTTAAAAATCCAATTTTTAGTTGTTTTAATCAATATTTAATCAGTTACATTCATAAAAAACCTCTACTTGTATTTTTTCAATCTACATTTCTTACCGATGATTTTCATACGTTGTTTTTAAAAATTGAGTGAAAAATTTTTTTTTTTTTTTGAATTTTTTAGTCAACGTACTAATAAAAGGACGACGCCGGCATTTTTTGGTAAAACTGCTGACGTCGTAATGATAGGACGCTGGCACTGTAAGGGTTAAGAAGAGATTGAAACTCGCTCTTGAAGCGTAACAGCGCGAGTGGGACACCTCACAAAAGGGAAGGTCTCTGTATGAATTCATACAGGACTTGGGGGGGATGGTACGCCTCTAGTGTTTCATTAAGGACATCGGATGTCCGAGTTCTCACTGGTCACGGTGAAAATATGTAAAAAATCGATTGTTTTAAAAGATTTCAGCCTAAGTATGCATTTTACGACAAGTATATATAATAAAATTTATAGAAAATTCAAAAATCTACAAATTTTATTTAGAGAATTTTTCTCTACAGAGCCTAGTTTAGCGTGAAATAGTGATTTTCCGTATTTTTAAGCCAAACTGAAATTCTTGGTGAGGTTGTTTTCTCGTAAAAATAGTTTTTTTAAGATTGCTACTTAAATATGTATTTTAGCAAAAAAATGTATATGTAAATGTAATGTAAAAGTTGTAGAGAATTTAACATCCTACAACATTTATTTCAGACATTATTTTTTTGTATAACGCATAGTTTAGTGGTAATTACCGATTATTTGTTTTTTCTCACGAAAACGAGTAAAAAATCGATTTTCTCAGATTTCATCCTTAGTATGGATTTTAGGACAAAAGTCTGTAATCAAAATTATAGAAATAAGAGAGATTTTCCATATTTTTAAGCAAACTGAGGTTGATTTTCCTTTTGCGTCTTTCACTCATGATTAAAATTATAGGTTATGTTTACTGAGGTTAGTTTTATGATTATTTTTAATGTTACATTATCTTTAATTATTTGCTTTGGTAAGAGAAAGTTGTGTGAATGTTTCACACCAGATATTTTTTGTTTGTTTTTCTGGTCGGCGCATTGTGACGATGTGAGTGAATGCCTTTAACATTATTGTATTTAAAAAACGAAACGGTTCTATGTTAATTGGAAATCACACTATTAATCAAATGAGCAAATAGCGGATTCAGACTCGTAATTCCTAGATCTGTTTTAAAAAAGTGCTGCCAATTCGAGAAAGATTAATTGCCTAGTTTAACGCCTTGATGCCTATTGGAAGTTGGAATGTTTGATTTCAAAAGAGCGAGCGCAGATCTCTGTGGTAACGTTTGTGGTTATTTTTGTTTCTTGAATTTTAATTCTATTTATGTTAGATAAAAATAACGACAATTCTAGTATACGAAGTGGGACTATTAAAAAAGGAGACTGACGTAGTAAAAAATTTTATTTTTATTTTATACATAATCACTTATTGTCACATTCAATATACACTCCTTCTCTATCCCTACAACGCTCCATGCGAATTTTCCATAGTTGGAAACAGTGCTGGAAGTCATCTTCTGTCAGCTCCTTCAGAACACGTGCTGCTTTCTCTTTTACAGCGTCCACAGACTCAAATCTTGTCCCTTTTAATGTAGATTTCACTTTAAGGAAAAGGTAAAAGAAAATAACATGTGATGAAACGTGGTTTTTTTACTTATGATCAGGAAACGAAGCGCCAATCCATGCGCTGGAAAAAAAGCCGAACTTCACCGAGAACCAAAATAGCTCGAATGAGCAAGTTAAAAATTTAAAGCGATGATCTTCTTTTTTTTATATCCATGTGATCGTGTACATTCACTGGGTTCCTGAAGGTCAAACAATTAATCAATATTACTACCTAGAGGTATGTTCTAAACTACGTCCAAGAGTAAGGAAAAGCGCCCCGAAATGTGAAAGGACAAAAACATGGGTTCCCCACCAAGACAATGCGCCAGCTCATTCCGCGTTATCTGTCAAGAGGTTCCTAGCCAAGTACAGCATCTCAGTGTTAGAACATCCACCCTATTCACTAGATCTTGCACCATGTGACTTCTACCTGTTCTCTAAAGTGAAATCTGCATTACGAGGGACAAGATTTCAGTCTGTGAAAGCTGTAAAAGAGAAGCGGCACGTGTCCTGAAGGAGCTGACAGAAGATGACTTCCACACTGTTTTCAACAATGGAAAATTCGCATGGAGCGTTGCAGGGATAGAGAAAGAGTGTATATTGAAGGTGACAATAAGTGATTATGTATAAAATAAAATACAATTTTTTACAACGTCAGTCTCGTTATTTAATAGCCACATCTTGTAAGTACATACATCGGATTGTCCCCAATAAGCGGCATTATGGACCGAATAAACGGAGTACTTATCAATGTAAAATCCCGTTTTTTTTGTTCATTAAAGAAGTGTCCCAAAAAACCGGCTGCCCAGATTAACCAGAGACCAATTATTTGAATTCAACTGTATTTCTAAACTAAATGTTTGAACGAAGCAAAAAAGTACGATAAAAATAATTCTGAGCAATTCATTACAATATACAGTTTTGAAAGGTAACAAAAAAAAAAAAAATCTGGTGTGAAACATTCACATAACTTTCTCTTGCCAATGCAAATAATTAACAATATAACCTAACATTATTAATAAAACATTAGAAATAAACAAAAAAACTAACCTCAATAAATATAATCTTGTTTCTATCATGAGTGAAGGCCGTAAAGTGAAAATCAACTTCAGTTTAGCTTAAAAATACGAAAAAACACTCCTTCAAGCTAAACTAGGCTCTGTAGAGAAAAATGCTATAAATAAAAGTTGTAGATCTTCTAATTTACTATAAAATTGACTATACTTTTTTGTCGTAAAATGCATAATACGGCTGAAATCTTTAAAAAACCGATTATTTTTAACACGATTCCGTGAGAAAAAACCCAGAAAATCGCTAATTACTGCTAAACTAAGCAATTTATAAAATATGTTTGAAATATAAGTTGTAGAATTTTAAATTCTCTACAACTTTTAGTGGATAAATTTTTGCGCTAAAATGCATATTAACGTCACAATCTTAAAAAAAAAATTGTTACGAGAAAACAGCCTTACCAAGGATTTCAGCAAACATGGCGCCTACCCCCTATCCTGTAGAGCATAAAAAATGTAGTAAATGGGGCGATTTTTAAAAAAATCGTAGGAGCCGTTTTTGAAAAAATCGAAAAAAGTGAAAAATTACACAAATAAACTACTACTTCCGGTTGACCGATTTTGATGAAAATGTTCGTGTCGGGTCGGGTAAAGGTATGTAACTTGAGTTTCAAGTTTCAAGTTCGTACGATGTTCCGTTCTTGAGATATTTTGTTCACACACACACACACACACCAATCGCTAAAAACATGTTTTTTGGGTTCAGAGGGTCTGAAAACGTGTAGATCCGGTGAAAACTAGATTTCGAAAAATCGACATGAAAACAATACTTTTCTTTCTATATATTCATTTATCCAAGAGAAAGTAAAAATTGGCACCACCCATGAGTAAAGTTTTATAAAAGGAATCCTTTAAACAATTTTATGGTGGAATAAAGTATTCCTAAATGTTCGAACGGGGCAACAAAGTACAATAAAAATAATTCTAAGCGATTCATTACATTATACAGTTTTGAGAAGTGAAAAAAAAATACTAACGAAATGAAGATATATTGGAGTACACATTTGCGTTGGTGTTTCAAGGGTGAAGCAGTTACGTGTGAAAACTGTCGACAAACAATTTACTAATAAGTTAGAAAACGAGATGGATAACTTTTGAGTGCACCTGACGCTGTTATTATCCTTTTAAAATACCATAAGCTAAGTGGTTACACATCTACGTACCTTGGTACACCTACGTAGACGGAACATATAAACTACATATTATGTATTAAAGTACATTCACCTTGTAAAATCGCTACGGTTACACAAAATTTAGTTAATATGGTAAGGGTTTAATTTAAATTAAAAATCTGGTGTGAAACACTCACACAACATTCTCTTACCAATGCAAATATTGAACAATATAACCAAACATTAGTAATAAAACATTAGAAACAAACAAAAACTAACCTCAATTTACATTTTTTTTTGTAATCCCTAGTTTGTGTACGTTGCAATCTGTTCAATGGAGAACAATAAGCAACCCCATGACCCAATGAGATGAGGATGATGTGTATGACGTGTAAATGAGGTGTAGTCTTGTTCAGACTCCGGTCGACCATTTCTGAGAGAGTATGGGTAATTGAACCCCAACCATCAAAGTACACCGGTAGCCACTGTCTAGTATTCAAATCCGTATAAAAGTAACTACCTTTACTAGGATTTGAACCAGGAACCTTCGTCTCAAAAAATCAGCTGTTAAACAGCTGATTTTGGCGACGACTTTACCTCTAGACCAATCCGGTGGTCTAATTACATAACCTAATTTTAATCATAAGTGAAAGACGCAGAATGAAAATAAACCCTAGGTTTAATTTAGGGGCTGTGCCTGATGTTTTCTATACGCCTAATAACAAAACAGGTACTCATAGGAGCTGTACTGCATTCTGAACGTGAAATAGAGTATAAAGGACTTGACACGAACATTTTCATCAAAATCGGTCAACCTGAAGTAGTAATTTATTCGTGTCATTTTTCACTTTTTTGCGATTTTCTCAAAAATGGATCTACGAATTTTTTTAAAAATCGCCTTATTTACTAACTTTTTTATGCTCTACAAGATAAGGTAGGTAGGCGCCATGTCTGGTGAAATTCTTAGGGAGGTTGTTTTTTCGTAAAATAAATGTTTTTTTTTTAAGATTGCGGCTTTAATATGCATTTTAGCAAAAAAGTGTGTATAATATAAAAAATTTAGACAGGTTTAAATCCTACAACATTTATTTCAAACATTTTTTTGTATAGTCTACGCTTAGTTTAGCGGTAATAAGCAATTTTCTTTTTTTCAGGAAAATGTGTTAAAATCGATGTTTTTTAAAGATTTCAGCCATGGGATGCATTTTACGACAAAAGTGTACATAACCAATTAACAGAAAATTAAAAGATCTACAATTTTTATTGTAAGCATTTTTCTCTACAAAGCGTGCAAAAAGCATTTAAAATGCTTTTAAAATTTCAGCATTTAAAATTCTCTAAAAAGAATTTTTCTCCCTAGTATAGCGTGAAAGAGTGATTTTCCGTATTTTTAAGCCAAACTAAAGTTGATTTGCATTTTGCATCTTTTGACTCATGATTAAAATTAGGTAATGTTTATTGAGGTTAGTTTTTGTTTATTTCTAATGTTTTTTCCTAATGTTAGGTTGTATTGTTAATTATTTGCATTGCCAAGAGAAAGTTGTGTAAGTGTTTCACAGAAGATTTTTTTTTAAATCGTCTTTTTTCTAAATTTTTATGCTCTACAAATAGGGTAGGCGCCATGTCTGCTGAAATTTTTGGGGAGGCTGTTATCTCGTTGAAATAAACAGTTTTTTTTAAGATTGTAGCCTTAATATGCATTTTAGGGAAAAGAGTACATCATAAAAGTTGTAGATTTAAAAATCTGGTGTGAAACACTCACACAAGTTTGTCTGGCCAATGCAAATAATGACCAATATAACCTAACATTACTAATAAAACATTAAAAATAAACAAAAAAACTAACCTAAAAAACATAACCTTATTTTAATCATGAGTGAAAGACGCAAAACGAAAATCGACCTCAGTTTAGCTTAAAAATAGGGAAAATCACTCTTCAACGCTTAACTAGCCTCTGTGCAGAAAAATGCTTTAAATAAAAGTTGTAGATCTTTTAATTTCATATTATACAGTTTTGTCGTAAAATGCATACTAAGGCCTAAATCTTAAAAAAAAAATCGATTTTCACACGTTTTCGTGAGAAAAAACAGAAAATTGCTAATTACCGCTAAACAAAGCGTTATAAAAAAAATGTTAAAAATAAAAGTTGTAGGATTTTAAATTCTCTCCATTTTTTATTATACTATATCTTTTTGCGCTTAAATGCATTAATAAAGTTGCAATCTTAAAAAAAATAATTTTTTACGTAGAAACAGCCTCTCCAAGAATTTTAGCAGACATGGCGCCTACCATATCTTGTAGAGCATAAAATGTTTAGTAAACAGGCGATTTTTAAAAAATCGTAGGACCACTTTTTGAGAAAATCGCAAAAAAGCGAAAAATTACACGAATAAACTTCCTGTTGACCGATTTTGAAGAAAATGTTCGTGTCGGGTCCGGCATTGGTATCTAACTTAAGTTTCAAGTTCGTACGATGTTCCGTTCTTGAGATATTCTGTTCACACACGCGCGCGCGCACATACACACACACAGACCAATCGCTAAAAACATGTCTTTTGGGTTCAGGGGGTCTGAAAACGTGTAGATCCGGCGAAAAATCCATTTCGAAAAATCGAAATGAAAAAAACAATACTTTCCTTCGAAAATATTCATAAATAAGCAAGAGCAAGAAATCTACAACTTTAATTTCAAACATTTCTTTGTATAACACTTAGTTACGTGGTAATTATGATTGAACTTTTAAACCTAAACCGAAATTTATGATCCTTAGTGGACCGGTTAACGAGATTCAGGAAAAACTCATACGGTCGTCCATGAGAGCCACATTATTAATTTGCTTCAAAAGGTAGACCCAAATCCGATATTGCATACTTCAATACGACATCCATGTCTCTGATATGCGTTTAGGGTTGATTTTACGCATACGTAAGGGTTGTAAATTGACGATGCAAACGATATGATATGTATTCGGGGAGGGTAAAAGGTAAGTAGACGCGTATTAACCCTAAGGCGAAGGTGAAATCGGTGGTTACTCCGAATGAATTAATCAAAACCTAGTCAACCATATTGTCTAGTTTACAAGTCTAGACATGATAAAGATGGTTTCCCAACTACATAACACGCTCGACATTTTATAATGCAATCCTACGATTAATATTTTACCTACCTATATAATATTAATCTAAAATCTCAGATTTCCGATATTATTAAATGAATTTCCAATAGAAATAAAAATCTAGTGTGAAACACGCACACGACTTTCTCTTGGAAATGGAAATAATTAACAATATAATCTAACATTAGTCATGAAACATTAGAAATAAACAAAAAAAAAAATAACCTCAGAAAACATAACCTAATATTAATCATGACTGAAAGACGTAAATTGAAAATCTACCTCAGTAGGCTTAAAAATACGGAAAATCACTATCACCCCAAACTAGGCTCTGTAGAGAAAAATTTTCAAAAAATAATTCTTTCAATTTCCTATAAATTTGATTATATACACTTTTGTCGTAAAATGCATGACTAAGGCTGAAATTTTAACAAAAATCGATTTTTTACACCTTTTCCGTGAGAAAAAACAGAAAATCGCTAATTACCGCAACACTAAGCGTTATACAAAAAAAGTTTGAATTGAAGTTGTAGAATTTTATACTGTCTACATTTTTAATTATATACATTTTTGCGCTAAAATAATTAAATGCTTGTAAAGCCCCATCTTAAAAAAAAACAATTTTACAATTTTTATACGTAAAAACAACCTCTCCAAGAATTTCAGCAGATATGACGCCTACCCTATCTTGTAGAGCATAACAAATTTAGCAAATGAGCCGATTTTAAAAAAAAAAATCGTATGAGCCGTTTTTGAGAAAATCGTAAAAAAGTGAAAAATGACACGAATAAAGTACTACTTCCTGTTGACCGATTTTGATGGAAATGTTCGTGTCGGGTCCTCTAGTGGTATCTAACTTAAATTTCAAGTTTGAAGTTCGTACGATGTCCTCTTCTTAAAATATTTTGTTCACGCGCACACACACAGCTCAATCGTAAAAACATGTTTTCGGGTTCAGGGAGTCTGAAAACGTGTAGATCCGGTGAAAACTCGACATGAAAACAATACTTTCCTTCCTATATATTCATAAGGCAAGAGAAAATAAAAACCCTGGCGTGCTGATAAGCATACTTTTCTACTCATTAAGAAAAGCAATGGTAAACCACCTCACTCCTCGTTTTACTAAGTAAAGCTTCTAGAAAAGTTCAAACCAACCTAAAAACATAGTAATTGAGTCGGAAAAATTAAAAAAGGCTTATATAGTAATCCTTCGTTATCCGCGGGGGTTACGTTCCGGAGGGTTGCCGCGGTTCTTAAAACCGCGGATAATGATGCCTTCTATGAACGAAAAGATGGGGGTTAGGTTCTGAAGGAAAAGTTCTGCAATCGTTTTAAGTGTTTAATAGTTTTAGGAACATTTTATCATTATTATAATCTATGAATATTTAATAAATACAGTACTGTACGCATAAAAAAATTTAAGTTGCTTTAAAATAGTTATGGCTGTTTGCTTCATCTTCTTCTTTTCAAACTCCTTGTGGACTTCTTCTATGATACGAGGGGGTACCCAAAAGTATCCGGAATAGCTCTGCTGTGGGCGGAGCTTGTGCAGTACAAATTCCCGCCACTAGGCTGCTTGTAGCGCTACTCATTGCCAGTTCAATGCCATTTTGTTCGTTGATCTAGCTTGTTCTGTTCTCGTGCAGTGATTGTTCTCGCTAGTGCTGTTTTGTGCTCGTGTCGTTTTTCATGATGGCAAGTTTTAATGAACAACGTGCGGCTGTGAAATTTTGCTTCTTGCTCGGTAAAAACGCCGCGGAAACAGTTGTAATGTTGAACACAGCTTACAAAGACGACGCTATTGGAAAAACCCAAGTGTACGAGTGGTTTTTGCGCTTTAAAAATGGCGACATATCGATTGAGAACAAACCTCGTTCTGGACGACCGTCGACTTCCCGAACAGACGAAAATGTTGTGAAAGTGAAAGAAATTGTACGAACAGACCGACGACAGACCATTGACCAAATATCACACGTTAGTGGGTTATCTTGGAGCTCAGTCCAACGCATTTTAACAGAAGACTTGACAATGAAAAGAGTCGCTGCCAAGTTTGTGCCTCGGGTTCTGACAGACACTCAAAAGGAACGTCGAATTGAAACGAGTAGTGATTTGAAACAACAGCTTGAAACTGATCCAGATTTCATGTCAAAGATCATTACGGGTGACGAGTCTTGGTGCTATGGGTACGACCCAGAAACCAAACAACAATCCAGTCAATGGAAGACTTCATTATCACCCCGACCAAAAAAAGTCGTCAAGTCAGATCGAACATCAAAACAATGCTGATTTGTTTTTTTGATGTGAGGGGAATTGTCCATTCAGAGTTCGTTCCACCAGGCCAGACGGTAAATCAAGCTTTTTATCTTGAAGTGTTAAGAAGACTACGAAACAGCATTCGTCGTAAAAGACCTAATTTGTGGCAGACAGGGGACTGGTTTTTCCACCACGACAACGCGCCTGCACACACGGCAATCTCGGTTACCCAGTTTTTGGCGAAAAACGGCATGGTTTTGCTACCACACGCACCGTACTCACCCGATCTGGCTCCGTGTGATTTTTTCTTGTTCCCACGCATGAAAAGGGGCATGAAAGGTCTCCGATTTAACAACGTTGATGATGTCAAGAAAAAAACGACGGATGAGCTGGCAGCCATCACTGAAGAGGAGTACAAAAAATGTTTTGAACAGTGGAAGCACCGGTGGGACAAATGTATTAGTTGTAATGGAGAGTATTTTGAAGGGGATAAGGTTCTTTTGTAAAAAAATTAAAAATAAATAGTTTTAAAAAATAATTCCGGTTTCTTTTGGGTACCCTCTCGTATCATCGGCTCCTGGAGTCCTCTTTTGAATTGAAGGGGCCCTTTTCATGACGGGATCCATCTCCAACACGTGATCAGCGAGCCGCGTTGCCATGGTGAAGATCTCGTTGATGGTTTGTGAAGAAATGCTTGGCTTCGTTCAGGATCGTTAAACACACTAAGAACTGTACGTACGTATGAAGAAGTTAGTCGGACGCATGGAGAAAAACGTGCGGAGAAATTACAGTACGGCACCTGGCCGTACGTGTAGTGGTTGGGGATGGGGGTTGTATTGGCGGGGCCCGGTACCCGGTGACGTGCTCACTACGTTCAGTACGTCGAAATCTAACTTGGCTCATGGCGTCCGTCACTATGCTAGGGGTTAAGAGGCCCAACATGATACGAACGCCAAAAATTTTATTCAAACACGAAGTGTGACACATTTTTCCGGGATTGTATGACTTCCCAACCTCCCACCAAGTACGGTGTACACCAGGTGAGATTACGTACAGTATTTGCTGAGTGGAAGTCTCCTAGCCGTGGGAGTGAGAGAATGCATAACGCTCTCACTCGCACAAGCCATACGCGCCGTTCCAATAGCATTGTTTGTAATTTTACTCATTGTTGTGAGCAAGCGTTTATACATGCAGTAAACTAACAAGCAAGATAACAACTGTAGTATGTTTTCAGATTTGGATTATTACGGTAAAGACCTTTGAGCATGCGTAATTATGCCACATATCTCCCTCTCACTCGCTCGGCTATGGGACATTAGTTCGTCTGATACCTATACGTATTTTAAGTTTTTAGGCCCACGGACTAAGTCCGCTACCAAGGGATAACTGTATACACTTAAAGGAAAATTTGCAGATTAATAAAATAACCCAAGATCAACCATTACCTGATTTTCTAATCTTACAGAATAGTAGAATAACAAGGGGGCGTTTATCAACACTTACTTACCTGTAAAAAAAAGAAAACTAAATTAATAATGTTACACTCAGCACAATTTTATTACAACTACCAAATGCGCCTGTATTACAAGCGGGTTTATTGATAGCCTACAATGAATAAATTAGGGGTTTAGACATTGTACAGGTTGCTTACACATCACAACGTTTTGTAGACGAAAAACCTTCTATGAAATACTAACACGACTTTCTCTTGCCAAAGCAAATAATGAACAATATAACCTAACATTAGTAACGTCAGAATTAACAATCAAAACGTGGAATTAGTTAGAAGTTTCAAATACCTGGGTGAAACAATAATGCACAACATTAAAGAAAAAATTAACTGGAAGGAAAGAACAAATAAATTAATCAAATCCGCCATAACCACTAGGAATATTTACAATAAGAAATGTATGTCCATCAACACAAAATTAAGACACTACAATACCGTGATACTTCCTGAAGTCCTGTATGCGAGTGAAACCCTGTTTGGTCCAACAAGAATAGGCGAAAAGGACAAAATCGAGAAAGTGGAGAGGCAAATAGCAAGAAGGTGTATTGGAAAATGGTCCCTTCAAGATGGTAGTTTCTATATTGTACCAAACAAGGAAGTATATGAAACAATTGAGCCTTTAACCAGTATCATCAGGAAAAAAAGGATATCCTTCCTGGGACATATATTGAGAATGGAGGATACAAGATTACTAAGAAGGATGACTGAGTTTTTCTGGCAAAAGAAGATGACACCAAACTGGATAAAGGAAGTCAAAAAGGATATGGAGGAACTAAACATCACAATAGCTGACCTCAAAACTAAGTCAGGGAGCTACAGGACATACAAACAGCGATCGGTTAAATTTAGGGAACAAATGAGGGTCAGGAAAGCCATGGTGATTTCGGACGCTGAGAGACTGAGAAGATCCGAAACATTGAAGAATTATTGGCGAAGAAGAGGAGAAGTACGGGAGCGACAACTGCGAAGGCGTTTTGGTGGAACATCTGAAAGAGCTAGACGTTGAAAGATTGAACTTAAGTGGTCCTTTGTGGCCGTAAAAAAAAAAAAAAAAAAAACTAACCTCAAAAATCATAACCTTATTTTAATCATGAGTGAACGATGCAAAAAGAAAGTCAACTTTAGTTTGGCTTAAAAATACGGAAAATCACTCTTTCACGCTAAACTAGGCTCTGTAGAGGAAAAATCTTGAAAATACGTTGTAGATCTTTTAATTTCCTATAAACTTTATTGTATATACTTTTGTCGTAAAATGCATATTTAGGCAGAAATCTTAAAATATTATGAAAAAAACCAGAAAATCACTAACTCCCGCTAAACTAAGTGTTAGGCTACACAAAGAAATGTGTGAAATAAAAGTTGCAGATTTTCAAATTGTCAGCTTTTATTACATACACGTTTCTCCTAAAATTCATATTATGCCCCCAATCTTAGAAAAACCATTTTTTTCTACAAGAGAACAGCGTCCCCAAGAATTTCAGCAGACTTGGCGCCTACCCTATCTTGTAGAGCATAAAAAATGTAGTAATTGAGGCGATTTTAAAAAACGTATGCGGCGTTTTTGAGAAAATCGAAAAAAGTGAAAAACGACACGAATAAACTACTACTTCCAGTTGACCAATTTTGATGAAAATTTACTTGTCGGGTCTTCTAATCTAAGTGTCAAGTTTCAATTTCGTACGATGTTCCGTTCTTGAGATATTCCGTTCACACACACACACACAAACACACAAACACACACACACACACACACACGCACTCGCACGCACGCACACATACCAATCGCTAGAAACATGTTTTGTTGGGTTCAGGGGTTTTGAAAACGTATAGATCCGGTGAAAACTCGATTTCGAAAAATCGACATGAAAACAATACTTTCCTTCCTATATATTCATATAGGCAAGAGAGAGTAAAAAAAACTGTAACAATTAAAACAGTCATCAAAACAATGCAATGTAACGTTTATAGAACGAAGTAAACACTTTATCTCCCTCTAAAAACTAACTTTACACACTGACGTGGTTTTTGCTTAGAGCTACAATATTTATTTTTGTAGCAGTCGTTTTAAAACTTTTGCATCGCGACGAAAATAAATTTTAAAATATTAACAATATGTAAAATTATCATACAACAGTAAAATTAGTGAACCGGATTTTAAGACGATTGTAACAACAGCTGAAATTAAGCGTTAAAGTGTCATGAAAATGTATCTATTAATTTTTACTTTCTCTTGCCTACATTAATGAATAGGAAGGAAAGTATTGTTTTTATGTCGATTTTTCGAAATCGAGTTTTCACCGGATCTACACGTTTTAAGACCCCCTGAACCCAAAAAACATGTTTTTAGCGATTGGTCTGTGGTGTGTCTGTTTGTCTGTGTGTATACAAAATATCTCAAGAAAGGAACATCGTACGAACTTGAAACTTAAGTTACATACCACTACCGGACCCAAACATTTTCATCAAAATTGGTCAACCGGAAATAGTAGTTTATTCGTGTAATTTTTCACTTTTTTGCGATTTTCTCAAAAACTGGTCCTACGATTTTTTTTTGAAACGGCCTCATTTACAAATATTTTTATGCTCTACATGATAGGATAGGCGCCATCTCTGCTGAAATTTTTGGTGAGGCTGTTTTTTCATAAAACAATGTTTTTTAAGATTGCCACTATTTAAGTTAAATTTTGATTTAAGTTAAATCAAAATTGAATCGTTTATTTCAAAAACCCCATAAGTGACATTTTTGTCATAAATGACTTTTTGTGTTTTCCATGTTTTATTGATGAAAATACACCATTTGGTATAGTAACACCATATATACAACTTTTAAAGGCAAAGTAATAGGCAGATGAAATTGACAAAATCGAGTGTTTATTTCAGAAACCCCATATGTACTGTACATATGGGCTTTCTGCAACATACTTGCTATCAGCTGTTTTGAGGGTTATGTGACTCCTAGTTTCAAAGTATAATGAATTTTACCACTCTACTGAACATCTGCGTAAAGTAAAGTGTTCTCAGTTCATCGATGGTGTATCAAATTTTCATTTTACATTGAGAATATCAAAAAAAAGTACACTGCAGCAGCATCTCGCATTTCCAGCAGAACCTGCATTTATCAAAATCCTGTAAAAATTCATATTAAAAAAATCAACGATTTAAAAAAAGTTATTCAGTATATGCCCGAGGAAAAGAAATCATTTTATGAAGAAATCTACCAATGGCTAACAATGGAGAATGAAACATAATATTTATGTTTCATATTATGACGAGTTTGACGAAAATTATGTAATTTAAAAAAAAAGTCAAATAATGTATCACGAACTACTTATTATATTTAAAATATGAATTAATATTGAAATTTTTAGTAAAAATAAATATTTTATTTTATAAAAACACTGTTTCTGTTTAAATTTTGTACAAAAAAAAATTGTTTATTTTAAAAACACCATAAGTACAGCACCATATTTAATGAAATTTCTAACAAAATAAAACAGAAAAACACAGTTATTTTATACTGAAAGATGTGTTTTTATATGCACTTTAATATAAGCATGAAATCACTCATGTAAAAATTAAGCTTATTAATCCAGGTAGTTTTTTTCAGTTTACCGAAAATTTCATTATTGTTACTTATGGGGTTTTTGAAATAAACGATTCAATTATCAGAATGGTTGTTAAAAAAGCTGGTTTTTACTTTCCTTGCCGGAATCAAAATATGGGAAGGAAAATATTGTTTTCATGTCGTTTTTCAAAATCGATTTTTTACCGGATAAACACGTTTTCAGACCCCTGAAGTCAAAAAACGTGTGTGTATGTGTGTCTGTGAACAAAATATCTCAAGCACGGACCATCGTACAAACTTGAAATTAAAACTTAAGTTAGATACCACTAGAGGACCCGACACGAACATTTCCATCAAAATCGGTCAACCCGAAGTAGTAGTTTATTCGTGTGATTTTTCACTTTTTTGTGATTTTCTCAAAAACGGGTCCTACGATTTTTTAAAAAAATCTCATTTAATGCATTTTTTACGCTCTATATGATAGAGTAGGCGCCATATCCGTTGAAATTCTTGGAAAGACTATTTTCTCATAAAAAAAATATTTTCTTTACGATAGTAGCTTTAATATGCAAATTAACGCAAAAATTTATATAATAAAAGTTGCAGACAATTTTGCATTTTTTACGCTCTATATGATAGGGTAGGCGCCATATCCGTTGAAATTCTTGGAAAGACTATTTTCTCATAAAAAAATTATTTTTTTTAAGATAGTAGCTTTAATATGCAAATTAGCGCAAAAATTTATATAATAAAAGTTGCACACAATTTTAAATCGTACAACTTTTATTTCAAACATTTTTTTATATAGCGCTTATTTTAGCGGTACTTAGCGATTTTCTGTTTTTTCTCTCACGAAAACGTGTGAAAAATCGATTTTTTAAGATTTCGGCCTTAGTATACATTTTACGACAAAAGTGTATAATCAAATTTACAGAAAATTAAAAGATCTAAAACTTTTATTTAAAGCATTCTTCTCTACAGAGTTTAGTTTAGCGTGAAAGAGTAATTTTCCGTATACAGGGTGATTCATGAAGTTCTCCCCCCACTTCTACAGCACATTGTACTAGTAAAAATAATGAAAAAATGTTATATAAACATAGGTCCGAAAACGCTTCGTTAGCGAGTTACAGCTAGCGAAAGTTTCGCCTGGATTTCAGTTCACCAGGTGAAATGAGGTCTTCCTGGAATTGTGGTAAGGTAGATTAAGGGGCGAATTCAATCATTTCTTATGGTTTTTGATCTGATAAATTGAATAAAACAGGTCCCAGAACTGTAAGTTAAATAGTTTTTGAGAAAACCAGTGTCAAATGCAAAAAATGGAGTGAAAATCACATTTTTTCATCTTTGGGCAAGAATAACTTTGTTATTTCACCAAGAAACAGTTAAAATTTTTCAATAAAAAATGTAGAAAATTTTATTCTGAACAAACCGGTGTAAATAAAGTACACAGAAAGCGAATAGTTTTTGAGAAAACCAGTGTCAAATGCAAAAAAATGGAGTGAAAAAAACACATTTTTTCATTTTAGTTTTTCCGGTTAATTTTACTTTGTACTCTTATGAATAAAAACTCATTTAATCAAACATCTATTCGCTTTCTGTGTACTTAATTTACACCGGTTTGTTCAGAATAAAATTTTCTACATGTTTTATTGAAAAATTTTAACTGTTTCTTGGTGAAATAACACAGTTATCCTTGCCCAAAGATGAAAAAATAAGTTTTTCACTCCATTTTTTGCATTTGACACTGGTTTTCTTAAAAACTATTTAACTTACAGATCTGGGACCTGTTTTATTCAATTTATCAGATCAAAAACCATAAGAAATGATTGAATTCGCCCCTTAATCTACCTTACCACAATTCCAGGAAGACCTCATTTCACCTGGTGAACTGAAATCCAGGCGAAACTTTCGCTAGCTGTAACTCGCTAACGAAGCGTTTTCGGACCTATGTTTATATAACATTTTTTCATTATTTTTACTAGTACAATGTGCTGTAGAAGTGGGGGGAGAACTTCATGAATCACCCTGTATTTAAGCCAAACTAAGGTTGATTTTAATTTTGCGTCTTTCATTCATGATTAAATTAGGTTATGTTTATTGAAGTTAGTTTTCTTGTTTATTTCTAATGTTTAGGCCTTCGGGCCAGTCCAGTCAGTCAGCTGGTAGAAAGTCGCTATTATTTGTTAAGTAACACCGGTTGGGCAAACGACTTTGTATGGTGACCAGCTGACAGCCATCCATGAACAAACTCTACTGGGGGTCCCTGTTCAAAGTCACGTCTAATCCACGTCAAAAAAAAATACAGCAAAAAGCAGCAATCAAATTGGGTAGTCAACAAAGTACAGTTCCCGATAACAAATAAAAGCTAAAAAAAAAAAAAAAATTTCTAATGTTTTATTACTAATGTTAGGTTTATTAGTAATTATTTGCATTGGCAAGAGAAAGTTGTGTGAGTGTTTCAAACCAAATTTTTTTATAAAATGAATGAATTCGTTTATGTAGGATATTTGTAATGAGCTTCTCGTAGCCAGGTATTCAAGTTACGTTAATAATTACCTGAGGCAGTGAATGAATGGGCGGTATGTTACAACAACTGTTTGTCAAAGAGTTTCGGAGTGACGGGAAGATTAGCTAGGTGTACTTTGTTGTAGTTTTGTATTATACAGGTGTGTGAGTGTGTGTAAGTAACTATTTGACGGTAAGAATCTTGGATTTAATCCAGTACCAAGGAATGGTAAGTATTTACAAATCGGATACTTGTAAACTCTTACTTTATTACTGTATTTTCTTTGAGGTGTGATATGCGTTTGTGTAGTAGTTCAACGGATTGCACATTTGTTTAACCAAATTAACTAACCACCCAGTTTAAAACTCCAACCTGTTGCATTACAACGTACGAATTCTTACATGAACTCGAACATTTATGTCATGCGAATAATGAAAACATTTTATAGAATGTTACTTTCAGTTATCTTGTTTTATAAAACTCCCAATTTTATGTTGTAAAATGTCAAAGTGTTTTGACATTTGTGAAAAATATTCGATTCTCTCGTTAAAATTGATCACGTGTCATTTTTACTTTCTCTTGCCTATATGAATATATAGGAAGGAAAGTATTGTTTTCATGTCGATTTTTTGAAATCGAGTTTTCACCGGATCTATACGTTTTCAGACCCCCTGAACCCAAAAAACATGTTTTTAGCGATTTGTGTGTGTGTGTGTGAACAGAATATCTCAAGAACGGAACATCGTACGAACTTGAAACTTGAAACTTAAGTTACACATCACTACCGGACCCGACACGAACATTTTCATCAAAATCGGTCAACCGGAAGTAGTAGTTTATTCGTATAATTTTTCACTTTTTTGCGATTTTCTCAAAAACTGGTCCTACGATTTTTTTTTAAATCGCCTGGTTTACTACATTTTTTATGCTCTACAATATAGGGTAGGCGCCATGTTTGCTGAAATTCTGCTTGAGGCTGTTTTTACGTAAAAACATTTTCTTTTTAAGATTGCGGCTTTAATATGCATTTTAGCGCAAAACGTTATATAATAAAAGTTGTAGAGAATGTAAAATTCTACAACTTTAATTCAAACATTTTTTTGTATAACGCTTAGTTTAGCGGTAATTAGCGATTTTCTGTTTTTTTCTCACGAAAACGTGAGAAAAATCGATTTTTTTAACATTTCGGTCTTAGTATGCATTTTACGACAAAAGTGTATATAATTAAATTTATAGAAAATTAAAAGATCTACAACTTTTGTTTAGAGCATTTTTCTTTACAGAGCCTAGTTTAGCGTGAAAGCGTGATTTTCCGTATTTTTAAGCCAAACTGAGTTCGATTGTCATTTTGCGTCATTCACTCATGATTAAAATAAGGTTATGTTTTTGAGGTTAGTTTTTGTTTATTTCTAATATTTTATTAATAATGTTAGGTTTATTATTAATTATTTGCATTGGCAAGAGAAAGTTGTGTGAGTGTTTCACACCAGATTTTTTATTATATTTTTACTTTCACTTACATTACATGAATATATATATGCCTATAAAAGGTAGGTAGAGTGTTAAATTATTTGCACTCGATCTGCTATTCCAGGGCTACAAAACAAAGTTCAGTTTCTTATCACATGATTATCAGCAAATTATAGGGCGGAAGCATTTACGAACAGACAAGGTAGAGGTGTAAAAGACACTAGTCACAGTTATCTCCTGTAAGAGTAATGTATTTCACTATACAACCAGACCCTGTGGTAGATCTCGTAAATTTTTTTTTTTTTTTACGATTGCGGTCTAAACCCTTTCAGTACAAACGTCCGGAAAACAGGACGTACATATATTTTACGTAGTGACAACATCCGGTTTACCGGACGTCCTTAAGTTATCCATTAGTGCCAACGTCCGGAGAAACGAACATTTACGAAAAGAACTTTTAAATGAAAATTAATGGAATAATGTATTTTGAAACCGCCTCCGTGGCGCAATGATTAGCGCGCTAGCCTGCAAAGCGATAGGTCTCGGGTTCGATTCCCGGCTAAGGTCTAGAAATTTTAACACGTTAAAACCACCGTGAACGTACTAAAACCCGCAGTAGTTGCTGTCGATGCGACTTGAAATAAACTTAAAAAAAAACTATTTTGAATATTTTTAGTGGTAGAACGATTTCGTTTTTTTGTTGTTTAGGTCATCAGCCGAAAGGCTGGTTTGAACCTGTAGAGGTTTTACTAAGTAAAACGAGGAGTGAGGTGGTTTACAATTGCCTTCCTTACCGAGTGGAAAAGTACGCTTATCAGCATGCCGGGCCCTCTGAAAAGCACATATTTTCCACTCTGCAAATGACACCTTCACTTCATTCACCACATGGTCTGGCTGTATAATGAAATCCATTACTTTCAGAGGAGATAACTCTGATTAGTGTCTTTTACACCTCTACCTCTTCTGTTCTTAAATGATTCAGTCATTTAATTGGCTGACCATGTGTTAAGAAACAGAACTATTTATTTTAGCCCTGCAACGAACAGATTGAGTGTAAAAATTTGACACTCCACCTGTCTGTTATGGGCAGTTCGTTTTTTATGAACAGAATAAAAATTAATTTTTCACAGGAAATTTTATTTTTTGTAACGCTGAAATTTTGGTCGGTAATGGCAAGTTTACGCTTGCAATTTTTGGAATTAAGGGCTGTCACTTTTTGTACACCCTTATTCAAATTAAATGGCACTTTAGATCAAACTTTTAAATTTTTTTTTTTTTTTATTTAACGTCGCATCAACTGCAAGGTCATTAGCGACGACGTTGGGGTGTAGCTGTGTGAAATGAGGATGAAATGATTTTTTGTAACGTATGAAAATATGCCGTGCCTGAGTGGGATTCGAACCCAGGACCGCATGATGAGAGGCGAGCATGTTACCAACTGCGCCAATGCGGCCGGCACTTTTAAATATTGTTTCGGCACTGAAGGGATTAATATGCATTTTGCGCTAAAGTGTATGTAATAAAACTTGTACACACTTTAAAAATTCTACAACTTTTATTCCAAATTTTTTGCGTAAAGCTTAGTTTAGCGGTAATTAGTATTTTCTGTTTTTCTCATCATAATCTGTAGAAAATGGATTTTGTAAGATTTTTGCCTTTGTATACATTTTACTACAAAAGTGTATACAATCAAATTTATAGAAAATTAAAAGATCTACTACTTTAATTTTAAACATATTTATCAAGAATGATTTTCCGTATTATTAAGCCAAACTAAGGTAAGTTTTCATTTTGCATCATTCACTCATGATTAAAATAAGGTTATGGTTTTTGTGGTTAGTCTTTTGTTTATTTCTAATGTTTCATCACTAATTTGACACTCCACCTGTCTGTTATGGGCAGCTCATTGTACTATCAAAATTAATGAAAAAATTTCACATTAACATAGGTCCAAAAAAAGGCTTTATTAGTGAGTTCACCCCTAAATTTATCATCCAAGAAACCCAGCATATCTTCGTTTTACCCAGGGTACTAAATTCTAGGCGAAATCTTTCGCTAGCCGTAACTAGCTAACAAAGCATTTCCGGAGCTACGTTCATATGAATTATTTTTACTTTCTCTTGCCTATATGAATATATAGGAAGGAAAGTATTAATTTCATGTCGATTTTTCCAAATCAAGTTTTCACCGGATCTACACGTTTTCAGACCCCCTAAACCGAAAAACTATGTGTATAGCGATTGGTCTGTGTGTGTGTGTGTGTGTGAACAGACTATCTCAAGAACGGAATATCGTACGAACTAAACTCAAGTTAGATACCACCAGAGGACCCGACACTAACATATTCATCAAAATCAGTCAACCGGAAGTAGTAGTTTATTCGTGCCATTTTTCATTTATTTGCGATTTTCTCAAAAACGGCTCCTACGATTTTTTTAAAATCGCCTCATTTACTACATTTTTTATGCTCCACAAGATAGGGTAGGCGCCAAGTCTGCTAAAATTCTTGGAGCGGCTGTTTTCACGTAAAAAAAAGTTTTTTAAGATTGCGGCTTTAACATGCATTTTGGCGTAAAATGTACACAATAAAAAATGTAGAGCATTTAAAATCCTAAAAGTTTTATTTTCAACATTTTTTTATATAACGTTTATAACGGTAATTAGCGGTTTTCTGTTTTCTTGTCACAAAAACGTGTAAAATACATCGATTTTTTTTAGATTTCAGCCTTAGGTTAATACATTTTACAACAAAAGTGTATATAATCAAATTATTATGAAAATTAAAAGATCAACAACTTTTATTTTGAGCATTTTTCTGTACAGAGCCTAGTTTAGCGTAAAAGAGTGATTTTCCGTATTTTTAAGCCAAACTGAAGTTGATTTTCATTTTGAGTCTTTCACTCTTGATTAAAATTAGGTTACGTTTATTGAGGTTAGGTTTTCTTGTTTATTTCTAATGTTTTATTACTAATTTTAGATTAAACGTTCATTACATGCATTGCCAAGAAAAAGTTGTGTGAGGTTTTCACACCAGATTTTTGCTAGTAGAACGAGCTAAGAAAGCGTGGTACAATATATAAAACAATTCGTAGGTTGATTTCCATTTAGCGTCATTCACTAATGATGAAAATAAGGTTATGTTTATCACCGGGTTGGTCTAGAGGTAAAGTCGTCACCAAAATCAGATGTTTAACAGCTGATTTTCGGAGACGAAGGTTCCTGGTTCAAATCTTAGTAAAGAAAGTTACTTTTATTCGGATTCGATTACTAGACAGTGATTACCGGTGTACTTTGATGGTTGGGGTTCAATTAACCATACTCTCTCAGGAATGGTCGGCCTGGGTCTGTACAATACTACACCTCATTTACACGTCATACACATCATCTTCATCTCATTGGGTCATGGGGTTGCTTATTGTTCTGAATTGAACAGATTGCAACACGTACACAAATGAGGAATAAAAATTAAAATGTTTATCAATATTTACATTGGCAAGAGAAAATGTGTGACCGTTACACACTAGATTATCTAGAGATATAAATTGTATGATGAATGAAGCATTAAAACCCGTGAATAAGATAAGTAATTTGATTATACATAATATGCGGCGTAGCTGTGCGAGTTACATTGAAAATGGTGAAAGATGTACGTATCACGTTTGTAGTTAAAAACGCAGGACGTTGAATTATTTGGCATAGCCAAGTGGATTTGGCATCATCACAATTTTTTGTCCGTTTCAATAAATTAGAGAATAAAACGAAAAAATATTGGCCAGTCGCTTAATCACTGGTGGTGGCTCTTGTGTTTTCTTTTCTTTACAAGCGTTCCTTTATCTATGTTCGCATTTTTCATTTTCTGATAGAATTGGTTCACGCTTTTACCGTTTACTAAATTATTGGTCTCTAATTAAGCTATTTTGTACAAGTTAAATTGCTTCATTAGTGTTGGGTTTATCTGATTCATATACAGTAAAACCTCTCTAATTCGTCACTCTCTAATTCATCACCTTCTATAATTCGTCAGCCCTCCCCAGTTCATTGTAGGAAAATATTTCTGCAGAGTTTGATATTTTCCGAAAATGAAACGCAGGTTCAAGAATTTTGGAAAAAGTATACAATCGAAGATGCTGTATATAACATATCACAAGCATGGCATAACATTTCGAAAACAACACTTAAGTCTTGTTGGAACAATCTGTGGGCTGACCGAGAAGAAACTAGTAGCATCCGTTCTTACAATGAAACAAACAATGTCTTATCAGAATTAAAAGAAGTGTGCCAGAGTATACCTGTGACTAAAAATATTACCGGCGAGGAATTAGTTGAATGGATAGAGCAAGATGCTAACGAACTTGGGTATGAGATTTTAAGTGACAAAGAAATTGTGGCCTACGTTCAGAACAAAGATTCACCTGTTGAGGAAGATAGCAACGAAGAATATGTTTCAAGCCCTGAAATATTGGTACGAATCGAGAAATAGAAGGAATGCTGACGAAGTGCATCGAATGGTATGAGAGACAGAAAGAAGCAGAGTTATCAAAATTAATTGTAATATGACAAATTCGCCAGTTGGCTGTGGAAAAAGAAAAGAACTCGTTGGTAGAAAAGAAGATAACCCACTTTTTCAAGAAATAAATTTGGCATTTTAAATACATACATACATACATATTAGTGTAATTAAGTAACGTTTTCTAAATTTTAATGTGATTTTTTTGTAGTGTTAAGTGATACATAGTTAAAGATTCGTTTCATCGATTTTTAAATGTATACTTTTTCGATTGTAATTTTATATTCGGTAACGTGTACTGTGTTTTGCGTTCTACAAATTAGAAAATGTAAGTACAACCATATACAGAATTTCTGAAGTAGTATAAAACTAGATACGTAGACTAATACAAATTTACTGTAGTTATAGGACTTAGAATTACTTATTGTGTTTATCGTTAATGTAAGTTTCATTTATGTAATTCGACTTCTATGGAACTAATATACGTACGAGTATGTTATTTATTAACCGTTCATAGCAAATTCCATAATTCGTCACTTTCTGTATTTCGTCACTCCTTCGGTCCCGAACGAGACGAATTAGAGAGGTCCCACTGTATTTCTATAATAAGGATACTTATTTCTTTCCTAGACATCTCTTCTAGCTTTACAATTGCTATTGAAGACCATTTTCATAACGTTCACGTTTTCTTGCCTATAGGAAAGTATTGTTTTCATGTCCATTTTTCGAAATCGAGTTTTCACCGGATCTACACGTTTTCAGAACCCATGCTCCCAAAAAATATGTTTTTAGTGATTGATCAGTCTGTGTGAACAGAATATCTCATGAACGGCAGGCACATCGTACAAAATTGAAACTTCATACTTAAGTTACATACCACTAGAAGACCCGACACGAACATTTTCATCAAAATCAGTCAACCGGAAGTAGTAGTTTATTCGTGTCATTTTTAACTTTTTTACGATTTTCTCAAAAACGGCTCCTACAATTTTTTCTAAAATCGCCTCAATTACTAAGTTTTTTATGCTCTACAAGATAGGGTAGGCTCCATATCTGCTGAAATTCTAGAAGAGGCTGTTTTCACGTAAAAAAATTGTTTGTTTCAGATTGCAGCTTTAATATGCATTTAAGCGCAAACATTTATATAGGCCTAGGCTAATAAAAGTGGTAGGAGAGAAATTAAAATCCTACAACTTCTATATCAAACATTTTTTTTGTATAACGCTTAGCTTAGCGGTAATTAGCGATTTTCTGTTTTTTTCTCACGAAAACTAGTAAAAAATTGAATTTTTTTAGATTTCAGCATTAGTACCTATGCATTTCACGGCAAAGTGTGTATAATCAAATGCATAGCCAAACTGAGGGTGTTCATTTTGCGACTTTCACTAATGATTAAATTTAGGTTATGTTTATTGAGGTTATTTTTTAGTTTATTTCTAATGTTTTATTACTAATGTTAGGCTATAGTGTTTATCATTTGCATTGGCAAGAGAAAGTTGTGTGATTGTTTCACACCAGAATTTTTATTTTCTGATAGAATTGGTTAACGCTTTTAGCGTTTACTAAATTATTGGTCCCTAATTTTAAGCTATTTTGCATAAATAAATTGCTTCATTACTGTTGAATTTATCTAATTCATTAATACGGATACTTATTTCTTTCCTAGACATCTCTTCTTGCTTTGCAGTGGTATCGAGTAAATTTTCTAAATCTTTACTTTCTGTTACCCTGTAAAACGAGGGATAAGGTGGTTAACTATTACCTACTACACCGCGTGGAAAAGTATCCTTATCAGCATCCCCGCGGCCCTCTGAAAAGCATCTACGAGGTGTGGCTATTAATAACGAGACTGACGTACAAAATTTTATTTTTATTTCATACATAATCACTTATTGTCATCTTCAATATACACTCCTTCTCTATCCCTACAACGCTCCATGCGAATTTTCCATTGTTGGAAGTCATCTTCTGTCAGCTCCTTCAGGAAATGTGGCGCTCAAAAATGCTTGAAATCAAGCTCCAAAAAATATTTGTACTGACACTTCGTACGTGATTGAAAATGACCTAAATATTTTGGAAACTATAATAACATGTGATGAAACTTGAATATAACATAATGTTAATGTGCATATAACATATGATCCGGAAACGAAGCGCCAATCCATGCAATGGAAGAGCCGAACTTCACCGAGAACCAAAATAACTCGAATGAGCAAGTCAAAATTTAAAGCAATGATGATTGTTTTTTTTATATCCATTGGATTGTGTACCTTCACTGGGTTCCTGAAGGTCAAACAATTAATCAATATTACTACCTTGCGGTACTTTCTAAACTACGTCAAAAAGTGAGGAAAAAACGCCCCGAAATGTGGAAGGACAAATCATGGTTTCTCCACCACGACAATGCGCCAGCTCATTCCGCGTTATCTGTCAAGAGGTTCCTAGCCAAGTACAGCATTTCAGTGTTAGAACATCCACCTTATTCACCAGATCGTGCACCATGTGACTTTGACCTGTTTCCTAAGGTGAAATCTCCATTAAAAGGAACAAGATTTGAGTCTGTGGAAGCTGTAAAAGAGAAAGCGGCACGTGTCCTGAAGGAGCTGACAGAATAAAACTTCCAGCACTGTTTCCAACAATGGAAATTCGCATGGAGCGTTGTAGGGATAGAGAAGAAGTGTGTATTGAAGGTGACAATAAGTGATTATGTATAAAATAAAAAGAAAATTTTTTACAACGTCAGTCTCGTTATTTAATAGCCAAATCTCGTACTTTCCACCCTGCAAATGACACCTTCACTTCATTCACCACAGGGAACTGTATAATGAAATTCATTGCTCTAAAAGGAAATAACTGTGACTAGTGTCTTTTACAGCTCGACCTCTACTTTTCTCAAATGCTTCAGTCATATAATTGGGTGAACATGTGATGAGAAACAAAAACTATTTTTTGTGGCGCTGGAATTAGCAGATTGAGTCCAAAAAAATTCCTACAAATCCGGTTCACCGATTTTGAGAAAATATTCGTGTCGAATACCATAGTATTTGTTACCTAACTTACGTTCATGTTTACCGTCGTACGTTATGCCATACTCGAGATATTTTCTAGCACACAGATCAATCCGTAAAAACATGTTTTTGTGTTCAGGGGGCCTGAAAATAATACATTCCCTATCTTTATATTCATATAGCAAATGAGAAGGTAAAAATCATGAATTGGAAATAAAATATTTTATGAAATTTTTCACGATTCAAGTACTTTCACGGTATGTACTAAACAAAATGGTGAAAGTAAACAATAAAAGATTAAGTAACATTGATGGAGATGGCAACATAATTTATGTAAATGTGAAATGGAAGAAGCATTTAATTTAATTAGTTCTGGAAAACGATTTATTGTTAAAAGTTTATCTTAACAGATAATCGAGTTAAAGCCGGTAGTAACGTAAACATAATGTCTAAGCTTTGAAGCTTTGAATTTCATTATATGCGGTTATATTAGGTTGTCCAGTAAGAACAGCAAGATAAACCCAAAAGTAAATTCATTGAAACTTACCATACAATATTACACATTTAAAAACTTATCCACGTATTATCGCGAAGTCCCCTTTTACTTTCTCTTGCCATTTTTGTAACAATCAAACAATTCATCAAATTAGGACATTTTTACATTGCCAAGAGAAAGGCATGTGAGTATTTCACGACAGATTTTTTATTTTATTCTGGCCTACATGAATTTATACGGAAAAAGTATTGTTTTCTTGTCGATATTTCGAAATCCAGTTTTTACCGGATCTACACGTTTTCAGACCTCCTGAACCCAAAAAAAACCATGTTTTTAGCAATTGGTCTGCGTGTGTGAAAAAAAATATCTTAAGAACGGAACATCTTACGAATTTGAAACTTGAAATTTAATTCAGGTACTACTAGAGGACCCGATACAAATATTTTCATCAAAATCAGTCAACCGGAAGTAGTAGGGCCTAGTTTATTTGTGTCATTTTTCATTTTTTTTGCGATTTTCCTAAAGACGGCTCACACCGATCGTCTCATTTACTACATATTTTATGCTCTAAAAATGTATACGCGTGCGTGAGTCTGTCTATCTCAGCATGAGTATTCAGTAAGGCAGGGGAGTGGGAGAAATGAACAAGTGTGTAACCCTTCAGGGAATTCGGATTTGATAGTGGCAAACAGAAAACTGAAAAGACCCATTATTCTCATAAAATGATTAAATGATTTCATTATTGTTTCGCGACCACCCTATAATATCACCACAACCCCCAGTTGAAAATCACTGCTCTAGAGGTTCAAACCACCCTTTTGGGTGTTGATCTAAACAACAGAGATCTAAGAGTAGAAATATTGGTATAAAATATTTTTTAACAACATTCTATATTCTCCACTTCTATATTCTGTATATACTTCAGACCTACCGACCCTACCCCAAACCCTCACTGCTACCTACGCTGACGACACAGCAATATTAGCCCGAGACCAAAACTCTATACACGCTTCACTAACACTCCAACATCATCTCAATCTTTTACACGAATGGTGTAAAACATGGAAAATGAACTTAATACGGCAAAATCCCTTCACGTAACTTTCACAATCCGTCATGGTGATTGCCCACCATTATACATAGACAATGAACCTCTAACAAAAACAGATACCGTCAAGTATCTCGGTCTGACTTTTGATAAACGACTAACTTGGAGCACACATATCAAACGGAAACGTTTATTACTGAATTCCCGACTTAAACTTCTATATTCCCTACTTCATAAACGATCAAAAATACCAATGGCAAAGAAATTACGCATATATTGTTCTGTTTTGAAACCTATGCGGACCTACGGGTCCCAAATTTACGGTTCAACCAAACCCTCTAACTTGCAACGAATTCAAGCATTCCAATCAACAACATTACGCCTTATAGCAAATGCACCTCTTTACGTTAGCAACAAAACCTTACATACAGATTTGAAAACACCACTTGTACAAAATTCGATTGAATACCTATACAAACGCTTTTACAAGTCACACGAACACGAGAACCCCCTGGTGCGTTCACTTTCCATCTTTCCTTTACCTGATAATCCCCCTAGACGCCTTAAAAGACGCTAAAGTAGACACCTGCTAATTTGATATACAAATTTCATTCTTGGGGAGGCACCAATGGGGGCCCTACCCCTCTCATGCCTATCATGTCATTTACATTATTATCATAAACATCACATTTGCTTGTTGTAAAATTTTACAGTTGTAAATAAAGAATCAAAGAGAAAAAACCAACATTACCAATTTTTCAGAAGGTAAAAATGGGAAAATTACTGGATAAATGTTCCCCAAGCAATTGGTACAACTTTTGATTGTTAATGCAGAACTGCCGTACAATGGACAGAAGTAGGGAAAGATAGATGTAAAACGTAGTTGGTTGGTAATGGACAACGAGATGAATTCGGGAGGGGAATGGGACGACGATGAGGAATGGTAAATAAATACGTATGAACACGATAACATTGGAAGGGAGCCGTCGGCGACAGATGGCAGACAAAACAAAGCAACTATTTTATGTTGTTAAAAAGGAAGGAGAAGATAGGGTGGCTAAAGGAGAGGGGAGGGACACAACGGGAGTAAAGAGGAAACAATGAAAGTTGAACATGAGTAAACAATAAGCTCTTCATAATTCTTGAAAACAGCAGCACGACGTACGCCGGAATTATATAAACATTTCTCAAGTCCTTACTTTTGGAGGTTGGTGATTTTCAAAAAAAAGTCCGTGCCACAGGGGTTGCTTAAGCTAAGTAACTACATGGAATTTTTTCATATAATCAAAATTGTGGCCGTTAGCAATTAATTTCACTCCCTTATCGGTGCTGAACGCAACCAGAAGAGCGGCCGCTGGCCTTTTACAAGAAGTTAAGAAAAATGTAACTGCAGGACAGAGACATTCCGACTTTCTGGCAAGTTTTACAACTTGCTTCCGGAATACGTTAGTACGTTAGAGACAGGTCTCGTGATAAGAATTTCAAACTATTGATTAAAAGATTTCTTATTCAGCTGGGGCAGAACTCTCATTCGGAGTCTATGATTTCTCTTCGACACTAGGTTTAGGCGGGTATTATTGGCTCACTAAAATATTAGCCATATACTAGTAGTGGATATAGTTATATATTTATATTTATAGTAGTTTTCTGTTTCTGATTTTGCGCTAATATTATGTAATACTATGTGTTGTATTTGTGTATGAATAAAAAAGTTTATTTAAGGGAGGTAGCTAAGGTTAAATTTTGTTTTCATCTTTTTCTCAAAATCAATGTAAAGTAAATCGGTAGAGGTTTTTGTCAATTTTATTATAATGCTATTTCATAACTTTGCCCATAACAGACAGGTGGAGTGTCAAATTATTTACACTCAATCTGTTAGTTGCAGGGCTAAAATAAATAGTTCTGTTTCTTATCACATGGTCAGCCAATTAAATGACTGAATCGTTTAAGAACAGAAGAGGTAGAGGTGTAAAAGACACTAATCAGAATTATCTCGTCTGAAAGTAATGGATTTCATTATACAGCCAGACCCTGTGGTGAATGAAGTGAAAGTGTCATTTGCAGAATGGAAAATATATGCTTTTCAGAGGGCCTGGCATGCTGATAAGCGTACTTTTCCGCTCAGTGAGGAAGGCAATGGTAAACCACCTCACTCCTCGATTTACTTAGTAAAACCTCTACAGGTTCAAACCAGCCTATTGGCTGATGGCCTAAACAACATTTCATAACTGCTGATGTTTTTATTATCATTTTAGTTTTGTTCGTAAGTTTTAATTTTTATTTACATTTGTATTCTGTGTTTTATTATTATTTTTTTATTTTATACTAACGTGTTTTTTAATGTTATTTGTTGTTTTTTCTTTTGTGTGACTTATTTTTTTATGTAATAAGTGATATATTGGTATTGACTGGTTTTTATTTTTGTGTTTTTATCAGTGCTATTGCCCATAACAGACAGGTGGAGTGTCAAATTATTTACACTCAATCTGTTCGTTGCAGGGCTAAAATAAATAGTTCTGTTTCTTATCACATGGTCAGTCAATTAAATGACTGAATCATTTAAGAACAGAAGAGGTAGAGGTGTAAAATATACTAATCAGAGTTATCTTCTCTGAAAGTAATGAATTTCATTGTACAGCCAGACCCTGTGGTGAATGAAGTGAAAGTGTCATTTGCAGAATGGAAAATATATGCTTTTCAGAGGGCCTGGCATGCTGATAAGCGTACTTTTCCGCTCAGTGAGGAAGGCAATGGTAAACCACCTCACTCCTCGATTTACTTAGTAAAACCTCTACAGGTTCAAACCAGCCTATTGGCTGATGACCTAAACAACATTTCATAACTGCTGATGTTTGTATTATCATTTTATTAACATTTTAGTTTTGTTCATAAGTTTTAATTTTTATTTACATTTGTATTCTGTGTTTTATTATTATTTTTTTATTTTATACTAACGTGTTTTTTAATGTTATTTGTTGATTTTTTTCTTTTGTGTGACTTATTTTTTTATGTAATAAGTGATATATTGGTATTGACTGGTTTTTATTTTTGTGTTTTTATCAGTGCTATTGCCCATAACAGACAGGTGGAGTGTCAAATTATTTACACTCAATCTGTTCGTTGCAGGGCTAAAATAAATAGTTCTGTTTCTTATCACATGGTCAGTCAATTAAATGACTGAATCATTTAAGAACAGAAGAGGTAGAGGTGTAAAAGATACTAATCAGAGTTATCTTCTCTGAAAGTAATGAATTTCATTGTACAGCCAGACCCTGTGGTGAATGAAGTGAAGGTGTCATTTACAGAGTGGAAAATATGTGCTTTTCAGAGGGCCCGGCATGCTGATAAGCGTACTTTTCCATTCAGTGAGGAAGGCAATGGTAAACCACTTCACTCCTCGTTTTACTTAGTAAACCTCTAGAGGTTCAAACCAGCCTTTCGGCTGTTGACCTAAACAACAACATCAGTGCTATTATTGTTGTATTGTAGTTTTATTTTAGTGCAATGTATTTTATGTAATTAGAATAATTCTCCTCCAAGCATAAGCTTTGCTCTTTTGGAGGAGTAATAAAGGAAATAAATAAATAAAATAAATAAATGTTGTTGATTATGGACAAGAATCAGATCTGTTTTTAATGAGTATCAATTTTCCGTACTACACACACAGACCAATCGCTAAAAACATGTTTTTTGGGGGTTTAGTGAGTTTTTTTTTTGTTTTTTTTGTTTAACGTCCGACTGTTCTGCAATTACTGCTAATGCAGACGGTGAATGATGAAATGATTTTTTGTAACGTATGAAAAAATGCCGTGCCTGAATGGGATTCGAACCCAAGACCGCATGATGAGAGGCGAGCACGTTACCAACTTCGCCAATGCGGCCGGCGTGAGTTTGAAAACGTGTAGCTCCGGTGAAAACTCAATTTCCAAAAATCGACATGAAAACAATACTTTCCTTCATATACACTCATATAGGCAAGAGAAAGTAAAGAACAATAAAAGTATCCATCGGAACAGCTTTTTCAAGAATTCATCGTACTTTATATCAGCCAAGTATATGCGAAAAAGGTCTTATTTACTCTTATAAATCTAATATGAAAAACTCACACAACTTTTTCTTGCCAATGTTGGTAATGAACAATATGACCTAATTTAAATCACGAAGTGAATGACGCAAAATGAAAATCAACTTCTGTAGAACTTAAAAATATTGAAAATCAGTAATTGCCACTAGATTCTATACAGAAAAATCTGGTGTGAAACACACAACTTTCTCTTCCCAATGCAAATAATTAACAATATAACCTAAAATTAGTAAAAAAACATTAGAAATAAACAAAAAAAACTATCTTAAAAACATAATTTTATTTTAATTATGAGTGAAAGACAAAGTGAAAATCAACCTCAGTATAGCTCAAAAATACGAAAAATCACTCTTTCACGCTAAACTAGGCTCTGTAGAGAAAAATGCTACAAATAAAAAGTTGTAATGCATACTAAAACTGAAATCTTAAAAAAATCAATTTTTTACACGTTTTCGTGAGAAAAAAAACAGAAAATCGCTAATTACCGCTAAATTTAGCGCTATACATAAAAAACGTTTGAAATAAAAGTTATAGGATTTTAAATTCTCAACCACTTTTATGATAAGACATTTTTGCACTAAAATCCATACTAAAGCCGCAATCTTAAAAACAGTTTTTTTTTACGAAAAAAGGCCTCCCAAGAATTTCAGCAGACATGGCGCCTACCCTATCTTGTAGAGCATAAAAAATTTAATAAATAAGACGGTTTAAAAAAAATCGTAGGAGCCATTTTTGAGAAAATCCCAAAAAAGTTAAAAATGCACGAATAAACTTATACTTCCGGTAGACCGATTTTGATGAAAATTTTCGTGTCCTGTGAACTATATTACCTAACAAAATTACCACTACATAGTACCTGACTTAAGTTTTAAGTTTCAACTTCGTACGATATTCCGTTCTTGAGATACTTTGTTCACACACACACACGCGCGCGCGCGCACGCACACACACACACACACACACACTAACACACCAATCGCTAAAAACATTTTTTTTGCGTTCAAGGGGTCTAAAAACGTGTATATCCGGTGAATACTCGATTTCCACAAATCGACATGAAAACAATACTTTCGTTCCGTGTAATATTCATGTAGGGGAAAGAGAAAGTAAAAAACATAATAAAACAGACAAAATTCACGAAAGTAAAATGAACGATCCGATGAAAGATGCTGGAAGATTCTACTCTCTTACGCAATGTGCAAATATAAATCTACCTGCAAATACAATAGCACAGCCGAATAACAAAACAAGGTTAGGCTTTTGTATGTAATTGCATTACGTAATAAACGTAGTCCCTAATTGTTGAGGCCTAGTACGAAAAAAGAAACCGCAGAAACAAGTAGACACAATCAAGATGAGTCATGACGTAACGCGTTTTGTAATTCCGGTTAATTTAATTACACTTACCTCATCACATTTGTTTTGTTTCAATGCCTAACAGGCTGTAAAATAGGCATACAGGCCTAAAATTATTACAGATTTTTTAAAGGAATTCTTCAAATGAAAATGTTGACATACATGGTGAGTGTGCACTAGGCTTTCGGACCAGTCGAAACAATAAAACCCATAGAAAGTCACCTTGAATTTTTAAGTAACACCGGTTAATTAAACGAATCACTATGGTAACCAACGAATAAATCAACGACAACCATCGGATGCAATCTTAGTAGGTAGCAGATCGAGTCCAAATAATTTAACACTCCACCTGCCTGTTATAGGACAAATGTTAAAAAATACTTGTTGTTTAGGTAATCAGCCGAAAGGCTGGTTTAAACCTCTAGATATTTTACTAAGTACAACGAGGAATAAAGTAGTTTACCATTGATTACCTCATTAAATGGAAAAGTATGCCTATCAGCATGCCAGGCCCTCTGAAAAAAACGCATTTTCCACCCTGCAAATGACACCTTCACTTCATTCACCACAGAGTCTGGCTGTACATGATGAAATTGATTACTCTCAGAGGAGATAACTATGATTAATGTCTTTTACACCTCTACCTAGTCTGTACTTAAATGATTCATTCATTTAATTGGCTGACCATGCAACAAAAATAGAACTATATTTTGAAGCCCGGGAATGGGAGATCGAGAGCAAATAATTTAACAATCCACCTGCCTTTTGTAGGCAAAATGATACGAAATACTTAATAATTTTATTGAATACAGAAAAAAAGTACAAAGCGGTCTGCATTTTATCAAGTTCTTAGAGCCCTTTTATCAATCAGAAAAACTGATCATCAGTGGAACAAAGACATTTATCAATGAATCTTCTCTTGGCTTAGTAAAAGAGATAAAAGTAGTCCACACAAACACGGCGAACAGATGGCAGGAAAACCCCAGAATAAGGAGTTACAGAGGCATATATCCGACACTGGATAAAAACGATGAAGAAACTTTAACAAGAATAATTTCTTGGGATGTATATTTTGAGATATATACGAGGTGTGGCTATTAAACAACGAGACTGACGTAAAAAATTTTATTTTAATTTTATACATAATCACTTATTGTAACCTTCAATATACATTCCTTCTCTATCCCTACAACACTCCATGCGAATTTTCCATTGTTGAAAACAGTGCTGGAAGTCATCTTCTTTCAGCTCCTTCAGGACACGTGCCGCTTTCCCTTTTACAGCTTCCACGGACTCAAATCTTGTCTTTTTTAATGCAGATTTCACCTTAGGCAACAGGTAAAAGTCACATGGTGCAAAATATGGTGAAAAAGGTAAATGTTCTAACACTGAGATGCTGTACTTGGCTAGGAACCTTTTGACAGATAACGCGGAATGAGCTGGGGCATTGTCTTGGTGGAGAACCCATGATTTGTCCTTCCACATTTCGGGGCGTTTTTTTCTTACTTTTTGACGTAGTTTAGAAAGTACCTCAAGGTAGTAATACTGATTAATTGTTTGACCTTCAGGAACCCAGTGAAGGTACACAATCCCATGGATATCAAAAAAATAAACAATCACTGCTTTAAATTTTAACTTGCTCATTCTAGCTTTTTTGGCTCTCGGTGAAGTTCGGCTCTTCCTGTGCATGGATTGGCGCTTCGTTTCCGTTTCATAAGTAAAAAACCACGTTTCATCACATGTCATTTTCTTCTACCTGTTCCCTAAAGTGAAATCTGCATTAAAAGGGACAAGATTTGAGTCTCCGGAAGTTGTAAAAGAGGGAGCGACACGTGTCCTGAAGGAGCTGACAGAAGATGACTTCCAGCACTGTTTCCAACAATGGAAAATTCCCATGGAGCGTTGTAGGGATGGAGAAGTAGTGTACATTGAAGGTGACGACAATAAGTGATTATGTATAAAATAAAATTTTTAACAACGTCAGTCTCGTTATTTAATAGCCACACCTCGTATTGGTAAAAGTGTCAAAACAAACTGAAGTTGAATTCTAAGTTTACAGAACTGAAAGAAAGTGAATGCAAAGGTGTGTGGGTACAAAATGATCAACGTTCGGTGGTTAAAATCCCATTCATATTCAGACTACGGACCAGTGTAGTCTGTAATCGTCTATTTTAGACTACAACTCGATCTATTTTCGTTTATTTTAATACATTAACCATCTCATTTGCATAAACGTACCGGGTGCTCATAAACGAATAACCCCAAACTAAGGGTTAAAAATCTGATGTGAAACACTCACACGATTTTCTCCTGCCAATGTAGATAATGAACTATGTTTAATCATGAGTAAACAATTTTTTTTGTCATCAATCTCTCGACTGGTTTGATGCAGTTCTCCAAGCTGTTATATCTTGCGCAAGTAGTTTCATATCCACATACCTGTAACACCCTACATCTTTTGTGATTTGCTTTATAAAATCTAACCTTTGCCTCCCCCTACAATATTCACTCCCTCAATATTACCCTACATTATTGATAGACCAATACCTGGATGTCTTAAGATATGCCCCAATATCCCTATCCCTTCTTCTGGTAAGATGCTTCCATATACTTCTTTTTTCATTCACTCGCCTAAGAACCTCTAAATTATTTATCTTGTCCACCCACCTAATCTTCAACATTTTCCTATAACAACACATTTCTAAAGCTTCCGTCCTCTTCCGTTCCTCTCCCTTTCGGCTATAAAGGGCTTCTATCGTCAACTGGAAGGAGACCCCTTAATTCTTTTTACAAAAGGCTTAACGGAACCGGCCGGGATAAAAGGCTAGTGTCCTATCCATATACGCACAGTGGCCTGTTAGTAACCGTGTGACCGCTCATCAGCACGATGACCGTCTCATGGTGAACAGAACTGGAAGTACTGCCTATTCCGCCCTGGCAGGCGGTGGCTTGGGGCACTCACTCTGCCAATCAAAAAGCTGAAAACAACAGTAAACTACAGCTTTTTCTGTCTGACTAGAATTATCGTGAGAAAACTCCTTCATGCATGATTCTGGTTAGGCTTACTTAGTATATGAAGGTCTTCAAGAGCTTCGAGAACAATACGAAAAAAATTACGATGGCGTCCTCTCTGGTAAAACATTCCAGAGTGAGTAAACAATTTAAAATCAAAACAACTTAATTTTAATCATGAGTGAATGACGCAATATACAAATCAACCTCAGTAGATTTTTATAATACGGAAAATCACTAATTGTCTCTACATTACGGACTGTAGAGAAAAATAATGGGAAGTTTTGAACACCCTGTAAACCCCTCAGCATTAAGGCACGAGAGGGAGAAAGAGACACGGGGGGGGAGAGAGAGAGAGAGAACGGTTTTAAAAAAGAAAAATGACAGTACCCCTTCTCGTGAGCACCGAAACGTCACAGAATAGCGCCTACAACGTTTCTCCAACGGGGTAATAAGAAATACATTACAGCAATGCTTTGTTTTTGTTCTTGAACCGGGTCCATGACACCTTTATTTAAACTTAAGCCAAATTTAAATTCACTAGTGTTACGATATAGATATTTAAACGCGAAATATTAAATCGCATTCACTCTTATTTATTCTCCGTTCATTAAAATAAACTTACTTTGTTTTGTTGCAAGTTATAATTAATAAAAAAAAATTTTTTATATAATACGTACACGACATTCTGTTCGTAACGCAAATAATGAACAATATAACCTAATATTAGTAATAAAACATTAGAAATAAACAAAAAACTAACCTCCAAAAACATAACCTTATTTTGGCTAAAAAAATAATACAGAAAATCACTTTTTCACGCTAAACTAGGCTCTGTAGAGAAAAATGTTCTAAATAAAAGTTGTAAATTTTTTAATTTTCTATAAATTTTATTATATCCACTTTTGTCGTGAAATGCATACTAAGGCTGAAATCTTAAAAATATCGATTTTACACATTGAAAAAAAAACAAAAAGTGCAAATGACCCGCTAGAAAATAAAGGTAATAGCTAAAAAAGGTTTCAAATAAAAGTTGTCGATTTTTAAATTGTCTACAACTTTTATTCCATACTCTTTTGCGTTAAAATGCATGTTAAGGTCGCAATCTTAAAAAAAATAAACATTTTTTTCTACGAGAGCAAAGCCTCCCCAAGAATTTTAGCAGACACTGCACCTACCCTATCTTATAGACCATAAAAATGTAGTAAATGAGGCGACTTTTATAAAAATTGTAAAAGCCGTTTTTGAAAATAATTGTAAAAAAGTGAAAAACGACACGAATAAATTACTACTTCCGGTTGACCGATTAGTTTGGAAGACAAAACGACCGGGTTTTTTGCTACCGCAACAAATTTCATGCGTTTAGAGATATGTACCTCGATAATTATTCGACCGAAAAGTTTTTTATTTTGACACAACATAGAAAACTATATTCTTACAGCGTGTAAGAATCTCTGTAACCGCTCGATCGTTCGGCACGGGCAAACTATCGTTTTATTCAGCGTAAAAAAATTAGTACAAATATGTTAATAACATGAAATATTGATTGGCCAATGTTGTGGTAGAATTTTTAAAACTTTAAAAATAGACTCCACTTAAGCATGGGGTGGACACTACTATCCATGTTGCCTAAATCTCACTGTATACTGTCTAATCTGCTTTGTCTAATTGACAATCCAGTCTGTCAATTCAGGTAGACGGTCCGACAGATGTCACGTACACAAAACCTGGCAACATGAATAGTAGCGTTCACCCACCGCAATACACAGTCTATTTTTCAAAATTTTAAAAATTCAACCACAACATAATTTCATGTTATTAACATATTTGTTTTAAGTTTTTTACGCTGAATAAAACGATAGTTTGCCCGTACCGAACGATCGAACGGTTACCGAGATAGCAAGGATTCAAAATATTGTTAATAAATCAAAATTTAAATAACGTACGAATTCATAATTTCGTACAACCTGGAAGAATATAATTGTCTATGTTGTGTTAAAATTTCAAACTTTTCGGTCGAATAATTATCGAGTTACACGCCTCTAAACGCATGAAATTTGTTGCGGTAGCAAAAAAAAAACCGGGTCGTTTAGTCTTCCAACCTCGATATGGCAATTTTTAAAAACAATAAAAATATAGGACTATTATAAGTCAACGCAGAATAAAATGAGCTAAATTTAGATGTAAAATATGTTGAAATTCGACTCATAGTTTTGGAGATGCAAGGGTTCAAAAACTAGGTTGTCTATGATTATGAATCCGATAGTAATTGCATGTTGAATTGAACGTTTAAAGGCAACTTGAAAATTAAAGCGCGCACGGTGGACACAGCTTTTGACGTCTTGGATGATAGTCGATACTTTTTATTTGACAATTTCATAAGGCACATGAAAAAAATCTGGTGTGAAACACTCACACAACTTTCTCTTGCCAATGCAAATAATTAACAATAAAACTAACATTAGTAATAAAACATTAGAAATAAACAAAAAACTAACCTCAAAAACCGTAACCTTATTTTCATCGTGAGTAAAAGACGCAAAATGAAAATCAACCTCACTTTGGCTTAAAAATACGGAATATCAGTCTTTTACGCTAAGCTAGGCTCTGTAGAGAAAAACGCTCTAAATAAAAGTTGTAGTTCTATTAATTTCCTATGAATTTAATTACAAATTTTTGTCGTAAAATACATAATAAGACTACAATCTTTTAAAAAAATACTTTTTTTACACCTTTTCGTGAGAAAAAAACAGAAAATCGCTAATTCCCGCTAAACTAAACGTTATACAAAACAATGTTTGAAATAAAAGTTGTAGGGTTTTAAATTCTTTACAACTTTTACTAGATACATTTTTGTGCTAAAATGCATATTAAAGTCACAATATTAAAAAAACAATTTTTTTACGAGAAAACAGCCTCACCACGAATTTCAGCAGGCATGGGGCACCTACTCTATCATGTAGAGCATAGAAAATTAAGTAATTGAGGCGATTTTTAAAAAAAAACGTAAAAGCAGTTGTTGAGCAAACCGCAAAAAAGTGAAAAATTACACGAATAAACTACTACTTCCGGTTGACCGATTTTGATGAAAATGTTCGTGTCGGTTCCGGTAGTGGTATGTAACTTAAGTTTCAAGTTCGTAAGATGTTTCGTTCTTGAGATATTCTGTTCACACACACACACACACACAGACCAATCGCTAAAAACATGTTTTTTTGGTTCAGGGGTCCGAAAATGTGTAGATCCGGTGAAAACTGGATTTCTTGAAATCGACATGAAAACAATACTTTCCTTCCTATATACGAGTATTCATATAGGCAAGAGAGAGTAAAAATGAAAGCGCACGAGTGGACACAGCTTTTGACTTCTTCGATGATAAAATCGATGCTTTTTATTTGACAATTTCATAAGGCCTGATTAATTTCATAAGACGAATCTTATTAGAATTTCTATAATAATAAGACGGATGAAAAATAATCATAGGTTCCATAGAATAAAACCTGACTGTACTAATTCAGTGGAGTTAAATAAAACACACTAGCTTATGAGCATTCATTGTGTAGGGGAACTAATTGAGAACCTAAATAATCCATTGTTGCCAACATCATGAAATCTAAACTAAACAAAATAACTGGATGGTAAACCGCGCTGACTTTTTCAAAGAATATAAACACCATACTAATTTAGTTTCGGAAAAACAACTAAACATATTCTGGCCGCAACACCCAATGTAAAAAAAATCTGGTATGACACACTCACACGACTTTCTTTCACAATATAAATAATTAAAAATCTGGTGTGAAACACTCACACGACTTTCTCTTCCCAATGCAAATAATGAACAATATAACCTAAGTAATGAAACATTAGAAATAAACAAAAAACTAACCTGGTATGACAGACTCACACGACTTTCTCTTGCCAATACAACTTTTGCAAACTCACACGACTTTTTTTGACAATGTAAATAATTACATATGTATAACCTATTTTGAATCGTGAGTGAATGATGCAAAATTAAAAACAACCTCTGTTTTCCTTAAAAAATTCGGAAAATCACTAATTTAAGCATAAGAAAATTATGTAGAAAAAAATTCTATAACATTTATCCATTTTTTATTTCCTAAAACTTTAATTTTACGCACATTTGTCGTGAAGTGCATAAATAAAGCCGCAATATTACATAATCCAATTTTTATACCAATTTTAATGTAGAAATGAGAGAACATCCCTAATTGACGCTAAACTTAGCGGTGTACAAAAAAAACCGCTTCAAAAAAGTTGTCTGTTTCAAAAAGAACTACAACACGCTTATTATATACAACACTTTTCTTAATTTAAAGTCGCGTCAATTACTTGGTCATTAGCGACTACGGTAGATTATGTGACATTAACTGTGGGATTTGACGCATGAAAATTTCCAGACCCTGGTCGGGAATCGAACCCAGGACCTCCGCGTAGCAGGCTAACGCGCTAACCGTTGTACTACGGAGGCGGCCTACTACACTTTTGGCCGGTCTGTTGGCTTAGTGATTAGCGCAACTGGCTTCGACGCCAGGGTTCAATTCCCGGTTAGGTCTGGCATTTTTAATATAGGCCTATCATCATTCTCCACCGTCTCCATTAGCAGAAACAGCAAAACAGTCAGAAGTAACAATAAATAAATAAATAAAATATACTTTAAGCCCTAAAATTGATATAAAGGCGCGATCTTAAGAAAAATTTATAATTTTCCTACGGAAGCACAGATAAATTTACCAAAACAATTCAGCAGAAATGACGCTTACCCTATCATGTAGAGAATAAAAAAATGTAGTAGACTACACGAGGCGATTTTTTAAAAAAATCCGTCACGAAGGCAGCAATTTTTTTACTTTCTCTTACCTAATGAATATATAGGAAGGAAAGTATTGTTTTCATGTCGATTTTTAAAAATCAAGTTGTCACCGGATCTACACGTTTTCAGACCCCCTGAACCCAAAAAACATGTTTTTAGCGATTGATCTGTGTTTGTGTGTGTGTTGTGTGCGTGTGTGAACAGAATATCTGAAAACGGAAAATCGTACGTACTTAAAACTCGAAATTCAAGTTAAATACCACTAGAGGACCCGACATGAACAATTTCACCAAAATCGGTCAACCGGAAGTAGTAGTTTATTCGTGTAACTTTTCACTTTTTTGCGATTTTCTCAAAAACTGGTCCTACGATTTCTTTTAAAAACGCCTTCTTTACTAAATTTTTCATGCTCTATAAGATAGGGTAGGCGTCATGTCTCCTGAAATTCTTGGAGAGGCTGTTTTTTCGTGAAAAAATTGATTTTTTTTTTAAATTACGGCTTTAACATGCATTTTAGCGCAAAAATGTATATAGCAAAAGTTGTAGAGAATTGAAAATCCCACAACTTTTATTTCAGAACATTTTTTTGTATAACGCTTAGTTTATCGGTAATTAGTGATTTTCTGTTTTTCTTCACACGAAATCATGTAAAAAATCGATTTTTTTTAAAGATTTCAACCGTATTATGCATTTTACGACAGAAACGTATAATTAAATTTATTTGAAATTAAAAGATATACAACTTTTATTTAAAGCATTTTTCTCTACAGAGCCTAGTTTTGCGTGAAAGTGATTTTCCGTATTTTTAGCGAAACTAAGGTTGAGTTTCATTTTGCGTCATTCACTCATGATTAATATCAGGTTATGTTTATTGAAGTTAGTTTTTCGTTTATTTCAAATGTTTTATTGCTAATGTTCGGTTTATTGTTAATTATTTGCATTGGCAAGAGAAAGTTATGTGAGTGTTTCACACTAGATTTTTTTAACTAAAATTTATGTTGGCCTTTATTAACCTAATAAACGTTTAGGTTATATTACATTGTTATGGTACAAAGTATAAAATCACGGAATTTAGTGTGTTTAATTCTCTGTACTATTTGATTATCGGAACCGCACCGGTTCAAATTTGTTCGGATAACTGACGCTCCACTGTAATAAATTGTAAAAAGGGTATACACGTGTCTCGTATTATTTTTCTGGACACTTCACGTTTATTTATTTTCTCCAATTAATTCCTAAAAAAAAACCAAACAGAAAATAACAAATACTTTAAGATATTAGCTCAAGTATCACAAAGAAGAAAATATGGGCAACGAATACCGTAAGTCCCATTATGTAAATTGACATACAACTTAACAAAAACAAACCGTGTTCAATTAGTGGAAAATGTTTCCGATACCAAACGAATAACTAAGCAATAAAGATTACATTTATTTTTACATTGTTTGAATCTGTGTTAGGTTTTTTAAACGCTATTCGCAGTTATTATAAAAGCAGTTAACTTTCTCTTGCCTATATGAATATATAGGAAGGAAAATATTATTTTCATCTCGATTTTTCAAAATCGAGTTTTCACTGGATCTACACGTTTTCAGACCCCCTGAACCCAAAAAACATGCTTTTAGCAATCGGTCTGTGTGTGTGTGTGTGTGTGTGTGTGTGTGTGTGTGTGTGTGTGTGTGTGTGTGTGTGTGTGTGTGTGTGTGTGTGTGTGAACAAAGTATTTAAGAATGGAACATCGTACCAACTTGAAACTTATAATTTAAGTTATATACCACTGGAGGATCCGACACAAACATTTTCATCAAAATCGTCACCCAGAAGTAATAGTTTGTTCGTGTCATTTTTTAATTTTTTGCAATGTCTCAAAAAACGGCTCGAACGATTTTTTAAAAAATTGCCTCATTTAGGCTACTAATTTTTTTTTTTGCTCTACAAGATACGGTAGGGGCCATGTCTGCTGAAATTCTTGAAGAGGTTTGTTTTCTCATAAAAAAATATTTTTTTAAGATTGCAACTCTGATATGCGTTTTAATCCAAAAATGTATAATAAAAGTTGTAGAGAATTTAAAAGGCTACAACTTTTATTTCACACATTTTTTGTACAACGCTTAGTTTAGCGGACATTAGCAATTTACAGTTTTTTCTCACGAAAACGTGTAAAAATCGATTTTTTAAAGATTGCGGTATTAGTATGCATTTTACGACGAAAGTGTAGTATATACCTACTGTATAATCAAATTTATAGAAAATTAAAAGATCTACAATTTGTTTACGGCATTTTTCTCTACAGAGCCTATTTTAGCGTAAATAAGTGATTTTCCCTATTATGAAACCCAACTGAGGTTGATTTTAATTTTGCGTCTTTCACTCAAGGATTAAAATAAGGTGATGTTTTTTGTCGATTTCTAAAGTTTTATTACTAATGTTAGATTATATTGTTAATTATTTGCATTGGCAAAAGAAAGTTTTGTGAGTGTTTCACACCAGATTTTTAATAGTTCTAATTATTTCTTCGCGAAAAAATATTCTGTTTGCGTATTCATAAAATATATTTAAATACAATTTTTTTCAACTACCATTTTGATACTGTTAACTCCAAACATAGTCTCTTTGTTGCTAACAACGCGGGTGGAATTGCTAGTTTTCATTATTTCCACTTAGTTCTAATAACGTAGATAGAATTGTTCTGTGATTACGGAAGAGGATCGCTATGTTCCCTCCATTAAAAATTTAACGTATTTTATAATAATAATAATAATAATAATAATAATAATAATAATAATAATAATAATAATAATAATAATAATTATAATTAAAAAAAACCTGGTGTGAAACACTCACACGACTTTCTCTTGCCAATGTAAATAATGAACAACATAATCTAACATAAGAAATAAAACATTAGAAATAAACAAAAAACTAACCTGAAAAAACATTACCTTATTTTAAACATCAATGAAAGACGCAAAATGAAAAATCAACCTTAGTTTGGTTTAATAATAGACTAGGGAAAATCACTTTTTGACGCTAAAATAGGCTCTCTAGAGAATAATGCTGTAAAAAAATTATAGATCTTTTAATTTCCTACGTGAATTTTATAAGTGAAGATGTCATTTGCAGGGTGGAAAGTATAAGCTTTACAGACGGCTTGGCGTGTTGATAAGCATACTTTTCTACTCAGTGAGGAAGACAATGGTAAACAACCATACTCTTCGTTTTATTTCGTAAAGCCCTCAGAAATTCAAACCAGCCTTCCGTCTGATGATATAAACAACATTTTAGTAACCTACAAAAAAATATTGATCCTTCAAGATAAAAAAAAATAAAAACATTTAAAAGAATTCCCAGAAAGACTTCTTGTCAGAGAAATTTGAGGACACGATTCAAGGTTTCACAGTAAATTAATCGCGCAATTATTTCAGATTGCTGCAAACAAAATTAAATTATCACGTGGGTGGATAACAACTGGTAAATGACAAAATATAATTATAGTTCAAAAATTGTGCGGTAAAACAATGTCACAAAGATTGAAACGTGGTTTAAAAAACGCACGATTTTATGAAAGACAATTACAAAACATTGTTTATGGCTGAAGAGTGTCATGGGAACAGCACAAATTGAGTGAAAATATAATTTTATTAATAAATTATTTGTTTTTACGGAAACAAATTTAAATCGTTATACACAGGGTCATCATAAAAGAATTTAGGGTTGCAATAATTCATATCAAGACAGTAGGGAAATTTGAGGTGTTTTATTGGTAACTCTGATAGTCTCCGATCTTAAAAATTGTGTAACAACCAGTTAGCAGGAAATTTGACGGGGGGGGGGGTCACTACCATGGGTATTTCAAACCCCCAAGAGAGAGTGAGGTTGTTTATTAATCCCTCCCTCATTGATTTGAAAGAGTATGCTTATCAGCGTGCTAGGCCGACCGAAAAACACCCATTTCCTACCATGCAAATGGCACCTTCACTTCATTCACCACAGGGCCTGGCTATACAGGGTGATTCACGAAGATATGAAAAACTTTGGGAGCCCATTGTACATGTAAAAATAATGAAAAAAGTTTATATAAACATGGGTCCGGAAATGCTTCGTTTCCGAGTTACGGCTAGCGAAAGATTTCGCCCGGATTTCAGCTCACCAGGTGAACTGAGGTCTTTCTGAAATTCTGGTAAGGTAGATTAAGGGGCGAATTCAATCGTTAAGATCATGGTTTTCTTATGGTTTTTGACCTGATTAATTGAATAAAACAGGTCACAGAACTGTAAGTTAAATAGTTTTTGAGAAAACCAGTGTCAAATGCAAAACATGGTGTGAAAAAACACAATTTTTTATCCCATCCTTGTTTTTCCGGTTAATTTTACTCTACTGTTATGAATAAAAATTCATTTAATCAAACATCTATTAGCTTTCTGTGTACTTTATTTACACCGGTTTGTTCAGAATAAATTTTTCAACATGTTTTCTTTCAAAAAATTTAACTGTTTCTTGGTGAAATAACAAAGTTATTCTTGCCCAAAGATGAAAAAATGTGTTTTCACTCCATTTTTTGCATTTTACACTGGTTTCCTTAAAAACTATTTAACTTACAGTTCTGGGACCTGTTTTATTCAATTTATCAGATCACAAACCATAAGAAATGATTGAATTCGCCTCTTAATCTACCTTACAAGAATTTCAGAAAGACCTCATTTCACCTGGTGAGCTGAAACCCGGGCGAAACTTTCGCTAGCCGTAACTCGGAAACGAAGCATTTCCGACCCATGTTTATATAAACTTTTTTCATTATTTTTACATGTACAATGAGTTCCTAAAGTTTCTGCATACCTTCGTGAATCACCCTGTATAATGAAATTCATTAATCTCAGAGGTGACAACTCTGACTAGTGTCTTTTACACCTCTACCTCTTCTGTTCTTAATTAGTTCAGTCATGTAATTGGCTGACGATGTCATACGAAACGGAACTATTTTTTGTAGCCCTGAAACCAACAGATCGAATGCAATTAATTTAACACACTACCTGCCCTATACAGGGTGTCTCACGAGTAACCCGCCAAACATCTAAGGTGGTTTCCTCTCATCAAAATAATGAAAAATGTTTATATAATATGGGTTCGGAAACGCTTCGTTAGCGAGTTACGGCTAGCAAAAGATTTCGCCCTGGGTTCAGAACATACACCTAAATAAAGTCACCCTAAAAGTCTAGCAACCCAATTTTATGAGTAGATTTGGTGGTTTCTTATGTATTTTGACCCGAAAAATTGAATAAAATAAGTTCCAGAACCATATCTCCAGTAGTTTTTGTAATATCCAATGAAAAACGGACAAATCTGTGCATAAAAATACGTTTTTTTAGTTTTGAAAAACAATAACTGAGTTAAATGGCTAATTAATGTGTAAATTTATTTAGCAAAACTTGTAGAGATTTTAATTCTAAAGGGAATGATGTAAAATAGGCCAATAATAAACAAACACAAAGTTTAAAAAGTTCATGTTTAATTAAATCAACACATACGAAAAATAAGACAGAAAATACAATATCTTCTTAATTAACATTTTTCGTAAACACAAAATTTTTTAGCCTAATTGCTGAATCTTTTATTTCAATATCCATACCTTACAAATGGTGTTCAAAATGATTTCCTTGGTCATTTGTGCACAATCTAGCGCGTTTCGGGTCGAAATACATAAGAAACCATCAAATCTACTCATAAAATTGGGTTCCTAGACCTCTAGGATGATTTTATTTAGGGGCGTATGTTCTGAACCACGGGCGAAATCTTTCGCTAGCCGTAACTCGCTAACGAAGCGTTTCCTTAACCATGTTTATATTAACTTTTTTCATTATTTTGATGATAGGAAACCATCTTAGAAGTTTGTCGGGTTACTCGTGAGACACTCTGTATGTTCATACAGGCAAGAGAATGTAAAAATATTCGCAATGAACAAACAGGATCACAAGTTTAAAACATACAGTATTACGTTCAAGTCTTAGGCATACATTGTAAGGCACACAATGATCAATTCTAATAAAAAATGCCTACGGTAATAAAAATTAAATTCGGTTAATTAATTCCGTTAATTAAAATAAGAAGATAGACTGACGTCATGAATGTACAACAGCACACAATCACCTAGCCTAAAACGACATGAAGCAGCATTTAGATCATCGACATTTTTAATTTAGATTTGCAAATTAACAATCCGAATTTCTGCTTTCAATTTTAGGGTCAGATGTGAAAAAAATCAAGTGTGAAACACTCACACAACTTTCTCTTGCCAATGCAAATATTGAACAATATAACCTAACATTAGTAATAAAACAAATAAAAAAAAAACTAACCTCAAAATACATAACATTTAATCATGGGTGAAACACGCAAGATGAAAATTTACCTCAGTTTGGCTTGAAAATAAAGAAAATCACTTTCACGCTAAACTGGGCTCGTAAAGAAAAATGCTTCTAAATAAAAGTTGTAGATCTTCTAATTTTTTATAAATTTTATTACTGTATACACACTTTTGTCGTAAAATGCATACCAAGGCCTAAATCTTGAAAAATTTATTTCTTTTACAGATTTTCATGAAACAAAATACAGAAAATCACTAAATACCGCTAAACTAAGCGTTGTACAATCAAATGTTGGAAATAAAGTTGTAGGATTTAAAATTTTCTACAACTTTTATTATATATATATACTCTTTTGTGCTAAAATGCATCTAAAAGCCGCAATCTTAAAAACATTAATTTATTTGCGTGAAAACAGCCTCTAAAAGAATTCTAGCAGACATGGCGCCTACCCTATCTTGTAAAGCATAAAAAACTTAGTCAATGAGGCTATTTTTAAAAACATTGTAGGAGCCATTTTTTGAGAAAATCGCAAAAAAGTGAAAAATGAATAAATTACTACATTCGGTTGACCGGAATTTATGAAAATGTTCGTGTCGGATCCTCTAGTGGTATCTAATTTAAGTTTCAAAACGATGTTCCGTTCTTGACATATTCTGTTCTCGCACACACACGCACACACACACACACGCACACACAGACCAATCGCTGAAAACATGTTTTTTGGCTTCAGGGGGTCTGAAAACGTGTAGATTCGGTGAAAACTCGATTTCAACCACTACTTCCGGTGAGCCGATGTTGATGAAAATGTTCGTGTCAGGTCCTCTAGTGCCACCTAACTTTAGTTTAAAGTTTAAACTTCGTAAGATGTTCCGTTCTTGAGAAATTTTGTTCACGCACAAGCGCGCGCGCACACACACACACACACAAACACACATACACAGAACAATCGCTAAAAACATGTTTTTTGGGTTCAGGAGGTCTGGAAACGTGCAGATCCGGTGAAAACTCGATTTCGAAAAATCGACATGGAAACAATACATTCCTTCCTATATATTCATATAGGGAAGAGAGAGTAAAAATACTTCAGTTTCTGTTAGACGGTCTTAAGAAGTATTTTGCATCGTAATTTTGGACTAATCAAAAGAAATGGTTTTTTCTTTGTATTTTTTTATATTAGCAGTTAACATGTCCAGAATTCTTTCTAGATTGAATTAACAAGCTAAAACTTTTAACGATTGTTAAAAAATACTTCAGTTCCCTCTCTGTTCGTTCAATTTTTCTTTTATTCTTCAATAGGCAGGAGTTTTTCTTTATTTTTTTAAATACAGTACAACAGTTTGAATTGCAGTAAATTAACGATCTCTTAAAGTAGTTTATGTTTCCTGTTTCTCTCATTGGAAGTTTTTCTTTTCATTACAATTAATTTATCTATACATACGTTTTATCAATGTTTTTAGTTTCTCTTGCTTATATGAATATATAGAAAGGAAAGTATTGTTTTCATGTCGATTTTTCGAAATCGAGTTTTCCCCGGATCTACATGTTTTCAGACCCCCTGAACCCAAAAAAACATTTTTTAGTGATTGGTCTGTGTGTGTTGTATGTGTGAACGGAACATCTTACGAAGTTGAAACTTTAAAACTTAAGTTAGATACCACTAGAAGACCGGACAGGAACATTTTTATCAAAATCGGTTAACCGGAAGTAGTAGTTTATTCGTGTAATTTTTCACTTTTTTGCGATTTTCTCAAAAACGGCTCTTACGATTTTTTAAAAATGTGACTCATTAGCTACATTTTTATGCTCTACAAGATAAGGTAGGCGCCATGTCTGCTGAAATTCGTAAGGAGGCTGTTTTCTCATTAAAAAATAGTTTTTTTTAAAGATTGCGGCTGTAATATGCATTTTAGCGCAAAAATGTATATAATAAAAGTTGTACAGAATTTGAAATTTTACAACTTTTATTTCAATTTTTTTTTTATAACGCTTAGTTTAGCGGTATTAGCGATTATCTTTTTTTTCTCGAAAACGAGTGAAAAATCGATTTATTTTAAGATTCAGCCGTAGTGTGCATTTTACGACAAAAATGTTTATTATTATAAAATTTATAGGAAATTAAAAGATCTACGACTTTTATTTAGAGCATTTTCCTCTACAGAACCTAGTTTAGCGTGAAAAAGTGATTTTCCGTATTTTTTAACCCAACCTGAGGTTGATTTTCATTTTGCGTCTTTCACTCATGATTAAAATTAGATATGTTTATTGGGATTAGTTTTTTCGTTTAAATCTTATGTTTTATTAAGAATGTTACGTTATATTGTTAATTATTTGCATTGGCAAGAGAACGTTGTGTGAGTATTTCACACCAGATTTTTGTTGTTTTTCCTCACAAAAACGTGTAAATAATCGATTTTTCTAAGATTTCAGCATTAGTATGCATTTTATGACAAAAGTACTGGGCTAGTAATCACGTGACTTTTCTCCTCTACTAGCGCTAGTAAAATCAAATAAGTTCAAATTCACTAGCGTGCTAGTGAATACGATCGCTTTAACTACAGAGTGATTTTTTAGTCCTGTTACCCAATTGTTAATGTCTGGTAATATTTTTCTAAAATAAATAAATTTTGTTTTGTGACACTAAGTTGGTAGCCCTACTCAACCAGTATGGATATGGCAGTGTAAGTTGATTCTCCTTGAGCTGTGTAAAATTTTGTGCCATTTCCGGTCGTGCTACGAACAGAATGTCTTTTATCCTAAAACAATCTCTTGTTTAAATCTGGAGGCTGAAGCTCTAGAAATAATCGTATGTGATACGGATACAATTTCAATTTTTTAGCAGCTTTCTGAGCACTCGAACATGACAAATCAACATGCGAGGAAATTTTTTGTAAACTTTTCCATGGAGAATTGAGCAATCTTGTTTTCACATTCTCTTATCGTCATCTGTCAAGAGACTTGGTCGACTACTACGTTTTCTGCTGCAAACAATACCTGCCTCTAAAAATCAGTTAGTTAGCCTAGAAATTGACTAGAATAGAGTGGAGGAACACCAAAAAATTTAATTTGAAATGATTCTTTTACACTCGCATACGATTTTGTAGCAAAATATTGTTCAAGAATGAAAACCCGTCGTTCTAGGGTAAAAGACATTCTGTTCGTAACACAACTGGAAACAGCACAAAATTTTACGCAACTCAAGGAGAATCAACTCAAACTGTCGTATCTATACCGGTTGAGTAGGGCTACCAACTTTGTGTCACAAAACAAGATATCCCTTTCTTAGAAAAAAATTACCAGACATTAACAATTGGGTAACACGACTAAAAATCACCCGGTAGCTTTAACGCTAGCTGCTAGTTCGTTCGTACGACGCTAGTTTACTATCATTGACTAATGCGAGCATAAAATAGGCGTTAACGGTTTGTGTTTCAATAAATTGTCGAGTCATTTTTCATTGTGACAGGCTATCGTAATGCACAGTAATATCACGATTGTTTTCGGTAACGCGATATGATGTCGAGATTAAATACTGACTGTACTACATACAGAAAATCCGTTTGTTTAAATCGTGCTTAGTTTCAAGGTCGCGTCGTATTTGCCGCTACGAGTAAACTATTATGAAGAAAATTATTATCCGTGAATAATGTTGTTTTATTTAAAATAATGTACTGTTTACACAAAATAATGACACCATTACCTTCATTTTTTATGTACTTTTTGTTGGTCCATTAAGATGTTTTGTTATTTTGTTTCTTGATAAAATTTCTGGTTTGACAATCTCATACGAGTTCCTTTTGCCCATTGATGTATTGAAAATTTTAATCTTGAGTGGATGATGAAAAATTAAATCAACCACTCTTTTTACTTTCTCTTGCCTATATGAATATAAATAGGAAGGAAAGTATTGTTTTCATGTCGATTTTTCGAAATCGAGTTTTCACCGGATCTGTACGTTTTCAGACCCCCTGAACACAAAAAACATGTTTTTAGCGATTGGTCTGTGTCTGTGTCTGTGTATCTGTGTGTGTATACAAAATATCTCAAGAACAGAACATCGTACGAACTTGAAACTTAAGTTACATACCACTACCGGACCCGACACGTACATTTTCATCAAAATCGGTCAAACGGAAGTAGTAGTTTATTCGTGTAATTTTTCACTTTTTTGCGATTTTCTCAAAAACTAGTACTACGATTTTTTTAAAAATCGCCAGGTTTACTCAATTTTTTATTCTCTACAAGATAGGGTAGGCGTCATGTTTGCTGAAATTCTGGGTGAGGCTGTTTTCACGTAAAAACATTGTTTTTTTAAGATTACGGTTTTAATATGCAATTTAGAGCAAAAATTTATAAATTAAAAGTTGTAGAAAATTAAAATTCTTCAACTTTTATTTCAAACATTTTTTGTATAACGCTTAGTTTAGCGGTAATTTGCGATTTTCTGTTTTTTCTCACGAAAACGTGTGAAAAATCGATTTTTTTAACATTTCGGCCTTAGTATGCATTTTACGACAAAAGTGTATATAATTAAATTTATAGAAAATTAAAAGATCTACAACTTTTATTTTTAGCATTTTTCTCTACAGACCCTAGTTTAGAGAGAAAGAGTGATTTTCCGTATTTCTAAGCCAAACTGAGGTTGATTTTCATTTTGCGTCTTACACTCATGATTAAAATTAGATTATGTTTATTGAGGTTAGTTTTTTTGTTTATTTCTTATGTTTTATTACTAACACTTATATGGAAACATCGGTCTCACAGGCACTAAGGGTGATTTGTTTACATAATACTGGGTTCCCTGAGCTAGGGTTGGTGCTGACCGTCATAATAGCTTCCTCCCTCATTCCTATCTACTTCATAGTGAAATATGGTTCAGTTCACGTGAATCGTTGCGGAAGTGTAAATCGTTCTTAAAAATCATACCGGTCTGTGATACCGCGTGTTTCTTTTTGTGTATTTCATGTAGCGGTCTGTGGAACCGTGTGTTTCCCTTACTGTATTTAACGGTCTGTAAGACGGGTGTTTCCTTTACGGGTTTATATTTTAATTATTTGTATATATTTTAATTATTTTTTTTATTATTTAATTGTAAATTTCTGAAATGGCTCGACCACTTAGTACAAGCGATCCCGACTATGGTGACAGAATTCGTAGATTATTGGAAAATGATGACAGTGAATCGGAAGGTTCTATTTGTGATGAAATTGATGACTCGGATGTATCACTTGCAAGAAAGCTATTTGCCTAGAATGCAGTAGAAAACTGTCTTGATTGTACAAAAAACAAATGTCAGTAAAATAAAAACCCTAATATATAAGTAGTCACTTTTTAGTTATGTTTCTTTTATACAAATTTTTGCTTTTTTTAAATTTAAGTAGGTATGTGATTAAATATGTATTAAAATAATACATTTAACCTGAGTGAAAGAAAACATTATAAGTATGTTATCAATTTTAAAAATTAAGTCGTAAATACCATAAATAATTTGGCTTTTTTCATTTATTTAAACAATTGTTTTTCGATAACCAGATCTTATACCAATGTCAATTCAATCATTATACTATAGTAAAATAAAATAAGAATTGTTAAACAGATCTAGTTGAGTTTCTTTGCCTTTGATTCCCAAATAAATTGCCAAAAATGAAATGGCGGTCTGTCAGACCGGGTGTTTCTATTAACGTTATAAAAAACATGTTTCCATATAAGTGCTAATGTTAGGTTTATTGTTAATTATTTGCACTGGCAAGAGAAAGTTGTGTGAGTGTTTCACACAAGATTTTTTTTGTCATCAGTCTCTCGACTGGTTTAATCTAGTTCTCCAAGCTGTTCTGTCTCGCGGAAGTCATTTCATATCTACATACAGATATCAGATGAATTAATGTCCCATAGCCGAGCAAGTGAGAGGGAGATATGTGGCATAACTACGCATGCGCCCAAAGGTCTTTACCATTATTATCAAAATCTGAGAACATCCTACAATCGTTATCTTGCTTGTTAGTTCACTGCGTGCACAAACGCTTGCTCACAACAATGAGTAAAATTATACAATGTTACTGGAATGGCTTGTGCGAGTGAGAGCGTTATGCATTCTCTCACTCCCACGGCTACGGGACACTTAATTTCATCTGAATACTGTTCCTGCAACATCTTACATCTTTTGTAATTTGCTTTAAAAATTCTAACCTTTGCCTCCCTCAATATTACCCTCTCTTATTGATAGAACATACCTGGATGTCTTAAGAAGAGGTAGAGGTTTAAAAGACACTACTCGAGTTATCTCCTCTGAGAGTAATGAATTTCATTATACAGCCAGACACTGTTGTGAATGAAGTGAAATTGTCATTTGCAGGGTGCAAAGTAAATGCTTTTCAGAGGACCTGGCATGCGGATACCTAAGCATACTTTTCCACTCAGTGAGGAAGCCAAAGGTAAACAACCTCACCTCAATTTTTTGTTTTGCAATTGCTGCTACTAATGCAGACGATAAGAAAAGTAATAGATGAAGAAGGTGATGAAAAAACACCAGACCTAACCGGGAATCGAACCCGATTCCCGGTTAAAGCAAGTTGCACTAACCACTACGCCAACGGGCCGCCCCCACAATTTTTAAACGAACAAAAATCTTTACTACGACAGTAAAGGGCCTTAAAAATTTAAGCAGATATGACTCCTTATCCTGTAAAGCACCAAAAATTTTCTAAATGAGGCGAAAATCGGAAAATCCGTTAATGAGAAAATCGCACAAATAAACTACTTTTTTCAGTTGACCGACTTTAATGAAAATATCCGTGGGGTCCTTTCATGGTACCTAAATTAAATTTTAACTCAGCACGAAATTCTGTTTTTGAGATATTTTGTTCATACAAAACGCATAGACCGATCTCTAAAAACATAATTTGGTTTACCGTGGGGTTGAAAATATGTAATTATTTCCGGTGAAAAATGGACACGAAACAATACTTTCCTTCCGTAAATACACATTTATATAGGAGATAAATAAGTAAAAATCTGGTATGAAACACTCACACGACTTTCTCTTGCCAATGCAAATAATGAACAATATAACCTAACATTCGTAATAAAACATTAGAAAAAAACCAAAAAACTAACCTCAAAAAACGTAATCTTACTTAATCATGAGTGAAAAACGCAAAATTACTCGTTTACGCTAAACTAGGTTCTGTAGAGAAAAATCTCTGTAAATAAAATTTGTAGGACTTTTAATTTCCTACAAATTTAATTACCATTTAATTACATACACTTTTCTCGTAAAATGCACACTAAAGCTGAAATATTAAAAAAATCCATTTTTATACACGTTTACGTGAGAAAAAACAAAAAGTCGGTAATTACCTCTAAACTAAGCGTTTTACAAAATAAAAGTTTTTACTAAAAGTTGAAGGACTTTAAATTCCCTACAAATTTTATTACGCATTTTTGCGCTTAAATGCATATTAAAGTCGCAAAAAAAATCTTAATCTTAAAAAAAAAACAATTTTCTTACGAGAAAACAACCTCCCAACAATTTCAGCAGACATGGCGCCTACCCTATCTTGTAACCATAAAAAAATTTAATAAATGAGGCGATTTTTAAATAAAATCGTAGGAGCCGTTCTTCAGAAAATGGCACAAAAAGTGAAAAATGATACGAATAAACTATTCCTTCCGGTTGACCGATTTTGATGAAAATGTTCGTATCGGGTCCTTTAGTGGTATCTAACTTAAGTTTCAAATTTCAAGAATTTTAAATTTACGATGTTCCATTCTTCAGATATTTTGTTCACACACAGACCAATCGCGCTACAAACATGTTTGTTTGGGTTCAGGGGGTCTGAAAACGTGTAGGTCTGGTGAAAACAATACTCATGTAGGCAAGAGAAAGTAAAAAATCTGGTGTGAAACACTCACACAACTTTCTCTTGCCAGTGAAAATAATTAACAATAAACCTAACATTAGTAATAAACCATAAGAAATAAACAAAAAACTAACCTCAAAAAACATAACCTAATTTTAATCACGAGTGAAAGACGCAAAATGAAAATCGATCTCAGTTTGCCTTAAAAATACGGAAAATCTATCTTTCATGCTAAACTAGGCTCTGTAGAGAAAAATGCTGTGAATAATAGTTGTAGATCTTTTAATTTTCTATAAATTTAATTATATACACTTTTGTCGTAAAATGCATACTAAGGCCGAAATGTTTAAAAAAATCAATTTTTCTCACGTTTTCGTGAGAAAAAAACAGAAAATTGCAAATTACCGCTAAACTAAGCTATATACAAAAAAATGTTTGAAATAAAAGTTGTAGAATTTTAAATTCTCTACAACTTTTGTTATATAACGTTTTGCGCTAAAATGCATATTAAAGCCGCAATCTTAAAAAGAAAATGTTTTTACGTAAAAACAGCCTCACGCAGAATTTCACCAAACATGGCGCCTACCCTATCTTGTAGAGCATAAAAAATGTAGTAAACCAGGCGATTTTAAAAAAAATCGTATGACCAGTTTTTGACAAAATCGCAAAAAAGTGAAAAATTATACGAATAAACTACTACTTCCGGTTGACCGATTTTGATGAAAATGTTCGAGTCGGGTCCGGTAGTGGTATGTAACTTAAGTTTTAAGTTTCAAGTTCGTACGATGTTCCGTTCTTGAGATATTCTGTTCACACACAGACACACACACACACAGACCAATCGCTAAAAACATGTTTTTTGGGTTCAGGGGGTCTGAAAACGTATAGATCCGGTGAAAACTCGATTTCGAAAAATCGACATGAAAACAATACTTTCCTTCCTATATATTCATATAGGCAAGAGAAAGTAAAAAACTAAGCTAGTGACTGAACAATCGGAGCGTTATGTTTCTAGGTTATCAAATTGCAATAAACATGGAAGAAATAATAGCTCGGTAGGCCAATCGGGATAGGCTTTAAAATAAAACGAACGGATGTTATTATTAACGATACCATAACATAACAACTGGCATTCATTAATAAACACAAGCAAAATAGCTTACGAAAATCTAGTATGAAACACACAGACGACGTTCTCTTTCCTATATAAATAATAAAACATAACCTAATTTTAATCATGAGTGAATGACGCAAAATTAAAATGAACTTCTGTTAAAATTAAAAATCTGGTGTGCAACACTCACACAACTTCTCTTGCCAATGCAATGAATTAACAATATAACCTAACATTCGTAATAAAACATTAGAAATAAACAAATACCTAACCACAAAAAATATAACCTTATTTTAATCATGAGTGAAAGACGCTAAATGAAAATCGACCTCAGTTTGGCTTAAAAATACGAAAAGTCTCTCTTCACGCTAAACTAGGCTCTGTACGTTGCAATCTGTTCAATTGAGAACAATAAGCAACCTCATGACCCAATGAGATGAGGATGACGTGTAAATGAGGTATAGTCTTGTACAGACCCAGGCCGACCAATCCTGAGAGAGTATGGTTAATTGAACTCCAACTATCAAAGTACACCGGTAACCACTGCCTAGTATTCTAATCCGTATAAAAATAACTACCTTTACTAGGATTTGAACCAGGAGCTTTCGTGTCCAAAAATCAGCTGTTGAACAGGTGACTCGCGGCGGCGAATTTACCTCTAGACCAACCCCGTGGGTTCAAAATATATAACCTTATTTTAGTCATGAGTAAATTATGCTAAATTAAAACCAACCTTAATTTTGCTTTTTCACGCTAAAGGCTTTGTAGTGAAAAATGCTTAAAAGTCGTAGATCAGATAATTCCCTATAAATTTCATTATATACAGGTCAGCCGATCTAAGTTTGCTCCTACTGTCAACAAACCAAAGCCAGCTACTACAGGGTGCACGCTAGGGTCCACGACTTTATGGATGCCGTATTCCTATTAAGTTAACTATATTTTGAATTATAAGTACTTAAATTACTTAAAACATCAGTCATGATATGATGTAGGCCTAACAATTTCATTTATAAAAACACTTTTAAAAGTATTTTGTCTCTTCTTAATCAGCGTGTACCATTTTTATATAATGCGCATGCTCAGTGACGACAGTATTTGTTTACAGTAGGAGCAAACTAAGAGAGGCTGGACTTTCCACATTTGACGTTTAACTGCATAAGCCTATTAAGGCCGAAATCTTAAAAAATCCATTTATTTACAGATTTGCATGAAAAAATAAATGAAATCACTAATTACCGCTAAACTAAGCATTATACAAAGATGTTTAAAATAAAAGTTGTAGATTTATATATTGTCTACAACTTTTATTATATACACTTTAGCCCTAAAATGCATATTAAGATCGCAATCTTAAAAAAATGATAGCTGTTTTCACGTAAAAAAATTGTTTTTTTTTAATAGATTGCGGCTTTAATATGCATTTCAGCGCAAAAATGTTTTAATAAAAGTTGTAAAGAATTAAAAAACATACAACTTTAATTTCCAACATTTTTTTTTGTATAACACTTAGTTTAGCGGTAATTAGCGATGTTCCGTTTGTTTTTTCACGAAAATGTGTACTACAATTTATGGGAAATTAAAAGATCTACAACTTTTATTCAGAACGTTGTTATTTATACAGAGCCTAGTTTAGCGTGAAGTGATTTTTTGTAATTTTAAGCCAAACTGAGGTCGATTTTCATTTTGCGTCTTTCACTCACGATTAAAATTAGGCCATGTTTATTGAAGTTAGTTTTTTTTGTTCATTTCTAAAGTTTTATTACTAATGTTAGGTTATTTTGTTAATTTTTTGCATTGGTACGAGAAAGTTGTGTGAGTATTTCACACCAGATTTTATTTTGGCTTGTAGTAGACGCACATAATATATTTTCCCGCCCAACCAATGTTACTTAAAAATAAAAAAGTAACTTAACTAATTAGATCCGGCTCGGAAATCATGATACAATAAACATTAATTAAATAATAATGTACAGAAATGTTTATTAACAAAACAAAAGAAAAACTGTTAGTAAATAAAATAAAAAATAAATAAAAATTAATAAACAAAAAAAACTTACAAGCAATTAGGAAGAATGGTAGTAAAGATTATTGCAGAACAATTTTCAGAAGAAGAATAATTTGGTAAAAATAATAATAATAATAATAATAAAAGATAAAGTAAAAAAAGTCACAACACCAAAGTAGTAAAAAAAAGGCTGAAAAATTAAGTGTATGTCATAAAACAATCACGCACAAAACTGTTTAAGCAGAATAATAAATTAATAGAACAGTAAATAAATAAACGACAGAAGAGAAGTTTGTTTTTTTTAGAAAACAACAACAAAACAAATTATGAAAAACTATATTTAATATTTTAGAAAACAATTGGACGTGAAATCTTTCAAATTGGAAATAATATGAACATCATCAACAACAAACAAACACTGTACGAATGACAGACATGAGAAAACGTTGAAGGAACGATTCGAAACAAAAACCTTGGCTTCTTACTTTGCTTAGTTAGTCATACCCCCACTCTATATTACGGCGTTATGCGGCGGCATATGTTTAACAGTGGTGCCATAATACCGACAAAAAATATCCCCAATGACTATTACCCAAGGACAAAATCATTGTTGTATTGTATAATATGATATTCATTGCGATAAAAAAAAATATTACAAACTATAAGCAATTCTTTAACAGTTTTCCTTGGGCTAAAATCTCATCGGATCGTATTACATCACGTCTTGTTTGTTCAATTCCTTATTTATTACGACACAATTATTTAAGTATTTACCGTATATAAATCTATTAGCAACACACACGCACGCACGCACGCACGCATTATGTCTCACTAAAAAAAAACTGGCCAGACAAATTTTTAATTTTTCGCAACTAATTGCTGCATTATTGGAATTACTTACGTATACTCAAAAATCTGGTGTGAAACACTCACACGACTTTCTTTTGCCAATGCAAATAATGAACAACATAACCTAACATTAGTAATAAACAAACAACTAACCTCAAAAAAACATAACCTAATTTTACTCACGAGTGAATGATGCAACATTGAAAACCAACCTAAGTTTGGCTTAATAATACGGAAAATCACTCTTTCACGCTAAACTAGGCTATGTAGAGAAATATTCTCTAAAAAAAAGTTGTACATCTTTTAATTTCCTATAAATTTAATTGTACACACACTTGTCGTAAATACATACTACTACGGCTGAAATCTTAATAAATCGGAATTTTTACAGATTTTCATGAAAAAAATAATAAAACCACAAATTACCGCTAAACTAAGCGTTGTACAAAAAAAACGTTGGAAATAAAATTTGAAGATTTTTAAATTTTCTACAACATTTAATATATACACTTTTGCCCTAAAATGCATATTAACGCCGGAATCGTAAAAACAAACTTTTTTTTTCTACGAGAGCAAAGCCTCCCCAAGAATTTCAGCAGACATGGCGCCTACCCTATCTTGTAGACTATAAAATTTAGTAAATAAGACGATTTCCAAAAAAAAAAATAGTAGGGACGTTTTAGAGAAAATAGCAAAAAAAAGTGAAAAATTACACGAATAAACTACTACACGCACTCTGATATGTG